>SSNR01000446.1:441379-453363 GCA_006937965.1 Callopanchax toddi | reverse complement strand
CACTATTTACAGTGGAACAGGTTCGCCAGCAACTGAGCAGGTGCAAAATAGGCAAGGCACCAGGCCCAGATGGCATCCCGGCCAGGGTACTTAAGCTGTGTGCAACGGAGCTGTCCCCAGTCTTACACGCCATCTTCTGGGACTCTATCAGGACAGCACACATCCCAACAGCTTGGAAAACTTCCACAATCATCCCGGTCCCAAAGAAGCCTCGTCCATCCGAGCCACAGCACTACAGACCCATTGCACTTACCTCTATTATGATGAAGTGCCTGGAAAAGCTCATCCTCCACTCTATCCTTCCAACTGTTAGACCATTGCTGGACCAGTATCAATTTGCCTACAGGGCCAAGCGGGGAACAGAGGATGCTGTGGCATGCCTCCTCCACTTTCTCCTGCAACATCTTGAGCCACCTGGCACCTTTGCATCCATCCTTTTCATTGACTTTAGTTCAGCTTTTAATACTATACAACGACACCAGATGATCAAGAAGCTCCAGACCCTCAACTTGTCTCCATTTCTCATCCACTGGATTCATGATTTCCTCAGCAGCAGACCACAAGCTGTCAAAATTGGGCCAGTCACTTCATCCACCATAATCACCAACACTGGCGCCCCCCAGGGGTGTGTACTCAGCCGCTTTCTGTATACACTGTACACAAATGACTGTATCAGTCCCTCAACCATCACCACATATTTCAAATATTCAGACGACACCGCCATTCTAGCACTTCTCAGGGACAATAATTCCATAACTGCATACCACCAGTCAGTCGCCCACTTTACCAGGTGGTGCCTGGACAATTTCCTGGAGCTGAACGTGGACAAGACCAAAGAGCTAGTCATTCATACCCAACAACAACCTCTGGACTTGGCACCCACTACCATACACAATAAAACAGTTGAACGGGTTGATCATTTCAGATACCTTGGACTCACTTTGGATAATAAACTTACCTTTGAGCAACATGTTACTAATATTCACAAACGTTCACAGCAGAAACTCTATATCCTCCGCAAGCTCCGTGCCCTTTCTGTTACCCCAAATCTTCTCTTACTGCTGTACACCAGCATCATTCAACCCATCCTCCTTTACTGCTCCCCCTGTTATTTTAACATTCTCTCCATCACTAATAGAAATAAACTCCTTAAGGTCACAAACATAGCATCAAAAATCATCAGCCTGCCCATCACAGACCTCTCCCAGCTAAACAATAAAGCCATCACACGCATGGCCCGGACTGTCAGCGGGGACCCAGACCACCCCCTTTACAGCTACTTCTGCCTGTTGCCCTCAGGCCGCAGGTTCAGGACTCTGAGGTGGAAGCGGGCACGCTTCAACAAAAGCTTTGTCCCTTCTGCCATTGCTGCTCTTAACAGCTCAAAACATTAATCCTGCTCCTCCTTCTTACCACCTGTGAATGCCCTCGTGTGTTTAACTGTTGGCAATCTGTTGTTTGTATGTATATGTTCTGACAGTGCATGTGGAAACGAATATCCCTTAAGGGACTATAAAGGTCTATCTATCTATCTATCTATCTATCTATCTATCTATCTATCTATCTATCTATCTATCTATCTATCTATCTATCTATCTATCTATCTATCTATCTATCTATCTATCTATCTATCTATCTATCTATCTATCTTCATGGTGTGGGGTATATTTGTTTTTTGTTTTAACACTAAGCAGTCTTTTACAATACGTCCGACTTTATGACAGTAGAAACATCTTGGCAGGCTTTTTGGTGAAGCTCTGTCAGGTACTACTGGTTTTAACCCAGGGGATACATGAGGACATCTTACATCCTTTTGTGTACTCTCTCCACCAACACGATGTGTGAGCGAGAACTCATCTGCTAGTAAAGCAGCTGCAGACAAAGTAGAAACCTTTTGTTCATTTAGGTATAAGACTACACATTCTGGAATGCATCTTTTAAACTCCTCAAGTAACAATAACTCCTTTAACTTTTCAAAAGTTGTTACCTTAGAGCAGGGGTATTTAACTAAATATGCCAAAGGTCCAGATCAGCATTCGCGACCTGGTCCTCGGTCCGGGGGCAGCGCCACCTTAACCTGCTTACACACACACATATATATATATATATATATATATATATATATATATATATATATATATATATATATATTTATTTATGTGTGTATGTGTGTGTGTGTGTGTGTGTATTTTTATATATAAATAATTATTTGGAGATAGATGGATGGATAGATAATTATTTATATTTAAATACTTAAACATATATTCTCTGAGCACAAGATCCCCATTAATTAGTTTGTGGTTGAAGTTAATTTTTGAGAAAAATTGTTTTCTCCTGCTGTTCGGATGCAGAAAAGTCGACATTATTTTGACACTCTGGTCCAGTTTTTGACCAGAATGAACTGATTACTGACAATGGCCTGGATCATTGCTCGTCTACCTGCTCTGAGCTTCTCCTCCTCTCCTCCTATCTTCACCTCTCCAGCACCTGTTGCGTCCTCTCCAGCATCTCTGCCTGGTGCGTGAGTGCGCCAGCTCTTTCTTTAACCAATTTGAAGAATTCTGCAGCGGGTGAGGGTGTTGGGCGCTCCCAGATCAGCCAAAAAATACATCCCTCCAGCTAAATTATCCGTTATTGTGTGTGTCTGTGTGTGCGTGTGAGAGCGTCTGCAGGTGTAATGACGCTGAGAGACGTCCGGTTCTCGCTCTGCGACCGCTGTGGCCTCATTTATAAAACTTATAAAATAAATATGTTTATAATTTGTTATATTTGATATAAAACTTATAAAACAAAAAAAAAACGGGTCGCAAAGGGAGTCACTTTCTCCGCAAACTTTAGGATTTATAAAAGAAAACGGAGAAATGATGTACTCTGCAAACTTTGCATAAGCACATTTTAGAGAAGGTTAAAAAACCTTTTATTTTGGAGATGTCAGACTAAATAAAAGGCTTTCAGTCATTATAACGTGTTTTTAATGAGACGGATCGGGGCAGGTTCTAAAAATAGACGCAGCGATGCGGAGCAGTTTGGGGCGGGTCAGAAGTTTTCAAATGTGCAGGACCCGTGGGTCAATAAAAACCCTGACCCGCGCATCACTATTGTGCATGGCGTGCCTTTCAGCAGCAGTAGATCTCTTTCTGAAGCTGCAGGAGGGGCTGCCCGACCGTGGTATAGGGGGAGCTTAGCGAACTAAGGAGTTGCCGCGGTGCGCCACTCGCTTGGCGCTCGGCTTCGCCTCCAGGACTCCGGTCCGGGACTGAGTTCCGAACCATGTACGCAGGGGGAGGGCGAGTTCCGCGGGTTCCGAGTGAGCGACGAACCTGCTCATTAGCGCTCGCGTGTCTCCTCGGACACACCTGCTCCTTATGGACCAGGGACCGGGTCTGGATTTGCTGGGTCCAGACAGAGCCGGCTCTGGGTCCGGATCCGGACCGCGGTCCGCCTGTTAGTGACCCCTGCCTTAGAGGATGTTAACCATTTTTCAAACAACAAACTCTTTTCTCTTGAGAACTCAACAAAAGTTTGTTCTGTTGTCTTTTTCCTATGAGCTCTGAACTTTTGCCTATAGGCTTCAGGTACAAGTTCATATGCTGATAACACTGCTCCTTTTACACACTCATAATCCATACAGTCAGTTACAGATAAAGATGCAATTACCTCTTGAGCTTTACCTGTTAGTTTGCATTGCAATAGTAGAGACCAAACTTCCAGTGGCCAATCAAGAGCAGTTGCAAGACATTCAAAAGCGGAAAAATAGCTGTCCACTTCGGTTTCACGAAAAGGTGGCATCAACCCAATGCACTTACCGACGTCTCTTTTGTCAACAGTCTTGTGGACAGCAGGCCTCTTTTCTTCAGCTACTGGTTTCTCTTTGGCCAGCTTTGCCTGGCTCTCAAGTTCAAGTTGTCTTAGCTTTATCCTTGTTTCAGCCTCTGTTTTGATCTCCAACTTTCTGAGTTCCAGTTCGAGTTCCATCTTTCGGGTCTGTCTTTCAGCCTCCATCTTTCTGAGATGGGCCTTTTCCTCAGCCTCCATCTTTAGCCGGGCCAGTCGAAGCTGCAATCGGGCACCTTCAGATGAGCCTTTTAAGGATCCTGGAGAGAGAGGGTCATAGAAGAGTTACGAGTAGCGGAGGTGCATCACTTCCCTTAGGCCTTGGCAGCGTCTGTTGGAGAGCTGCGTTGTCCTCTGCCTCCTCAGTGACGTGGACATCTGCTCCTCCCTCAGCGTTGTCTTCCTCTCCATCATCCGTATCCTGTGTCTTTAACACGTGAGAATCACTCTCAGCCAAAACTGGTAACAGTCCTTCCTTCTCCAGGGAAGAAAGAACAGCATCTTTTAGGTCCATCTTCAGCATTTGCTGAGCCCCAGTGAGGCCTAGGTGTACTGCTATTTCCACTAGATCCTGTTTGCGACACTCAGTAATTAGCTCACGTGAAGGGGCCTCTAAAAATTCTTTTAAACTAATCCCAGGCATTTTTAAAGGGCTGTTTAAACACCAACAGACCAGAACTAAATCAGCACAAAAGAAAAAAAATCAGGTTCACCACTCACAAGACTCTCAGATTTTGTAATAAAACCTTTTTAAGATGATCCCGGACGAGCCCCCACTTGTTACGACTCCCCTTCCCCAGATGGTGTGGCAACGTGTAAAGGAAGGAGGTAAGAGTCTTGTGAAGCGGGTAACAAGTTTTATTAAGGTGCTGGACACTCTTCTCCAGGGCCGGTTGCACTAACATTAACAAACTAAACACAAGGAGGAGAAACTAAGAACTGAAAACTCAAAATAAAACCTACCAGCAGGGGGAGGGATAAAGCTACAAAAAAACCCCACAATAAACCATAAACAGGACTCTGGTGGAAGAAGGAAACTTAGGATCGACCTCCCCCAAATCTGGTAGGAAAAAGAAAGAAAAGAAACAAGTTATTTTCAATATTTGTTACTATAAGATATATATTTACAATATTTACAAAGCCAAAACAGAAGGCTTGTTCAAAAACAAGTTTAACTATGTGCTCGTTAAGTCTTTTAACCGTTTTCAACAGAGAGCAACAACAACCACTAGTTTATCATTTCTACTACCAAACAACAAAGTTCTCAAATCAATCACACAATGTGGAGCAAAGTGGAGTCTACCACTGACAAGGTAGCTCCTCAAATGTCCGTTTCCTTCTGCTTTTATACTCCTGGTTGATCACCAATCAGTCCCAATGAGCTACTGCTGATGTTGAGGGAGCGGTCAGAGCTCCGTGGTGACGTCATCGGCGGGTGACAGCGCGGCTGCCATGGCACCCATTCATGCTGCCGGGAGTTGCTCAGGAATCTCCGCCCCTCCCTTCTGGCTGCAGGCTGCTGCAGAGCGGTGGACCGACAGTGGGAAGAGGAGCAAACCAAAATAACAAAAACACGGGGACAACAAGAGAGGGACTCGTGACAAGGTCCAAAAAATAATATAATCCAATGGAATCCAACATCAGTGACAAAAGGGGTGAGTTTTCCCCAAAAAATTACGCCACAAAATTAGACCATAATAGAAAGCTGAAAAAGACATGTCTGCTCTCAGTCTTACCTCAGTCTTCACTCTCTTATCTCAGTTAGGAGCTCAACATCATCAGAAAGCAATGTTGTTCTCAACAGGCCCAAAAATTCAACCCAAACCCAAAATGACCCAAAGGACATGAAGCCTGAACCTGGCCTGGCTCAACATCATCACCTGTATCTCTAATCACTCAAAGTCAACCAATCAATCATGTTTCAAAATAATATTACCAATGACACCAGGCAGAGGGTCACTACATGTGATGTGGCTACACACATCCCACTCTTAAAGAAACAACAACAAAAACAGCTGGAGCTGGGATCGAACCAGCATCCCTCTAGTTGCTAGACTGGCTACTCCACCCCGTACTGAAAATGTAATCAGAATAACTTGACTCGTCCATAATTTTAGTAAGTTTTACACCTCTGTTGAATTGTAATTGGCTAATGATCTGATCTTTTTAATGTTATTGTGAAAAGTTCTGAAACCTGGAATTCCTCCTTTTGTTTTTAATTCAACCAGTGAGAAGAAACGATCTTTCTTTGTGTCGGTTATTAATTCAGTTTCTATCTGAACACGCTGCAGCTGTTAGAAGCTCTCCAGACCTGTGTGAGCTCACCTCCGTCAGCGGTGTGCAGGTGAGTGACACTTTTTGTCTGCCTCAGAGGAAAAAGGATGCAACATAGAGCCAGGACAATTAAAACATCAGAGTCTGGGCACTCAGTCAAATAATCCGTCCTGCTGTACTTTGCTGCAACCTCCATTCTGTCACAGAGACACACATTTAAACGTGTTCCTGAGTGTTGATATATTTGTGTGAGAAGGCAAAATGCTTGAGGCAGATGTGAACAAGTCTCCAGCTGCTCGTCTGTGTGGGGTGGCTTTCTTTGTGTCAATTCAAACATAAATTATACATAAAGATTACAAAACAGCACTTCATTCAGAAACTCTAACAGAAAACAAATGTTTCCACAGGTAAATGAAAGTGTTACAACAAACATGCAGGAATTACCATCAACTCTAAAGGACTGCTCTGCTTCAGCTGGGACAAGACAGTCAGCCTCTGATCCGAAACCAGTCTTCATCCAAACTTCACAAAATGATTTGAGCTGTAGTTTGGTTTGCAGTCGTGTGACTGTAGGTTGAAGAGCAGAGGACTGAGCACACAGCCTTGTGGGGCTCCTGTGTTCACGGTGACGCTGCTCGAGGTGTTGTTGCTGACTCGTACTGCTTGTTGCCTCAGACTGAGAAAGTCTAGCAGCCAGTTACAGAGGGAGGTGCTGAGGCCCAGTTTGTCAAGTTTGTAGATGAGTTGTTGTGGTATTATGGTGTTGAATGCTGAACTGAAGTCTATGAACAGCAATCTTACATATGAGTCTTTCCTGTCCAAGTGAGTGAGAGCTGGGTGGAGGGCAGAGCAGATGTGTCATGACTAGCCGTTCAAAACACTTCATGAATTCTGACTTTAATCTCAAAATTCTGACTTTAATCTCATATTCATATTACTGTAATGAAATGGCATCTTCAGGAACCCCTCTGCCACGTAAAAAGTCACTTAAACCTGACATGTTCTCCACAAAGTTGATCGTCCTCCTGCTCAACTCGCATGCATGACTGTCACTGAAGCTCGCCTGGTACCCATTCTGAGATTAAAGTCAGAATTCTGAGATTAAAGTCAGAATTCTGATCATTATAATTCTTTTCTTTTAGGTGGCCCTAATCCTCTTCTGTACGTGAGAGATCATCAGGTGTGCCACAGGAAATTATTCAATTTCACCTATTGGCCTAAAAAAACCATTTTTTGAAAACAAATTCATTATTATCTGCAAATAATATTCCATTGTAGCGCGTCTGTGCCAGCCATCACCAAATGGCAGACTCAGGTTCTGTTTGGAGTCAGACCGCACAGCAGATTCAGGACCTGGACCGGGTCCAGGGTTAGTGTGCGCTCTGGGGAGACACGCGGTGCGCTCTGAGACGCTACCGCGGCACGCCTCCTCCCCCGAACTGAACCACAGCAAGTCCTGTGGTTTGGACTTGGTCCGACGAGGAGGAGGAGGCAAACGTTGCCTCTGCCACGTCAATCAGTCCTGGACTGGCTCTGTTTCCTGATGGAGTAGCAACAGTCCCAACATTTTTAAATTTATACTTTGATCTGCCCAGTCCATAAAACCAGTTCAGCGGTTCCACGGACACTGGGTCAGATCATCATCATTTCACTTTGATCCTGTGTGATGCGCATTTGGCAAAACAGAAAAAAAAAGTTGGAGTAAAAACCCATCATAACTCATTTTTAAAGATCTGAGAGGCTCACTGTTTTTTTCTCCAGTGTCTCGTCTCTTTGGCTGAAGGTCCCGTTATTCTGATCACCTGTCTCACTGGTGAGCATGTCGTCATAATGAGAGCACGCGTCACAGCTGTGTTTCTCAGCATAACTGATGGCTTAAAATTTAGCAAATCAAACAATATCAACATTAAAAACACATTGATCTGTCAATGACTTTATCAGAGGGATGTCCTTTATTACTAATGTTTAAATACACTCAAAAGTTTTACTACCAAAAACATGATGATAGAGTCCTGCATGCTGTAACATGGATAATGAAATAAACAGTAGAGAAATAAAGTCATTTTAAGGCAGATTTAATCCATTACAGATAAACTGGATGCTGATCACTTTTTGACAGATGAAAAAAATCAGTTATTTGATGTGGTAAAAAAGACAGTTGATGGTTTAATCAGGTCACCTGTAAACTAAGTCTAATCCTTTATTGTCAGGTGACCAGATGAGAAGGTTTCTACAGTAAAAACTATTAAAACAGGGTGAGCCTCTGACAGATTAATTTATTTTAGTGTTAAATAATGTTTGATTGGACAAAATTAATCTGATAATCGGTCAGGGAGGTTCTGCCAGGCTGGATTTTTTTTTACTGGCAAAGCCCATGATGCATCAAATGACTGGCAATTACCCCCCCCCGGTGTGCCTTGTGATTTTTACCAATGACAAAGTGTGCCTTGGCTCAAAAAAGGTTGAAAAACACTGACATAGCTGATAAGTGTCCATCACAGGAGACCCAGAACTTGGAAATGGCCTCAGATCTCATGATGTCTTAAGTAACCAGTTTTCCTTTTCGGCTGTGAGAAGTTTGTAAGTGGGTCACATGAGCTGAAGTGCAGGTGGTCCAGAGGGATGTGAATCTGTGTAAATTACAGTGTCTGAAACTCAACATGTTGGGACAAGGCTCGTGGTCCGAGTCCCTCTCTCTTTACATACTAATGCTTCGTGTTTCTTTTGTCCTCAGTTTGTCTTTTTGACCAAACTCACTCACTTTTTTTTTAACCCCGTGTCCTGTCCGGCTGTAGAGCAAACAGAATAGATGTCTGAGTGCCAAAAACAAGCCCAACAGTGTTGCTGTTTCAGATGAGACGTTACAGCCACTGCTATAATGCTCAACCTGACTTTTATTTAAATATAACTTAAAAATTCTTTATTAGAACATTTTTATGGTTGATTTGAGTCCCAATGGAGCCTGAAAGGAAGGGGAAGGGTACAGAAAGAAGAGTGGGGGAGAAAGTAAACAGAATAAAGAAGAGAACAAGAGACATAAAGAATCTACTTCTAGACCTGCAAATAAAGCACAAACAAGCAAACAAAACAGGGAGAAAAATACAACAGCATATGAATAGACAACAGTTGTGATATCCTTAAAATGTACATGTATACGGTAAAGACTAATTCAAGATGAGTTCAGTGTCAACCACAGCCCCAATCAATGTGTCTGAAAACACCTGAGTCCGTCTTTATGTGAACATCTTGTGATCACCTGTGTGTATATATGCGCGCTTGTGTATGTAAGGTTTCTCTATTGAAACATTCAATAATAAGTTCAAGGAGCCACAGACCTCAAGGCCCATGGAGAACGTGGAGGAGGTCCAGGCCCCAGAGGCCACCCAGGGAACGGACACCCCAGAGACCACCTTCAGGGCAGCCGCAAACTCCCCCCCAGAGGGCGCAGAGGCTCACCCCACGTGGGTCACCCAACAGTCACCGCGTTAGAGCCCCCGGGGGTCGCGAAGAGGGGCTCACAGGCACCACCCGCAGCCGGTCATCCAGGGCAGATCCAGCCAGAACCAGAGACCCAAGACCCAGGGGCGAACCAGCCCCAGCAGAGGACCGACCGCACCCGACGGCCCAGATCCCACCAGGCAGCCACGGGAGGAGAGCAGGCAGACACCCTCAGCACCCAGCCCCAGACCCCGAGACACCCCAATACGCCGGCGAAAGAAGGCACCACCCAATGCCGAGGTGCTGCCGGGGAGGACAGTCTCAACAGAGGAGGTCCTAGCATGTCTCAGAAGGGGGGGGGAAGACCCAACCCGACAGATAAACAGTCACACACAATCGCACGTTCCCACACTCATGCACGCACACACACACAAGATGCGTCCTCCAGACGGCCCGCTCCCCTCCAGGCCCCAGGCAGCGAGCAGAGAACAGGGGTGTAGGAAGACCCCAAGTCTCCCCCGCCTGCTCCAATGTGGTGTTGATGCGTGTTGTAGTAAGATGCGTTTAAAATAAGGTGGGGGCATCACGCCATCCCCCGCCCTGGACCCTAAATGTCTAAATGCAACGTGGAGGTGGATAATGACACTGGAGGAAAAGGTTAGCCGGCAAGACCCCAAACTCACTCACTTTTTAATTAGTAGCTTAACATGAAAGGCATTTCTCTTTCTGTCTGCATTAAATGACATGAACCAAACAATGAAATAAATACAATCTAAAATGTGTTTAGTAGTGAACAGTTTAGTTTAAAATAGTTTAATTGAGTTACAAACAGTAATCAGAAAAACTTATAAAAACTGTGTCTCTGAGCATCATTTAACTGGTTATTAGCTGATTAGTACATTTGGTTTAATCTATAAAGAAACCATCATGACTCAGAAGATTTCAACTCTGTAATCTCAAGTTCTCATTATTTACCACAAACTTTTATCAATGGATTGGATTTACATAAAAATGTCTTAAATCAGTTCATAATAATAATAATAATTAATACATCTCCGATCAATTAGAATGCTTAAAATTTTTTTTTAATGAAAACAAAGCAGCAAATGTCACTTTTTAAAATCTTTTCCTAAAATTTTATTTCTTAATGATGCATAAAAGATGATTGAAAAAATTAACAGTTACTTTTTAATATATCTTTTAATACGTTTTACTTCAGATGTCCTCGCTGTTGGCCTAAAACCCTGCATCTATTTTTCATTATTTCATATAAATCAACTCATCAATAGTTCATTCTTCACATCTACCAGTGTTTTTGTTTATGACTTTTCAAAGAGAAGTGTCAAAAAGAGCTTGTGACTTGTAACAATCCAAGGTTCATTATTTGTAAAAACAACAACAACAACAACAACAAAAAACGTGTTTTTCTTCATATCCTGAAAAGTTGGATTTTTATGAGATTCACCTGCAGCTTTTAGTAAAGAGGAGAACTCAGATGTACCTATAATATTTATCCTTACTGTGTTTTGTTAGTAAGTGTTGATCTTCACAAATCAGAGATACTTGCTGCCAGAAATCTTTTCAAGTTAAATTGTTTATTGTGGGATTAATATTGAGTCCTCCATGATAATTACACACATCCTGTACATTTTGAGAGATGCTGAGTGTCTTTGTGGGAATATGAGAAGCCTGTTTTTAATTTGGTGTCAGCTTCTCACCCTGGTGTCTAGATGTTCAAATAAACTGAAGGCTGTGCACAAAGGCAGGCTTATGGGCAAGGCAAGGAGGAGTCAGGTGGATCAGGGGGCAATGTGGGAAAGGTGGAATCTCCCGTTGATCCTCCTGGGACAAACACCCAGAAAAGAAATGTCAGATTTACAGGATTCTGCGTTCTCCTGGGAAATATGCAGACACTGACGCACTTATATACAGTACAGAGCAAATACAGTGAGTCACAAAAAAATACTTCTACATATTCTGTGATTCCTGGGAAAAGAAGCTGATGGGCTTCACATGAATTAAAAAATAAATTCAAGCTTAACCCATGATGCATCTTTAAAATACCAGTGTGAAAGTCCCTTCTCACATTTATATATTCATGGAAAATCAAGCTTGATTGATTTAATAAATTTGTTTTTTTAGCTTTTTATTTTCTTATCTATTTCTCATTAGAATTCATGATATGCACAGCACTCGCTTCTGATTGGATGACCGAAACGTCAATACTCCGCCCCCCGAAATGTCCGGAGATACAATACTTTGGAAAGTGAAAGAGTGAAAAAGTTAAACACCCAAAACAGTAGCTTCTAGTCTTTACTAAAGATTAGCTTTGAGGGAGCCCTGCTTCCTGCTAAAACTCATTTCCTCAGCTTTCCTTCTGTTTTTCTCCTCTTGCTGTCTGTCACTCGTGCTCCCCTCCGACAGGGGGGGGGGGGGGG
>SSNR01000446.1:393014-419097 GCA_006937965.1 Callopanchax toddi | reverse complement strand
TTATGACTGGACATATTTTAGGATTATTTGTAATTGAAATATGAAAAAAGTCATATTTTGAAATATTACATTTGCATGTATGTGAAGCAACCGCTGTTATATATAAAATGTTTTTTAATGCATTGAACATAAAACTTGAGGTATAAGCTATTCGGGTAATCCTACACTATTAGGTGTTATTCTGTACCCACGTGGCACCGGTAAGCCAGTGTCCAACCTGTGGACAGCCTAGTCTCCTAAGTCCAGATCTTAAAGGCTCCTCTCAGTCTGCACATTCCAGCCACAGCCGCTCGATGACCCGAGCCAGGAGCCTGGGCTCTGGCTGCAGCAGCGGCTGGGTCCTGAGCTTTAAATCAGTGAAAGCTGTTCCCCCCTGCTACAGGACACAGCTGACTCCGTCTTGTTCGTTTCAGGGTTCCTACCTTAATACATGTCTAAGTTAAATAGAGTAAAATACACACAAAAAAATGTCCTCTTTAGGGTCCCAGGAGAATAAAATGAAATTTTTTGTTTAATCAGTAAAACACCTGTCAGTTTCAATAATATATATTTAATAATCGATCTTTAATTGAAACTTTGAACTTTCATAACTTTTTTCTGGAAAAAGTATTTTGACTTAAATCTCGACTATTTGACTTTTTTTCTCTCTGTTTTTAATTTTTCTCACTTTTTGACCTTAATATAATCCTTCTTTTCTCAGTGGCCCCAATACAAGCATAAAACTTGATGAAAGTTGTGATTTTTATTTTCCACTTGCTTTCAGCCGTGTTTGTTTATGGGTGTCTCTGACCCGTGGAAAGATTACATCAAACCAGCCTGGACAGCAGCACCAGTATCAGCTTTCCTCGGGGCAGGAGGTTATGATCTTCAGTCATCAGGTAAAGAGGGTGGACTTTAACACAACTGCCCCAGCTCTAGCAGCTCGATAATAACAAAACGAAGACCGAAGGGGGGCAGAAATGTCACGACACTTATGAGGAGGATTCAGAGCACTGACAGTTCCCTGTCAGCCCACGTAGGGGACACCAGCTCTAATAAGGAAACCCCGGGGATCACGGCCTTCCGTCCGGATGACACCAGCGCGAGCCTACAGCACAGCTTTGTGGAGTTAGCATAAGCTACGCTAACAAACCCGAAGACGACATAATATAAATGGATATCTTAATTCACAAAACGTTTATCAGAATGTGTGGACTTTGGAGCTGTTAAAGAGTTTGTTGTGACCGGATGGATGGACAACATCTTTTTCAGGACTCTGCGTGGTTGTGAAAACTAAAAGGTTTTCCAGGTGAGACTGTTAACTTGATGCTAGCTGGTTTTGGGTAACTAAATTAGCTAGCAACACTTGGTGTTATTTATTTAATAGCCCTTATCATTTTAGCTGCTGGTGTCATTGTTTGGTGGCCTGTTACACAACAGCTCATTGTGTAATGAGATGCCTTGGCTTTATTTAAATGTCAGAAGACTTTGTTTATCGATACTGTTTGGATTCCTCTGCAGCATCGTTGTTTACAACAACTTCTAATGGTGAAAGTAATTACCTCTGAGCTAAAGATTGCTTTGTTATAAAATTTGAACATGGTCCATATGATTAGAGGGTTAGTAGTAGTTTTTTTGTTTTGTTTTGTTTTTTTGTGGTGGTATTTTAGAGCTTTGAGATAAAAACTGTAATGGTTATTTATTTTTTAGCAGATCTCATATAGAAGTTTTTAAAGTATAAAATCTGTGCTTTTCACATCTGGATAACTATAGAAAATGATGGATCATGGAAAACATTTGTGTTTCCAGACATCCCCCTCCCCCCAAACTAGTTTGTTTAAAAGAGACAGATCTGCAATTAACTGCCCAAATATACAGAAATATTTTTAAATTCCTTATTTATTTCAGGTCACTTTATTGTTATAGCACAGGTTCACAAAGTCTCAGTGTATTGTTTGTTTTAACATCTAGGTCCTATGTAAATCCACATACACACCCAGTTCAGTCTCATTTATAGAATTCAACCCAATACATTACAAAAACATTCAAGTGAAGTGAAGTTGTAAAGGAACTGGTAGATTGCATTAAATGTGTATTTTTTGCAATTTTGCATCCTAAGCATGCACTGGACTGGGTGACAGTAGTGCCTCAATAATGATAAATATTTACATGAGTATGTTGGAAGAGAATATTCTCAATCAAGTCCAAATCAGTAAAAATTAAAGCTTTGCTTTTTGACTGTTAAAACCTAAAGATTGAGTAGATTTGATCAACCAATTCAATGGAATTCAACCCAAATCAGTTCTATTTTCCTCACTGTTTTTGTTCCTCTTTCTAGGCATGATGGAGGGACTTCATAGTCTGGACCCACGCAGGCAGGAACTGCTTGAAGCTCGCTTTAGTGGAGCTGGTGTTACCAAGGTCTGTTGGCATGCATTGCATAAACTCACTGTGAGTGCAAACATGCACATTTCTCTTTTATGTTAGTCTTTGAGTTTAGAAAGGCTTGGAAGTCATCTGTCTTTTTGGTATGTTTTGTATTCAGGGGTTTCCTTGAGTGGAATGATTTGTTTTTACTGTGCTCAAGGTAAAACAAGAGGAGCTCTGTTTAGACTGACATGGGATCTGGCCAGCAGCTCTTTGTTTCTCTGGAGACTAGTGACACTGAAATGGCGCTACAACTGAAGCTAGCTGAATTGGCAGCATGTTATGCTACAACTCTGCTGTATAACAGGATTTTTCTATGAACATGTTTAGATGTTAGATGTGATCTTGAGCCAGCAAGTCTTAAAAGCCTTAGTGTGCTGGCCCCATAAGCTCAGAGCTCCTTCTTAGCCTCCTCAGCTGTCCATTATTGACTTTACCTGATTATACTAACTGGATGTGGCCAGATTACTATCAGGATATACACACATTGTTGTAGACTGCCTGAGCATTTTGGGTTCAAAGCTTTTATTTTTACACCTTAATAGGGAGGGGGGGGCGAAAATCACACATTGGTGTAAAGAGGTCTTTAACTTGCATGATAACTGTAAATAATATCTGTAGTTGGTTGCATTTTTGTAGAATTTTTTACATCTGTGCATGTATATCTGAGTTTACCTGAGACACAAATCAGGATGTAAAACGTGTCTTTCCTTTTGTATTGTAGAGTTCAGCCAACAGCGAATCATCAAACCTGTCTCTGTGCAGCGCGGGGTCGCTCAGCGACAAGGACCTAGAGGTTGGTTGGGAAAAAACACTGAAGTCCACTGAAAATTCAAATGAGGTGTTTTATATCAAGCTGTTCTTTGAGAGAAAAAAATATTTATTTGTTTGTTTTTTTGCTTATGTCAGACACCTGAGAAAAAAATCAATAAAGAAAGCAGGAAGAGAAAAGGAGACATCTTTGACAGCAACAGCCGAGGTAAGTCTAATCTGTTTACTGATGGGAGCTTGTATTCCCCGGTGACGACTCTCTGTTTAGGAATATTTTAGCTGAAATGTTTATTTTTATCTGGTGGTTTTGCTGTAGATTTGAAATATATAGAGTTTAAAGCCCAAAATAAGCCTGCTTTTAAAATTACAAACTTGAAAATAGATTTCTCATGTGAACTTCAGGCAGATTATATTAATACTCCATCTAATTAAAACTCCTTGTTTCATTTCCTTGTAGGAAAGGAAAAGGGACACAAAATAAGTGATTATTTTGAGGTGAGAAGAATCTAAATGGTTCTGTTATTATTAGTCTTCTGAATGCAATTTGATTTCTTGCAACATTTCTGTATGCGTTCTTTGAAAATCACTTTCTTGTTTTGAATGTGTCAGTAATTTTCCTTTTTAACGAGCAGTCTGTCATTTCTCTCAGCAGTTTGCTGGTAGCAGCGGCTCTGGTTCTGGTCCTGCAGGAGGCATCCACATGTTGCTGCGCTCTCCTTCACAACAGTCCCTTTCCTATCCTCCGGTGAGCACTAGCATCCATCTTGTCTGCTCTGCTGTTTGAGTTCTGACTTTAACTTGTATCAAAATCAGAATTGAAGCTCTGCTGTTTCACTTTTTTTTATTATTATGATTTTGTGTCCATTTTCTCCACATTTAACCACTTGCTTTATCTCTTTTACACCTAAGTTCTGATCTTTTCTCACTTTTGCGTAACAAAATTGCATAATTTTACCAACTTTCTCTCTTTTTTTTTTTGTTTTCTGGACTTTTTGTAGTTTCAGCACAGCAGTCCTTCATCCACTGGCTCCGCCTACACAGACTCCTCATCTTGCAGCTCATTTAAAACCACTCCTTTTCTGTCCTTTTCACACAAAGCAATCCAGGTAACTATCTAATCTGAATAACCACTAAAGGCCAGTTCACACGGCAGGATTTTTAACCCGATATTTGCCCTGATTCTCCTCCTCCAGCAATCTTAAAGACGCGCCTGATCTCTAGAGATAATCTTATCAGATACTCCTCTCGTGTGTGGTGGGTTAAGAGTGCTCTGGTCCGCTCGGAAAGCCGTCAGAACCGCTCCGATCGCAAATCTGGGAAATCGAACATGTTGGATTGTCTTGACCCGACATCGCAGCATGTGTGGTGACCCCCAAGAATCTGCTTGTGGATTTTGACATGCAGCCAATCAGAGAGCGAGTTGACGGACACAAGCTGTGGAGCGAAAGGAATCTCACATCAAAACAGCTGCTCGGATTCTTTGTTATACCTGACAGCAAGAAACTCACAAATTCATTGTTTATAATAAAAATAAAAGCTGTCATGTTTCTTTACTCCGAAGTCACGTTTGATCTCTTGAAGTTCTGCGAGATTTCTCGTCTGATCTGGGAATGTTCGTGTGTGAAATCAGTTCGTGTGTGATGACACCACACACTGTGTAGGATCAGAACGGTCAATATCCGCAATTTTTAAAGAAAGATTTCTCACCGCGTGTGGTCTCTTATGATTTAAAATCGTCCGACAATTTGAAAATCCTGTCGTGTGAACCAGCCTTTAAATAAACATCTTATTTTAAGAAAACCTACTTTTTCTTTTGTTTTATAATCAAGTAAAAATCCTGCAGTTGACTGAGATGCTGATACTGAAATTAAAGGTCAAACTTTATTTGTAACTTACATTGTTATTTCTATACTGACACAGCATTTTCATCCAGTGTTCAACACAACATTGTCTGATTTTGGACAATTTAAATGCACTGTGTGCTCTTTAAGTGGATAAGCTAAGATGTTAACTGTTGTTTTTTGTTTTTGTTTTTCAGTCAGAACTGACGCTGCTGAAACTGAGAACAATAGAGAAGGTTAAGAACTCTGACCTGGAGAAGACTGAAGGCAGGATAGGTGACTTGCTGAGGGTGAGAATTTTCAAAATTTACTGCTGTCCTACCAGTTTTCAGATGACTAAATAAAGTCATTTCTTTGTATGACCTGCTGGTAAAGATAAATAATAAATGAGCCCTATTGGCAGCAATGAATCTGTTCCAGATTAGTTTCAGCTCAACGTGCGTTTGTTTGATTTGAACGTGCTGCTGTATGTTTCTGCAGGCTAACTGTGATTTGAAGCAGCAGGTTGAAGAGCAGCAGAAAATGCTCGAGCGCTACAAGGAGCGACTAAACAAGTGTGTGAAGATGAGCAAGAAGCTGCTGATCGAGAAGGTCAGTGTGAATGTGATTCACTCAAAAAATAAGAGAAAAACAAAGAAATGGGTTGCTTGACATCAAGATACTTGCAGTGGAAATCAAAAAGATTATAAACTTCTTCACGCTGTCTAAGCTAAATCAGGGTTTTGTGCAAGATTATAACTATTTCAGATTTTTACAGGCAAAGCGAGAGAAGATGGCTTGCAGGGACAAGAGCATGCAGGATCGTCTGCGTTTAGGTCACTTCACCACCGTGCGCCACGGAGCCTCCTTCACAGAGCGGTGGACGGATGGATACGCCTTCCAGAACCTCATCAGGTCAGCATGTAGAGAGGGACAAAAGCGTTAGCATTGTGTTCATTCTTCAGACAAAAAGAATCACACTAGATTGTTCTTCTACACGCAGACAGCAAGAACAGATCAGCTCACAGCGGGAGGACATTGAGCGGCAGAGAAAGCTGCTGGGAAAGAGGAAACCTCCAACAGCTCAGATTCTCCCGCCCAGCATGGAGCAGAGCAAACGGAGGAGCAGAAACACCGGGCAGGAAAATAAAACGTAAGTCTTTTAATTTTCAACAACTTATTTGTCTCTCGATATATCTGTGTCAGTGTTAAATACGAGTTTTTGCCATGATTGTTCATTTATTATTACACAGGCGCCTTGTTTCATTTGTTTTTTAAAGTCAGAGTAAAGCAAATCTAAAGATGTTATGGACACATGTATTATAATCTTTTCCACAATTTTATGAAGTAATGAAACTTTCCAGGATGCAAGAATATGCAGAACAACTTGAGCAGCTTACTGGAGTTACAGAGAAACACTGACATCAAGAAGAGTTGGATTACTTTTTGTAAAGAGTGAAATAAAAACCTGACACATCAGATGATGGAGCTGGATACACACCAGCTCAGCTGTTTTTCCTCATTTGTTGATCCTTTTCTGCATTGTGTCTGGTAGGTTGTCACTGGCTGAGTACCGAGCACAAGAGGAGATCTTCAGACTTCGAATCGGTCGCCTAAAAAAGGTCAACATTTCCTCGTGGTTTTGGGGTTTTACTTGTAGTTTTCCTAAGAATGAGACGTGTGATGGGTTGTTGTGATTCTCTGCAGGAAGAAGTGGAGATCCAGACGGAGCTGGAACAGTTGGAGCGGGTTAGAAACTTGCACATTCAGGAGCTGAAGAGAATCCACAATGAGGACAACTCGCAGTATGTTTAATTCAGCACTCTTTAAGCAATCTGTTTAAATAAACCTGTTTAACAAAGTCTTGTCCTGCAGGTTTAGTGACCATCCCACGCTAAACGACCGATACCTGCTTTTATGTTTGCTTGGACGAGGTGGCTTTAGTGAAGTTTTCAAAGTATGTACAACCAGTTCTTGCCTCTTGTTTTGCAAACTTTGCAAAAGGACTTTTGATAAGTCATGAAACTATGTAAAGTTGACCGAATTGTGTTGTTAATTGGCCTCATTGATGAATTGGTAAACATATTTCTTTTGCAGGCTTTTGATTTAACAGAACAAAGATACGTGGCCATTAAAATCCATCAGCTCAACAAGAACTGGAGAGAAGAGAAAAGGGAAAACTACCACAAGTCAGTCTGAATATGTTGTTGCTACATCAGTGAAAACATTTATTGTAAATTCTGATGTTGTTTTTTTAAGTTTGAATAATGATGTCATTTCAGACACGCCTATAGAGAATACAGGATTCACAAAGAGCTTGATCATCCTCGAATAGTCAAACTTTATGACTATTTCTCCATCGACAGAGACTCGTAAGTGCCTTAGTCTACATGAAGTAAACGATTTGGTGCTGTTGTGACTTTATGTAACTTTTACCATAATTTAAAATCAGTTTTTCTTTGTATTTTTATACATCTGAGAAATACCTCAATGGGGCTAAAACAATCCCGTCTATAATATCGTTTGCAGGTTCTGTACGGTTCTGGAATACTGTGCAGGCAAGGATCTGGATTTCTACTTGAAGCAGAATAAGTCTGTGACTGAGAAGGAAGGCCGCTCCATCGTCATGCAGCTCGCCAACGCGCTCAAGTATCTCAATCAGATTCGGACACCTATCATCCACTACGACCTCAAGCCTGGTAGTCCCTCGTGGAGTCTTCATTACGTATTTTATACCCCTCAGTCTTTAAGATCACATTAAGAAATGACTGATTTTGCTTTAAAATGTTCTGTTTTTAGAAAACATCCTGTTGGTTAACGGCACGGCATGTGGCGAGATAAAAATCACTGATTTTGGCTCGTCTAAGGTCATGGATGAAGACAGCTCCTCAGGTGGAACGGAGCTGACCTCACAGGGTTCAGGGACCTACTGGTAAACACACCTCACTCCGTTTATTACCAAGAAATTCATATGACTGATCAAATACTGGGCACTACAACTGAATTTCTTTTTTTGTGGAGAAAACATTTGGAAAATCAATTTTACGTCATCTTACAGGTATCTACCACCTGAATGCTTCCTCGTAGGGAACAGCCCACCAAAAATATCCAATAAGGTGGATGTTTGGTCAGTGGGGGTCATATTCTACCAGAGCTTATTTGGACACAAGGTGAGTACAAACCCGTAAACAATCGCCTGATTGTTAGGAAAGCTTTTTCTTTTAAATTAACTTGTTCTTTTCCTCAAGCCATTTGGACACAACCAGTCACAGCAGGATATCCTCCAAGTAAACACCATCCTTAAATCCACTGAGGTGCAGTTTCCTCCTAAACCAGTCATCACCACCGAAGCAAAGGTGTGCTCATCAGCTTATTTTTTAATGTCATTTACAGTGATCAAATATATTTAGATTTTTTAAAAATTTCCTTTCTAGGCCTTCATTCGACGTTGCTTGGCGTACCACAAGGAGGAACGCGTGGACGTGCTGCAGCTGGCTAGCGACCCCTTCCTGATGCCTAATATTCGTAAAGCCCTGGGCAGCAACACTACGCTGGTGTCCCCTAGTCCCTCCACCTCCAGCTGCTACAGCAGCTGCACCTCCAACTCCAGTTAGCTTAAAGACAGAACAGTAAATCCTCCAACATGTCTGAGAATATCTTCTGGTTTGAAGCACAGGAAGGACCTGAACCAGATGACATAATATATTAGTAAATGTACCCACAGAGTGATAAAAATGAAGGGCCAGCCTCTTGATGTGGGCTCAGAGGAATCCAAAGACTTGCTGATTCGCATGCACTAACACATACTTTGACTTAGGGGGATTTTCCCCTTTCTTTTGCTTAAAATGAAAAGCATTTGGAAAATTTGCACAACTGTCATCCTCAGAATTATGTTTAACGTCATCCTTAGGGTGACTCACAGGAGAACATTGATACAATTCCTCGATACTTGAAAATCATCTATCAAATTGTTTCTCAGAACTTTACTGAGTCGTTTCAAAAACACATTTCTGTAGGACAGAAGCTTGAGTTTGTTGGGAAGAGCTAGAAGTATTCAGGAAGGACTGGAGACTTGATGCCTGTAGTTTGATGATGGCACCTTTAAAGATTTATAAAATACTTGAAACATAAAAGACGTGATTATCAAAAGAGCTTTGGCTAATTTTCAGATTTTTATTTAATTAAATCCATATTTTTCCATTAGATTTACCCTCTCTAACGCTTTTGTTAACCTTAAAAAGAGGCTGATTTGAATGAGTGT
Organism: Callopanchax toddi; assembly: GCA_006937965.1. Taxonomy (NCBI): domain Eukaryota; kingdom Metazoa; phylum Chordata; class Actinopteri; order Cyprinodontiformes; family Nothobranchiidae; genus Callopanchax; species Callopanchax toddi. The sequence continues at coordinate 409,839 of SSNR01000446.1, read as the reverse complement.
TGTGATGTGAATTAAAACTCAGAGGAAATATTAAAGAGATCATTAAAAAGCATTTGTTTAACATTGTTATGGTGGCTTATTTGATCTAGGAAGTGAGTGTTTTTTTTTAATTCATGAAGATATTTTAAGTCCACACAAACATGTCATAAGAGTTTATTAACTGAATTCTAATAATATAATACTGCAGAATATGATCACACATAGGTGTTACAGTTTGCAGAGTGTATAACAGGAAATATTTGAATTAAACTGACATCCTGACAGAGTTCTAATATATTTAAAATCACTGTGCAAGAGGGAAAAAAAACTAATCTTATTGAGGAGCAATGAGACAACTTTCAATCTCCACTAGGCAGCAATTAAATGACCTCTCACAAGAGAGAAACATCTGTGGTGACGGCGTTGGCATCTCTCCAGTGAAAACTTACAAACCGATCCAGGCCTTTATCATCCGCTGGCTGGATGTCTAATTCAGGAATCACCCGAAACCCTTTTACCAGGTGCGTGTGACTGTAAAGTCCAAATATGGAATCCAGGATGTTTATCTGTTGTAGAACTGTGAGGTTACCCAGGCCAGTCCCCACTTAAGATTGGTGAGCATAAACTTTAGTGCCTTGGTCCACTGCTCCTCAGAGTTAAACTGGGTTTTGATGGAGTAGGATCCTCCGCTGCCACCTGTATCCTCAATCTTCCCCTTCTCCACATCCATCCTGAGAAAGACAAAATATATATAAACCATCTGCAGCTGTCATGTAAAAGGAATGGTAAAAGACCCCAGAATTTTGAGTTTTAAAGCTCTGTTTTGTAGATTAATAATAAAAGATTTAAGGGAATAAACTCTACATCTGAATCTTGTTCATTAAATCTTCGTTATTAAATCTCTCCAACATAAACTCCAACTAACAGACACAAAGCTTTAAAACAAATGTTATGAAGAAAAAAGTAATTTTAAGTGATACATGGAATGCTTTTTAAACTGTACTGAAAGTTATTAGGGACACTGAACCAGAAGTTGAGCAAAAAAAAAAAAATCCACCCTGAGCTTATTATTTTCCTGTCAAATAACTTCCCTTTAACGGTAAGCTCAGACAATTGGCAAACATTTAGAATGCAGACATTTATGTATTAAGTCTACACAGATGTCTGACCTATAAGGGAGGCAGAAACCAGTGTCTCCTTTTTCCACCTCTTCTTTGAACTGCTGGACACAATCCAGGAAGGCCACCATGGCATGATCGAACTTGTTGTCCCAGAAGAACCTCAAGCCACCCGAGCAGTACAGGGGAAGTTCCTGGAAACAAAACAAAATATACATTTAAATTAAATTAGTTGAATAATGGTGGGGAGAGCTGAGAAAAGAAATTCTTACCTTTGATTTGTCTGTCAGTGACTCTAAATATGAGTGGTTTCCATATGGAACAAGACGATATCTGGAGACAAGTCACAAAATGTAAAAATACCCCAAAACTAAATTTTTGTGAGTAAAACTAAACAGATTCTAAATTATGATCTTTTAAAAAACATTTACAAAAAAAGGAACACAAGATGTGTAATTATAGGAAGATACCTCTGGAATCTCAGTCCCATTTTGTTGGCCAGAGCGTGCAGCAGCAGCACTGTTTGCCCCCACGCCGCATTGATCTCATTCCACTCCACGGGGACGCTGGGAAGTCGACCCAGACGGAAGTTGTTAATGGTACCAAACTGACCGCTGTGCCTGGAGAAAAATCTTTTAGTTCACTTTTGTTTATTGACAAATGTTAAATATTTGCTCAGTCTCTTTTGTGGGAAAAAAAAGGTACCAGATGTGAAATGTGGCATTAAAAACATTTGTTTTCTTCAGGCGATCGAGCTGAATCTGGCAGTAACGCATCTGGTTGTCGACACTCTTCAGCTCATCATCCAGCTCCAGCTGCTGCCTTTTAAACTCACTGTACTCCTTTTGGTACCTTGAACAAATCAGAGGAAATGAACAGATGTTACATGCTGTATTACTCACAGTATGGATTATTGACGCACCACTCCTGGGTCACTCACTGTAGCTCCTCTTTGTCCAGCTGCTGAGACTGGAGCTTTGTCTGGGACAATTCCTGGGCCACTGCAGCCCTCTGCTCCTCCACAGCCTCAAGCTCTTTGACCAGAGCCTCTTCTTCCTCATTCAGCTGCTCTAGCTCTTTCAACAATGTCTCCTCTTCCTCTACTTGTAGATTTGACAGCAGCTCTAGACACTGCCTGAGCAAAACATCAGAATCAGAACTTATAAGTGCGTTCTTAAATTTAACGCACACCAGGATCAATGACGAGCTTACTTGTAATTCTGGCACTCGTTCTCTGTGATGTTGAGCTGTGTGTCAAGGTGATCCAGCAGCGTGTCAGTGCACTCCTCACACAGAGGATGATCCACATCTGTTTGGCCAGACATGATGTCAAACAGATCACTTGTTACCTGAGTAGACACAAAATACCAGTTATGTTAACTATATGTTAATCAGAATTCTACATTCCAGACAAAGTAACTTTATTGTTGAGGCTGAGAATACATTTAAAATATCACCTTGAGTCTACGGCTAAGATTTTCCATGGTGCCACCATCAGATGCATCTCCGATCAGAGTGAAACTGTTGGCGCTCTCTGTTGACATCATCCTAAAATGAAGAGGTTCAGCAGAATTTTTCAACTTTACAGAGCATTCACATTTCAATAAACAAAACTGTAATCAGTGCTGATCTGAAAGGGAATTGTCTCGGTAGCTCACCGTGCAGGAGGGATGTATTTTCTTGACACACCATCACGTTTGTTTTCTGCAAATGTCTCCTAAAGGAAAAGAACAAATCTTGAAACTGACAGAATCCAAATGGATGTTGTAAGAGTTATTGGTGTTATCAACAGAAGGTTCGATGCATATTTCTGGTATGAAAAAACTAAATCTTGATAAATTGCACTCAGGACGACCTGCTGCCTGCCAACCTCTGGTTGCGTCTCCCCCTCGTTGCTGTCAGCCTGTTTGCTGGGGGTCACAGTGACCAGCGGGGCTGTGAAGGAGGAGAGAACGGTTGCACAATCACTCCACTCAGTGTATCTACCTAAAAGTATCACCAGAACACACTGGATCCGCGGCTGAACTTACCGATGAGCTCTTGGATGGTGACTCGGTCGAGCACTTTGAAGGATGTGTCCAGTTTGAGCGGCTGTGAGCACCGCTGACACACGAAGCTCACCTGCATGGTTGTGCTCGACGACTTGGAGCCCTCCATAGCCAACTATAAAATTACATACAACAAAATGACAGAAAATCCTGATCGCATTTGTAATTTTTAGAAGAATAACCGAAAGGTGAACAACATAAACATGGATTTTCTTCATTAGCTATGCAGTTAGCTTGTGTTTAGCAGACAGCTAGAGTGTATGAGGATAATATATACTCACTGTCGGTCGCAGCAAATAAAAGCTATTACATCACAATAATATATAAATATCAAAAATAGGAATTCAATTCTCTGTATAATAAGCGCGTATCTACATCAAATACTTCCTTATTGTTGTTTACGGAGGTTGTGATCTCCTCTTCTTTTTCTGAATTAGAGACACTCGAGGCTTTATGGGCTCACTGTTGCCCCCCACAGGTCGCGGATTCAACAACATTAGGGATCTGTTTTTTTTTTTTTTTTTTTTGCAAAATGTCAGGAAATGACTTTTGTTGGAGTAGCACCATATAAAACAACGCATTAACGTTTGCAAGAATACAAATTTAATTCAAAATTATTCATTGCCATAGTCAACATTTACATGATTTAGAATAGAATAGAATAGAATAGAATAGAATAGAATAGAATAGAATAGAATAGAATAACTTTATTGATCCCACAATGGGGAATTATTATCACATGAGAATTAAAAGCAAGTAAATGACACACACATTTCACATGATGACACACAGACAATATAAGAGGATGAGATAAAATACAGATGTGAATTTAATTTACCGTAATTGAATTTAATTGTAAGTTTCCAGTATTAATATGCTTTCTTAGTGGTTAAATCACTAATTAGCTTTTATGATTCTGGGATTTACATGCTCCTTCTTCTATATTTTATTTACTTGTAACCCTTTTTGTTTGAAATTTATTGTTTATTGACAACTTGTTTATTTTTCTAAACATATATATAGCTAAATGACTAATTACTAAATTAAGAAAACATATGCTCAGTTCAGTAAATATAAATTTCACTATAACTTTGTTGCAATGCCCTTTTGCATTAATGTCCTAAATTTGCCTCAATAAGTTTTTTGTGATAACGTTTTTTTTTGTAATGTTAGATTATTTTTAAAATGAGGATTAGCTAATTTAAATTATAAAATTACACGGTTTAATTCTGCATTATTGACACTTCAATTTTCCCCATTTCTCCCAAGTTTTTTTTTTTTTTTTTTTTTTTTACTTTAATGAAAACAACAAAACAGAACATGGAATACATCAAGTTGGCATAAAAACAATAATTAACATATGGAAAATATAACTTCATCAACACAAAAATAAATCAAATTATGTTTGAAAAAAAGTTTAAAATGTTTGAAAAGGTGGTGAGTTTTTCAGGCTTTTTAATTTATGCTGTTTACCTTAGAAACATTATCATGCATTAAATACAAGAGCAGTAAAATTTGGATGACAGAGTAATTGCATTTATGTATAAAAAAAATAACAAAATAAAAAAGGTTAATGGCACAAATTGAGAATTTTGTTCAGTTTGGGAGCGCGTGTATGTTGTGTGATGTCTCGACCAGCAAGAGGCGCTGTGACACAAAAGCGAAACGCAGGTGACCCAAAGCAGAAGAAGAGTGAGGAGTTGCGGGAAAACTGAAGCAAATGAGACTTTAGTTGATGTTTCCTAATTGTCAGAAAACAAGGTAAATGTGCTTTTATGATTTATCTTGTCATCTTAAAACAGAGTGATGTAATTCTCATTTTCAAATATTAGTCTGGTGACTTGTTTTTGTCGACTGTCGAAATATCAGCGGTGTTAGAATGTTCTAGTTGTGTAACCAACATCTCTCATAGCGACTACTAGCTAGTCCTGTTTTAGCATTTATATTTACATCTGCCTTTTGTGTTTAATCAGAATCAACGACTGGGTATTTTAATTAGACTTTAAAACAATACATGCTTGCTGTTTGTAATTTTATCCTCTTTTTTTTTTTACTTTACATATTATGACATTTTGCAACTCAAGTTTTCCTACGGTAATAATTACAAATGTATTTTTTGTTTGAAAAACATTTTAAAACTTATTGAATTTTTAAAACTCACAACAATTTCTACATCATGTGTAGCTCAAACAGTAGTTTTTGATACCATCTGAGTATGCAGTTTAATGATTGCACAGTATTTTATTATTTTTATGCTGTTATAATTTTTTATGCTGTAAAATACTTTGCAGTGTCTCATTCTTATTTTTTTTAAATATTTTTTAGCCTGGTTGAATCTGTATGTTTTGACTTGCTTGTCACTGCTGGTGCACCTGAATTCCCCCACTGAGACAATAAAGACTATTCTCTTCTATTTAGTTGAAAAACAGAAAGTAAACAAACATTTTTCTAGCTGGTTCCACCTTCACAATGCTAATTAGTCTTTTTACTATTGTTTTGGGCACTTGTAGGAATGAAACAAGCAATTTCAGTGAGTTTTTTAAGCCTTGTTTTCTAAATTGTAACAAAAACAAAAAAACACTACAGTCACTGTTGCTGTCCATCCATCCATCCATCTTCTGTAGCCGCTTATTCCTCCACAGAGGGTCGCGGGGCAGCTGGCGCCTATCTCCAGCGGTCAAGGGGCGAGAGGCGGGGGACACCCTGGATGGGTCGCCAGTCCATCGCAGGGCCACACAGAGACGAACGAGACAAACAACCACACACCCACTCACACCTAAGGACAATTTACCAGCCCAATTAGCCTGACAGTCATGTCTTTGGACTGTGGGAGGAAACCGGAGTACCCGGAGGAAACCCACGCACGCACGGGGAGAACATGCAAACTCCACGCAGAGAGGCCGCAGAGCCGGGACGCGAACCCACGACCTCCTTGCTGCGAGGCAACAGTGCTAACCAGCTGCGCCACCATGCACTGTTGCTGTCATATAGGAAAAAACTGTAATAACTTGAAATCAAGTAAATTTACTAGTATTTGTTTACAGTAGGCCATATAGTCACTAGACTGGGGCCATTTTTCTGATCTGAGTAGTATGTATTTTACTGTCAACAGATTTTCGCATTTAAATGCAAGTTTAGTACTCATTAAATCCATCTGAACTTAGTTTGAACACATAATTTTCTGAAGAACAGTAGAAACGTATCATGACCAAAGTACAGACAGGTTTTATTACTGTAGAGCAGCAAAGTTAGATTGTCTTTTACCATTCAGTCAACAAAGGAAAAGACAGAGCAGTATAGTCATAAAACTATAGAAAAAGTTACCTGTTTGTTATCAGTGGGCAGTATATACTTTTTATCTGTATTAAATGCAAGTGCAGCTTGATAATCATTAGATTTTAATTCCATGACAATGGAGAACATCCATCCATCCATTTTCTGTAGCCGCTTATTCCTCCACAGAGGGTCGCGGGGCAGCTGGTGCCTATCTCCAGCGGTCAAGGGGCGAGAGGCGGGGGACACCCTGGACAGGTCGCCAGTCCATCGCAGAAATATTCACTCTACTAAAATTTATTTTTGCTATTTTGTTTGCAGCTTTTAGATATTGCCATGGAAAGCTTAAAGGCCTCAGATGTCAAAAAGGGGATTGCAGTCCTGTGGGAGACTTTGCAGTGTCCTATATGGTGAGAGTCTGTGTTTAGATTCATAATGAGGTATTGTCTTTGTTTTATTTCATGTATTTGTTCTTTTGTCTTTAGCTTGGATTTAATGACAGCACCAATATCTACTAAATGTGACCATCAATTTTGCAAGTAAGTAGCTGATTTATGATCTTCTGGAGATAATTCATAAAATGCTCCCTTAAAAATAGTGGAATTTTGCAAGTTTTATTCAATCCTACATGATATATTTTCTGTTTTGCCAGATTTTGCATTACAAAACTTTTGGACAGCTCCAAACAAAACAGAGCCAGCTGTCCTGTGTGTAAATCTCAGATAACCAAAAGGTCAGTCAATGAAAATGAGCTGACGCAGCATCATTTATTAGACTCTCTAGAAGTGCAGTGTCAATAATAATTGCATTATTCTTTAATTTGCGTTTGTTTGTACAGAAGCTTGCAGGAGAGTCCTGGGTTTCAGAGACTCATTGCAGGATTGCAGGACATGATACAAGCTTATGAGCAAGACACTGGCACAAACTGTAAGATCACAAGCTTTATTAAGGAAGTTAATGAATTACCCTGCACCGTCTTGAAACATAATGTTTATACATTTTCAGATTTTACTGGATTGTCCCAGCAAAAACATCAGCTAAGGTAAAAACCATGAATATTTAGAATATATATATATATTTTTAAACCTTTCTAATCTCTGTGTTGTGTTTTTGTCTCACTTTTAGTTTAATAAATGCAGAAACAACTGAAAATCCTTGTAATATATTATCTGGAGATACATTCGGTACTAACCTGGATAATATGGAATATATGAACAACGATGGTCCTTCGAAGTCCTGCTCCTCAACTGTAGAAGGTAAAAAAGTTTATTACCCAAAGTCAGGTGCTATACAAGAAATGTCATTCCATCCTCAAATAAATCTAATTAAGATGTAGAATCCCAGTAATAATGTTTTCTTAAAGAAAATAATGTTCTTTCATAAATTTGACCAATTTTATTGGAAATAGTTTACTTGGTTAAAGCACCCACAATGTTTGTAAGGGAGGTGGAATCAGTTTTTGTCATATTTTGAGTGTCTTGTCGTTATTCCATTTTATAGCTCAGAATGGATTTGCTAAACTCATGGGACTGGAAGACTCGGCTCCATTGACGACAGAAAACGAAGGCCTGGATAGCGGACTTGGTGACGCCCCACCAACCTCTGACAAGAAAATGTCAAGTCCTACAATTAATGTGGAACCAAAAACAAATAAAACTGGGAAAAAAGCAACACGCGCAACTGAAAAGAAATCTGCCACTTTGGAGAAAACCACTAATTGTTCAGCACTAGCTGAAGAGGAGACTGGACACAGACTTTTAAGAACATCCACAAGAAAGAAACAGAAAAAAGATCTGGAGTCTGATGAGATACTTGAGCAGAGAAAGAAGAAAAGTTTGGAGAAAGTTGCTGAGTGGCTCCTGAAAGTTCCAACTGAAGATAATTTAGAGAAACCACTTGATAACGAAGACTCGGATAGCTGCTCATCTACATCAACGCTAGATGTGGGACCGCAGGAGGTTGAGTTGAATCTTAAGAAAGAAGATCGCGCCAAAGCTCTCGAAGAACAGGTTTTTGGCGCCGTCTACAAACGAAAAAGTAACAAAGGTTTTGAACCCCCAACGACCTCAGAAATACTGACTTGTAAACGTGTTTCCAAACTGAGGAAGAAAAAGAAAGGAAGTAACGCTAAAGAGCAACAAAAGATAGAAAACACAAACAACACCAGCAGCGACATTTTTAAAGAAGCAGAGCAGATGAAGGTCTGGCAAAAGTCTGATTTGAGTAAAAACGTGGAAGAGATTAACCAGCTGTCTGTAAGCGACAAAAAAGAAGAACACCACGATCCCTGTTTCATTTCAGACGTACAACCTGAAATGGTTTCAAGAAAAAGAACTCGTAAAAGTCTGCAACAAGTTGACAGTGATTTGCAAGAGCAAGCTTTGACAAAATCAGACGGTGCTGAGCTGAAAAGAACTGACCAAAAGAAAAGTAAAAACACAAAATCAGGAAAAAAGGAACCTACAAAAGTGTCCAAGCCTCTTCTTTTGGTTGGAGTTCAGGATAGAGAAACCAGCCCAAAACCTAGTGAAAGATCAGATGTTCAAGTACAAATTGAGACTTACCCAAGCAGTGAGGACCAAGAAACTCACATAAGGAGCACCAGGAGAAGTAGAAGACTTTATCATTTTGTTGAAGAAGTCCAAGAGAGTCGCAAGAAAACCAGTGTGACCAAAAAAGGCAGCGGTGTTTCAAAGCAACCCGACAGTGGTAAAGGTAAAACACTGCCAGAAAGCAGAAGCACAACAAAATTGGCAAAAAAAAATGGGTGTGTTTATGATAAAGACATTGGAGGAATTGAAAACATGGAGACGGGTGAGAAAACAGTTAATCCAACACAAGCTATAGCAGAAACTCTCCCAGAAACTGCTGCAGACTGTTCAGTTTCTGTGGTTCCAAACTCTACAAGTGATGCATCTGTGGTGGAGCCAACAATGGAAAATGACAAGCCTAAAAACAATTTGCCAAACATAATTAATCAGGAAACCTCAGTTAGTGAGACAAAATGTGCCAGAACAGAAAGTGAAGATTTCAAGAATGACAGTGAGCTGGACACAGAGCAGCTCCTCAGGAGCTTCAAAGCCACAAAAAGAAAATCTTTTCATCTCGGGGAACCGATTGTAAAAAAGAGTCATCACTCCGACAAAGAAACCATGTGTGGGACTAAAGCAGAAGGTAATAGTGAACCGTCACAAAAGCAGATGTCTGGAGAAACACCTGAGGCTTCGAAAGATGCTCAAAAGTCATCTTGTGATTTAATTCCCCCATCTAACTCACCAGTCCAAACGACTAGAACAGCTAAAGCAGATCAAACTATGGTAGAGGCCTCTGTCCCCGATAGCTGCTGTTCAGGTCACAGTGGTGCTGGAAACGGTCTCAGCAGTGGCCTCAGTCCAAATAAAGTCTCAAAGCTCGACAGGGAAAGTTCTCCTCTTTCTGTCTTCCCTCAAGTCATAGATTCTGGGCTTCGGTTTACAGCTGTTGAACCTGAGGAGATAAATGAAGCATCAAAGGGCTCTCAGATCACAGAGGGTCAGCTAGGTTTTACCACAAGAGACAAAAAGACAAAAACCAGAGATGCAGCTGAACATACCCTAATCGCAGAGTCTTCTTTAACCCCTGAGGATCTGGTGGCTCCAGCTCTTCAGACTGTCCACAAAGGAAAGAACAAATGTAGCGGAGAGGCTAGCACCAATTCCTCCATTAAAACCAACTTAGGCAAAAGGAGGAAGAAGTCTCAGAAGTTGGAGTCTTCGTCTGAGTCTGACGGCAGCAGTTCCAAAGAGGAAATGCCAACGTTGACTCAGATCTTTGGGACATCAACTCGTCCACCAGCTGGGATTGAAGATCAGAGAGAAGCTAATGGATGTGAGGGGGATCAAGCTGGTCCATCTGAGTGTCCCAGTCCAGACGGCATTGACTCCAGTCAGGCATCGGTGGACTTGTTCAGCACACCGGATGAATGTAAGCTCAGAAATGTATTTTATTTTGAAGGAAGCAAAGAATTTGAGCAACATGTTGTTGCCTCCTGCAACAATTTAAATATGAAACTGTTTTCTGCAGACAGAAAGCTGTTTAAATGTTAAATGTTCTGCAGGTGAAGTCCCAGAAAATGAGACCGGTGTTTCTGTGGAATTGTCCCAGTTCTCAAGTGAAGTTCTTGTCACACAGGTAATACAACTTTTATCTTATCCAGCTGCATGAATGCACCGTTTGATATAATATAATGATAATAATAATAATGATATTTCTATTTATTCAAACATCAGAATCTTTTACTTGTGTTCACTTTAATGCACCGACACGTCACGGCCTATAGAGGGCAGCCACCACATTCCCCCTCAAACCCATCTGTCAGCTCCGGGATGACGGACTACCTCGCTCTGTGAAAAATTTCCCCCTCAGCAGCTTTCTAAATTGCATTTCATTTACGTTAGAGGAAATGCTGCCTAGAGGATGATTTTTGTTTTGTACCTCATCCATCTTCCAGCGCTCTCACTTTTATCTGTCGACTGTATTTGACTCGGGAGTTCAAGTTTCAAACCCTGCGGTTTGCAGAAGGCCCAGAAACAGCCGAGAACACGAAGCCTTCATACAAATATATATTTTTCTTTGTGCATTTTTACATAATCAATGCATTTGCGCTATAAGCACAAAGGATGAAATTGGAACAGCAAAAAAAATATATTTTCAAACAGCTTCAGTTGAAAATGCAGTCAGTTTGTGTTTTTTATTTATTTATTATTTTACTGAAAGTGTTGCATTGCAGATTTCTTTTGCCTCTTATCCCCCTTGGAATGTAATAAATGCCATTTAGGATCAAAACTGCTATGCTTCACTTTTTTTTTTTTGTCCTCGTCAAGCAAAAAATAGAAATGCAGAAGGAGCTGGTGAGGCTGGAGAAGCTGATGGCTCTGGTGACGGAGGTGCTTCAAGAGAAGGAAGGCAGTCCTGTTAGAGGAGCACCCCCAGAAACCCACCAGGGCGGTAAAAGTACAGGTACTAAAACACAAGTGTGTTCTTTTAGTTAGAGATGAAATGACCAATAATTAAAATTTTTGACAAATGTATTGAACTAATCAGTTCCAGGAGTCTGTTGTGCTCCAGTATCTCCCAGGACTCTAGCTTTTAGGTCTGTTTATTTTCCTCATGCAGGTCCTTTTTATAAAATTGGTTGTTAAAATGTGTTCTTAGGGCAAGACGGTCACAAACCCCTCAGTAGTGAGCAGGAACCAGACCAGGGCTCAGACAGGTAAGACTTTTTCTACCACTGAACACACACACACACACACACACACACACACACACACACACACACACACACACACACACACACACACACACACACACACACACACACACACACGGAGGGTAATTTGTTAAAGCTTTTAAAGGTGCAACAACCACCATTATTACACTGTATTTTTAGCTAAAACATGTGGAACAAACAAGAAAGGTCCCTATCTGACATGGTAATGTAAGAGCTAGCTTACATGAAGTTTCTGCTTTAAGGAAGTGATCAGAATAAGTGATAAATTCACAACAAAATGAATCTCATGCATTGAAAACTGGTTTTACAAGGTTGTTTGCATTCCTGCAGACCTTTTGGCACCTCTTGTTCTTTTCATCTGTCATAAAACGGTCATGGAAAATAATGTGGAAGATTGTGAACTTTTGATCTTTCAGCCCTTTCAGTTTAGTGTTTGTGTGTCTTTGTTTTAAGATTATACTTATTGTTTAAGTGCTACTTGTTTCCTCATATTTACATTCTACTTGTATAAAGACAAGCTGAAAGAATCAAGTTTGCTTTAGTAGTTTAGAAAGTGGTCTAGATCAATAGTTCATCAAGTTTTTGGCTCAGATCTCTAATGAGGATCACCTTGTTGTAGTAAAAACACCATTTTAAGGTCATCAAACTGCGCTGTCCTTACCATTACTTTTGCATGTGCAGCTAAACAAATATAATTAAATTGTCTTTTGTTGACAGGCTAAAATTTTAAAGTAAGTTGACTTATGTTTAAACACAAAACTGGTCCATCGCTTGAGTTTATCAGCCTTATTATGTCTGAAATATTCATAGATTAGAGATAAACAAACACCAAAAAGCATTTATCTGAAAGCAGTCAAGAATTGGACTAAAAACGAGTGAATATTTGCCAATTTTCAAATAATAACTTGAGATTTTAAGAAATTCTGACTCAAACTTACACGTACATATCACGTTAGATTCTTTTGGGGACTTTAACAGAATTAGCTTGAAGCCATTTAAATGGAGTAAATGGATCACAGCATGTGCACGAGATGAGTAATTATCAATCATGTGATTTATTGACCTATTAAACACAAACCAGCCCCGATTTAGACCTGAAGTCATTAAACAACCTTAAAGAGCATATTTTAAGTTAGACACTCCCTTAAACAAATGTTTAGAGAAATATAATAGAAACTTTTTCTGAATAAAAATTTACACAAATTCAGCTTATTTAGGCTCTTGGATTCGTTTTTGTGAGAATTGTCAATTTTTTCACCAAACCGGAAGTGACGACAGTGCCGGGAGACCGTTCGTTCTCTATATAGAAAACTGATCCACTATTCACTACTTGTGACGAGCAAAACAAACCCCCAGAGTGCCGTTATTTTATTACTTTATTACTATAGTGAGAAGTTATTTTATTAAGATAAAAAAAAAAAGATAAAAACAATCAGTCCTGTAAGGCTGTACCCTGTCGGTCCAGCTATAGACCGTGACCCACCTCCTCACTTGGGTCTGGGTAAAATACCAGCGTTTAGCACCAGGTTTTGATCATCAGAGCTCCAAACATTGAGCTGCGTTCAGGTGGATTGTTAAGAAATGAAAGAGTTTATAAAAAGTTTCACAGGATGCAGCTAAACGGTTCGAGGCTGACCGAAACAGTGTCGGGTCAGGCTGGAAACCCCGCTGGGAATCCCCTCTTGGGAGCCGCTGGGAACGGGAAGCCCCTCTGGAGAGCATCGCCGCATGGATTTACTGTACCCCGCCAGCCAGGTGAGGGTCAGACACCTGAAGGAAATGCTCTCATGAAATCGCTGATCGGTACCGGACACGAACCCACCACGAACCGTACCAAACCTGGCATGGAAACGAGACTCAAGTCTCCCCGTTAGCTCCTGTTAGCTGCTGCATGCTAACAGCGGTTAGCTCTTGTTAGCTGCTGCGTGCTAACAGCAGTTCCGGTGAATGGATCGAAGTAACGGTGCATGTTTAGAGTCACACTGAATGTTTTTCGTCGGTATGTGGGACTCCATCACATCCAGTCCTGGACTAGACCAGGACCGCCGGGGTTTTTCGTCTCCAAACAGAAGTCACCGTACCGGTAAGGAAGCCGTCCCGTTGTTGACTCAGTGTCCTGACAGACTGGCGATTGGCATTCATAAACATAATAATTTAGCATTTTTTATTAAAATGAATTCACACCGACTTGATTAAAGAGCGCTCTAACCTAAAACTAACAACTCATCGCCGACAGCGAGCAGGCAGCTGGCAGACTAGAGCGGTGCCAGTCTGAGATGTTAAAGTAGTTTAGCTTTAAAAAATCTAACACAATGATTAAAACAAGCATCTGTTACACAAACTCCACACAACAAAGGGCTCAATTGATCATATTTATGGGATTATTGATCGTACAGAGTGTTAAATTACCCTACAAATACTTTATTTATCTACATCTGACAACACTGTAAGCAGCGCCACCTAGCTAGGAGCTCCCTTAGCTGACGTCACAGGTCCACATATGAAAAAAAAAGCGTTTTTAGAAGCTTTGCAAAAAGGGGCACTTTTGACTAGAAAAATGGTTTAAAAAAATGTATTGTAAAACAAAATACCCTCAATAAACATTTCAAATAGTATTTTTGGACAGAGTTTTATCAGAATTAAAAAAAAAAAAGAACTTAATATATGCTCTTTAAGGAATCAAACCTGAATTTAATGTCAGATGCACATTAACAATTCCCACTATTGTTATTATTTGTGCTGAGAGAGATTTGTGTTATTGTTAATGCTTGTAGAGTTATATTAAACAGTACAATAACCAGAGTAAGTGGCATGTAATTGGACTCTTTCTGCCTGAAACTGAATGAAGAAGTTTGGCTTGTTTTTAGGAGGGTGATGTGTCTCAAAAGGACAGACTGATTATCTCGCTAATGAACCCTGAATCTGCTTATGCTGTGAGAATAAGAAAAGTCATTACTGACAGCATCTTATGTCATTTAGAACACTTAGACGGAAACTTGTGTTGCCACAGTAATTTATCTCTGCCGCCCGAGTGGCTCCCTTCAATATCTCACCTTCAAGGTTCTAACTGAAGGCGAGGGATGGAAGAGATGGAAGGAAAAGGCTTTGTTATGAAGTTCCAAATTGAAATCACATATTCCAGGAGTTCAGTGGGGAAATGAGAAACTCCGGTGATTTAAATGCAGGCTTGCTGCCAGTTTTCAGTGATGTTGAAGTCTTTTGAGTTGGAAAACGATCCCAAGAATTAAATCTTTTTTCCGTTTTAATCAGAGAATAGCTTGTCATCTGTTGATTACTAAGAGTGTGTGTCATTCAGTCTGTACCAATTTGACATTTCCACTCTACCTCTAGAAAAACAAAGTCTTTTCTCACGGTGGTGTCAAAAATTATTGGCCCCCCTTACAGATTTAGTTCTATTTTGTTCCTTAAAATTATTCAGATCAGCAAACAAATTTCAGTATCAAACAAAGATAAAGACCTGTGTGAATACAAAAATAATGACTTGGTTTATCTGTGGATAAAGGCTATCATCAAAAAGTGAATCTTTCCTTGTTAAATCGTGAATTAATTGTGATTAACCACGTTATTTATAGAACTGAGTTAAGTTTCATTAGCCACATCCAGACCTGTAGTAGTAGTAGTAGTAGTAGTGGAAATAGGCTAAAAGATCTCAAAAAGCAACACCCTGTGTCCTTTTCTAAAGACGTTAAAGAACCCAGAACATCTAAAGAACTGCAGGCCTTATTTGGTTAACGTCGGAGGTCATGAGTCATCAATTAGAAATAGACAAGGGGGAAAATGGCCTAAAAACTACTCTTTGCAAAGAGCCTGGTTGGTTGGGATATATTTTTTCTCCTAATAAAGTTGATTATGTTGATCTCTTTTGCAGGAAAGATATTCCAGATGCAGATCAAGACACAAACACGAGACCATTAGATGATAAAGTTGTGACTGGACCCAGTTCGTCGAGGCATGGTGGCATTACAGAGACGGGTACGACAATTCTTATAGTGTTGGGGAGAAAATGTGACGCAAAGAAACGGGCAGTTCAGTGTACTTGGATAAATTTCCTTTTATTTCCTGGTTGTGTCATTAATCCAGATAAGTTCTATCTAAGAGATGCATTTGCTTGACTTTAAAGAGAAATGGACATTGATTCCGTTTTTCTTCTCTTTCTACAGCTGAGCAGCACTCCACACACACAACTGCAAAAGACACAAAACCCTTTAAGACCTCCAATGTTACCAAAACGATGAAGAGCTGTGATTCACCATCAGATGAGCAGGAAGACAAAGAGAACAACAGTCCTCCGACAAAAATATGTAAAGCTAAACTTGTGCTTGTGTCATCTGGATTAGGCCCCAATGAGCAGGTTCATACACTCATCATTTCACAACGTGTTTATTGATAATAATCAGATGTAGAATTCATGACCTGATCAGATGTTATTGACAGGTAATGGTGAAGAAGTTTGCCAAGAGAGTCGGAGCCCGTGTTGTTTCCCACGTGACACCGGAGGTGACTCATGTCATAATGCGAACAGGTTAGCATAAAAGAAAACTAGCTAGGCTGTACACGATCCATTTAGGTCAACGCAGAACAATTCATTTTCTTCTGATTACTTTAATTATATCCTCTATAAAGAACATTTTTATTTAAGAAGTGAGTTTTCTCTCTTTCTGTTTTGGACGTTTTTAAAAGCAGATAAACTTCATGTTCCTCCCACACACACACTGCTTCATTTATCCGCTTGCTGCTAATTACCCTCTTTGATAGATTATTTTTAATTTCAGAGCCTACTGTCTCTAAAGCACTATATTAACTAAGAAAGCAGTTTTAATGGCAGCTGTTTTCCTGGGCTACCAAAAAAACGAGTGCTGAGCCAAGTTGATGTTTATGGTTAAAATGTGAAAAGAGCAGGAGGTTTCCCATTTTAACCATTAAAGCAGCACTCTGGAGGATTTCATCAAGAGAGCAGTTTTTGAATCTAGCGTCCAAAGGCTCCTCCTCAAAACATCTCGACACGCGCGTCCGGTCGCGTGTGCGCGCGTGCACACCGCGCATATACGTTGCGGGCATGAACTGTACAGCTCAATGTGTAGGGTTTAATCACTCACAGTTCACAACTCTTATTCCAA
>SSNR01000446.1:360751-384946 GCA_006937965.1 Callopanchax toddi | reverse complement strand
TGGGGCAGCAAGCTGCCCCCTTTCATAACATTGTGTCAATGGAGCATGTACTAATAAATACCTCTAACTTGCTCAGTTTTTAACCCATTTTCAAACGGTTTGCATTTTTATAAACGTCAGAGACGTGGCTGTGAATATACAGGCAGTGCAGAATTATTAGGCAAATGAGTATTTTGACCACATCATCCTCTTTATGCATGTTGTCTTACTCCAAGCTGTATAGGCTCGAAAGCCTACTACCAATTAAGCATATCAGGTGATGTGCATCTCTGTAATGAGAAGGGGTGTGGTCTAATGACATCAACACCCTATATCAGGTGTGCATAATTATTAGGCAACTTAACAAAAACAAATATATACCCATTTCAATTATTTATTTTTACCAGTGAAACCAATGTAACATCTCCACATTCAGAAATATACATTTCTGACATTCAAAAACAAAAAATAAACAAATCAGTGACCAATATAGCCACCTTTCTTTGCAAGGACACTCAAAAGCCTGCCATCCATGGATTCTGTCAGTGTTTTGATCTGTTCACCATCAACACTGCGTGCAGCAGCAACCACAGCCTCCCAGACACTGTTCAGAGAGGTGTACTGTTTTCCCTCTTTGTAAATCTCACATTTGATGATGGACCACAGGTTCTCAATGAGGTTCAGATCAGGTGAACAAGGAGGCCATGCCATTAGTTTTCCTTCTTTTATACCCTTTCTTGCCAGCCACGCTGTGGAGTACTTGGACGCGTGTGATGGAGCATTGTCCTGCATGAAAATCATGTTTTTCTTAAAGGATGCAGACTTCTTCCTGTACCACTGCTTGACGAAGGTGTCTTCCAGAAACTGGCAATAGGACTGGGAGTTGAGCTTGACTCCATCCTCAACCCGAAAAGGCCCCACAAGCTCATCTTTGATGATACCAGCCCAAACGAGTACTCCACCTCCACCTTGCTGGCATCTGAGTCGGACTGGAGCTCTCTTCCCTTTACCAATCCAGCCACGGGCCCATCCATCTGGCCCAACAAGACTCACTCTCATTTCATCAGTCCATAAAACCTTAGGAAAATCAGTCTTGAGATATTTCTTGGCCCAGTCCTGACGTTTCAGCTTGTGTGTCTTGTTCAGTGGTGGTCGTCTTTCAGCCTTTCTTACCTTGGCCATGTCTCTGAGTATTGCACACCTTGTGCTTTTGGGCACTCCAGTGATGTTGCAGCTCTGAAATATGGCCAAACTGGTGGCAAGTGGCATCTTGGCAGCTGCACGCTTGACTCTTCTCAGTTCATGGGCAGTTATTTTGCGCCTTGGTTTTTCCACACGCTTCTTGCGACCCTGTTGACTATTTTGAAAGAAACGCTTGATTGTTCGATGATCACGCTTCAGAAGCTTTGCAATTTTAAGTGTACTGCATCCCTCTGCAAGATATCTCACTATTTTTGACTTTTCTGAGCCTGTCAAGTCCTTCTTTTGACCCATTTTGCCAAGGAAGTTGCCTAATAATTATGCACACCTGATATAGGGTGTTGATGTCATTAGACCACACCCCTTCTCATTACAGAGATGCACATCACCTGATATGCTTAATTGGTAGTAGGCTTTCGAGCCTATACAGCTTGGAGTAAGACAACATGCATAAAGAGGATGATGTGGTCAAAATGCTCATTTGCCTAATAATTCTGCACTGCCTTTATATCAAAATATAATGATAATGGTCGGGAAATTTATAAATTGTAAAAGTATCATATCTCAAGTCTATACATAATAAGGTTTGTAAGAAAGTAAATCGTTTGTAAATCCGTTCATTTTTCATCAAGTTATGAGTGTTTTTAGTTAAATTGATGCTCACCTTCCATTTGCTGCCATAGAGAGCAGAACGTCAGCTGGCTGCCCCAAGATGGCCGCTGTGTAGCTTTTATAGCCGTGCACTCCCAACAACTTGCTTGTAGGACTCCGCCCGCCTTGGACCATGGACTAGTTCACATTTTTCGATTTGTCTCTTTAAAGTTAGTATTTGAGTATCCCTGGTCTATAGGTATTTTGTCTACTCCCTCTGGACTGATCCCCTTACTAACAAGAGGCTACTTCAAAAAGGTTTTTAAATAAAGGCAACTGGACTTCTTTGGTTCTTTGTTTTATTGTAGACAAATCCCCGTTTTCAGTCTTATTAACGTCCTGCTGGACTCTGTTAGACAGCCGCCCTCTTTAGAGAGAAAAGGGACAGCTGAGGTAACGCACGGCGTTTGAGTGACACTGAGGATAGCTTGAAACCCATGCTGTTTTTAACCCCTGTCATTTCAGTGATGTTGAACAATGACTAGTGATTCCAGCGTGTGGGTGGACTGAATACAGACTAAGGACTTGTGTGAGATGTTTTTAGTCTGTTGTTGTCACATTACACTGCGGTTGCCATGGAGTTAATAAGATACCTGAGAACTATTTCTGAAAAGAAAGTAAATATGAGCTTTTAGATGAGGAAAAACAATAATATATACAGTGGAGTAAATAATTATTTGACCCCTTGCTGATTTTGTAAGTTTGTTCAATGACAAAGAAATGAAAAGTCTCAGAACAGTATCATTTTAATGGTAGGTTTATTTTAACAGTGGCAGATAGCACATCAAAAGGAAAATCGAAAAAATAACTTTAAATAAAAGATAGAAACTCATTTGCATTTCATTGAGTGAAATAAGTATTTGAACCCCTACCAACCATGAACAGTTCTGGCTCCCACAGAGTGGTTAGACACTTCTACTCAATTAGTCACCCTCATTAAAGACACCTGTCTTAACTAGTCACCTGTATAAAGGACACCTGTCCACAGAATCAATCAATCAAGCAGACTCCAAACTCTCCAACATGGGAAAGACCAAAGAGCTGTCCAAGGATGTCAGAGACAAAATTGTAGACCTGCACAAGGCTGGAATGGGCTACAAAACCATTAGCAAGAAGCTGGGAGAGAAGGTGACAACTGTTGCTGCAATTGTTCGAAAATGGAAGGAGCACAAAATGACCATCAATCGACCTCGGTCTGGGGCTCCACGCAAGATCTCACCTCGTGGGGTGTCAATGATTCTGAGAAAGGTGAGAAATCATCCTAGAACTACACGGGAGGAGTTAGTTAATGACCTCAAATTAGCTGGGACCACAGTCACCAAGAAAACCATTGGAAACACATTACACCGCAATGGATTAAAATCCTGCAGAGCTCGCAAGGTCCCCCTGCTTAAGAAGGCACATGTGCAGGCCCGTCTGAAGTTTGCCAGTGAACACCTGAATGATTCAGAGAGTGACTGGGAGAAGGTGCTGTGGTCTGATGAGACCAAAATTGAGCTCTTTGGCATTAACTCAACTCGCTGTGTTTGGAGGAAGAAAAATGCTGCCTATGACCCCCAAAACACCGTCCCCACCGTCAANGTTTCTTGTAATTGATGACCAAGTTTGCGCACATGTTAGGAGGAATTTTGGTCCACTCCTCTTTGCAGATCATCTCCAAATCCTTAAGGTTTCGAGGCTGTCTCTGTGCAACTCTGACCTTCAGCTCCCTCCATAGGTTTTCTATAGGATTAAGGTCCGGAGACTGACTAGGCCACTCCATGACCTTAATGTGCTTCTTCTTGAGCCACGCCTTTGTTGCCTTTGCTGTATGTTTTGGGTCATTGTCGTGCTGGAACACCCATCCACGACCCATTTTCAGTTTCCTGGCAGAGGGAAGGAGGTTGTCGCTCAGGATTTGACGATACATGGCTCCGTCCATTTTCCCGTTAATGCGGTGAAGTTGTCCTGTGCCCTTAGCAGAAAAACACCCCCAAAGCAAAATGTTTCCACCTCCATGCTTGACGGTGGGGACGGTGTTTTGGGGGTCATAGGCAGCATTTTTCTTCCTCCAAACACAGCGAGTTGAGTTAATGCCAAAGAGCTCAATTTTGGTCTCATCAGACCACAGCACCTTCTCCCAGTCACTCTCTGAATCATTCAGGTGTTCACTGGCAAACTTCAGACGGGCCTGCACATGTGCCTTCTTAAGCAGGGGGACCTTGCAAGCCCTGCAGGATTTTAATCCGTTGCGGTGTAATGTGTTTCCAATGGTTTTCTTGGTGACTGTGGTCCCAGCTAATTTGAGGTCATTAACTAACTCCTCCCGTGTAGTTCTAGGATGATTTCTCACCTTTCTCAGAATCATTGACACCCCACGAGGTGAGATCTTGCGTGGAGCCCCAGACCGAGGTCGATCGATGGTCATTTTGTGCTCCTTCCATTTTCGAACAATTGCAGCAACAGTTGTCACCTTCTCTCCCAGCTTCTTGCTAATGGTTTTGTAGCCCATTCCAGCCTTGTGCAGGTCTACAATTTTGTCTCTGACATCCTTGGACAGCTCTTTGGTCTTTCCCATGTTGGAGAGTTTGGAGTCTGCTTGATTGATTGATTCTGTGGACAGGTGTCCTTTATACAGGTGACTAGTTAAGACAGGTGTCTTTAATGAGGGTGACTAATTGAGTAGAAGTGTCTAACCACTCTGTGGGAGCCAGAACTGTTCATGGTTGGTAGGGGTTCAAATACTTATTTCACTCAATGAAATGCAAATGAGTTTCTATCTTTTATTTAAAGTTATTTTTTCGATTTTCCTTTTGATGTGCTATCTGCCACTGTTAAAATAAACCTACCATTAAAATGAGACTGTTCTGAGACTTTTCATTTCTTTGTCATTGGACAAACTTACAAAGTCAGCAAGGGGTCAAATAATTCTTTCCTCCACTGTATATATATTATTTATTATATAGCCCTATTACAGGATTTAAACTAAAAGTGAACTCAAACTGTAGAGTTAAAGTTTTTTTTAATTGTCTAATCAGTTTTTCCTTACTCTTCCAGTATGGTTGAATAGATACAGATTATGGGGGATAATCCCAGGGGTACATCATGCTTGGTGCCCATGAGGTAACTTTCTATGGTTTCCGTCTTCCTGCAGCTCTTAAAGTGCTCCTGCAGCATCCTCCTGCTGCTTGCTGGATCGATGAAGCCTTGCTAATGGGCTGACATCTGCTAGCTTGAAGACTTTCTTATACACGACACAAACATGGAGCTGGAGTCTGTTTTCTTCAACCCAACATGATTTTATTAATTATTTAACCAAGAAACATATGGAGGTTATCAGCAGAATGTCTCCTTGAAGGTTTTTCCTATGACAGTATTAAGCAAGTAAATATAAAACTGACTCGTGTTTGACCCCTCTGGGTTAAAGCGATGAAAGCAAATAGAACTAAAGAGCAAACAGGATTAAATGTCTGTATCTGCTGATGAAATGACCCTTTTCCTGTTTTTTAAGATGAAATGGAGTGGATGGTGGAGCTCTGTGGAGCAACCGTAGTTAAAGATCCACTTCATCTCGACGGCAAACATGTAAGTGTATCAAAGTTCTAACACTTAAATCAACACTCAATGTGGTGGTGCCTTCATTTATGCTGGTATTTTTTTTTTTACATGTGTTTTTTTAAGAAGAAAACAGCAGTTTTTTCAGTTTTTACCAGCTAAATTTCAACCTGATTGATTTAAATACTAAGAGAAAAACAGACAACAATGTGTTTTTGTTTATTTTGTGTTGCTAAATTAGTTTTTCTTATTCATTTATCACACAGAAGTCCCATCAGCTCGTTGTCGTACAGCCCAGACCCGAGTCTCTATCCTCCACACACAACAGTGAGTCTTCTCTGAAAAACATTTCATTTTCACCTTCTATTTTTACACACCGCCACACTTTGAACTGATTTAATCTCTAACTCTGGCCTTCACACCTACCGCTGACACACAAAGTTCATAAAGATCAGACTGACAGCAGCTCCAGCCGAGGTTACATAATTCATATACAGGTTCACTCAGGGGTCAGAGCTCACAAAGGTGAAGATCTTTCAGACTGAAATATAAGCTGCCAGTGATGGACACTATATCAACAGCTGCTTTTCTATAAAGTTAAATGGAGTCTTTTAATAATCTAACCAAAGACAGTTCAGCTTGAAATTGTGAAAGCACATGATTTTGAGAAAACAAAAATTATTTTGCTGCTTTGAAAAAGCGTAACATTTATTACAAATTCATCAAAGAATGGTAGGTAAGTTTCAACTTCAGAATCTGTTTAAAACTGTCTTCCTAGAGTATTTAAATATTTATTTTGGAAGTTGTAAAATACAGTTTACATGAATTTCACCCTGCATTTCTCCATGAAGTGCATTCTGGGTAATTGGGTGTTGCATTACTGGCTGTGTCAGTTAGCTAGAATCTGCAAAGAGAGTGGTGTTTATTGTGACAAGTTTATGAATGGATGAGTTTTCATGCTGCCAAACTACATATTCCTATGTCATTATGTAACGTCTAATCTTCTGCTTTGTATCTGTTTAGCAGTACACAATCTGTTTTTTACTGTGGGGAGAAAAAGTGTTTGATGCTCAGCTGAGTTTTCAAGTTTTTCCACTTCTAAAGAATAGAGAGGTCTGTAATTTTCAGCATGGGAACACCTCAACTGTGACAGACAAAATCTTTATTTAAAAAATCCAGGAAAATCTCATTGTATGAATTCTAAATAAACAATTAGCATTTTATAGCATGAAATAAGTATTTGATACAATAGAAAAATAGAACTTAATATTTGGTACAGAAACCTTTGTTTCCAGTTCCAGAGGTCAAACATTTCCTGTAGTTCTTGATCAGGTTACCATCACTGCAGCAGGGATTTTGATCCACTGATGGAGTGGCTCCAAGGAGACCTACTTCCGCAAACACGTATCCGTACGTTGTTTACAAACCTCACAGATGTTTAAAAATAACACAGTCGGGATCTGCACAGAGATTATCTTCAAAAATTTTTTACCAGGTTTAGTCTAGTAGCCAGTATTTGTATTTACGGACGTAGGCATCTTTGGGACCGCTGAGTCATGTCATTGCGTCGTTCAGCGGAGGCTTACAGCAGTTCTTTGTCATAAAGTAATCTTGAGTCTAAAATAGTACCTGTAATTCCTTCGTATTACTTTTTATTTTCACTTGCAGTCGATATGATTATTGAGGTCACTAAGCAGAATTAGTATCATTAGTATCACTACTGAGTGAGTTTTAAGGACTTTTTTCTCACAATGCTAGTTGTTACTATTCACTTGCAGTGTTTTACGCTAAGCTAATGCTAAAGGAGTACTGCTGGATCAGGAAAATGGCTGGGCTGGTTACTAATTGTTTTTGCCCACTTATCTAATTATGAGGAATATGACAATAGACACACAAAAAAATCACTTTCTGGTGGAGTATCCCTTTAAGGACTGGACTTGGGCACCCCTGGCATAGTGTGCTACTAATGGTAACCCTTGACCCTGTGGTCAAAGGTTTCTCACCAAGCTGTTAGCCTTTTGTCCTGTAGCCCATCCCAGCCTTGTGTAGATCTACAATTTAGTCCCTGGTGTCCTCAGACAGCTCTTTGGTCTCCATGGTGGAGAGGTTGGACTCTGATTGATTGAGTGTATCTTTTATACAGGTAATGAGTTCCAACAGGTGCAATTAATACAGTTAATGAGTGGAGGATAGAAGAGCTTCTGAAAGATTAACTACCAGGTCTGTAAAAGCCAGGGGATCAAACACTTATTTCATGCAATAAAATGATAATTAACTCTTTAAAAATCATATGGAATTTTCTGTCCCCCACTCTCAAAATTACAGATGTCTCCACTCTTTGTAAGTGGGGAAAGTTGTGTGTGAAATAATAACCTCACTATATGCTGGTGAAGGTTCTCAGTCATCCAGGTCATGATAATCCAAAAAAGGTTTTAAATAAAGGCAACTGGATTTATTTGGTTCTTTGAAGATGTTTGACTGCTCATCCGAGTAGCTTTGTCAATTCTGTATGTAGTCAGGGAGAGATAGAATAGAATAGACATACATAGATAAACATAGATAGTAGATAAGGACAGTATATAAGATTCTCTCTATCTGACTACATACAGAATTGACAAAGCTACTCGGATGAGCAGTGAGACGTCTTCAAAGAACCAAATAAGTCCAGTTGCCTTTATTTAAAACCTTTTTTGAAACCTCACTATATTGATTCCAAAGTCTTCAGGTTAAAAAAAAACAGATTTTTCAGTTAAAAAAGGTTTTCATCTCTTTCTGGCAAGTTTCATATATGTATACATCATCTATGTACTCAGCCCCTACTTTCCCAGTGACATCACCTGGTACACAGACTATATTTGTGTTGACATCAGGAGACATGAAGGTTTCTGTTAACAGAACACTGATAATTGGCACCTGTTTGGTTTGAAAATGGTCCAAATGACTTTAAAAAAATCAAATGTATGCTTGACTTGGTGAAATAATGAAAACACATTCTACTGCTTAGAGCACAAGGTTGCAACAAGTATAAAAATGGTGTGAACCCAGTCTCAACCCAACAACTATGGATGGTAATTGAGATATGTTTGGCACTGGCCTCCCCCGCCACTGTAAAAATACAGAATGAGGGAGCATCACATTGGAGAGTGCTGTCTATTATGGCAGTAGAGTTCATGCACATGTCTAATTTATGATGAGCAGCAGGGAGGGAGCTCTGTGGTTAGAAATACACCATTAAAGTTCTCCAATAGTGTCACATTTAGGTTTCAAAAATAAGCTCTGTTTTTTTAACCATTCAAAAAATGTTTTGGAATAAAAGTGCTGCCCCTAGACCTTGTTGGCAGGTCTGGTGCTGTGTAAGTGGCTAGCTGTAGCGTTTCCTCCTATTAGAATACATCGTAGTAAAATGGAGATTTCCTACAACCGCACTCAGCTCGGTGCATGTCTGTGTGCACCTGTCTGTCCATTAGAGTGTGGATTTTAATGTGCCCCTAAGAGCACCAGGTGTAAGAGCAGCTGAGTGGGGAACTGGCAGATGCTGTCAACCAAAATGAGACAAGTTCCTAAGAAGAGTGACAGGAGGGACTTTCCAGGAAAGACGAGTGTGAAGGAAGTCAGGGAGCAGAGAAATGTCCAAGAGAAAATGTCAAATTGCAGCGAGGGGAATGTCAAAACAAGTTGGCCCATTAAAGCGGGGCTGCCACGGTGCTGGGAAAGCTGACAGTTTGAAATAGAGAGGAAGCTGTTGGCTCCGAGCCCCCTCCTCCATCCTCTTGGCATCCTAATTTACACTACTACATATTTAATGCTGTGTGTCCTCTTCCGTGTCCTCTGGCACCTTTAGCCCAGGTACAGTAATTGAACATCCCCCCTTCTTATCCCCTTCTATCCTCTTCCTGTAATTGAAATCGCTAAGTTTTCCTTTCAGCCATTCTATAATATAATTTAGGTGTGTAAATAATTATATAAAAATAAATGGATAGAATGATGACAATTTCATCTCAAAAACTTTCATCATTATTTAGTTTCTTCCTAAAACTCTGCTGAGAAAAAGACCCTTTTTGTGCGTTTTATCTATTTTTTTATATTTCCAATCCACATCTGTGGTTTGAAGATAACCATGTGTGGGTTTTTTTTTTATTACATTAATTTAGAGAATTAAATTAAAAATGGTAAAACTGACAATTTGTGATTGACCTTCAGTCTATTATTTCTCCCCTTTATTAGATTGTTTTAAACAAACTCAAAGGATTTGAATCAAATCAGTTTAATACAGAAACTTCTCAGTTAATAAGGACTGATTGGCTCAAATGTTAAGGGGGTAGCATTAAGTTAATTCATGGTTTTTTAACCATATTAGAACATATTTGATGATTTTGTGCCATTGAGATTAGCGTGTTTTGCCAAAATGACTTGTTTAAAAAGATTTATTTCATTGTGTCAGTCATGAAATCTTTAAATAATCTGTTAGTTCTGTCAGTAAGAAAGCAACATCTGGTCAGAGGTGTGTGTTTGTGTTTTTGTTAATATTCTGTTTAAAAGATCCACAAACCAGCATCACAGATGATTAAAATACAGCTCAATGAAAGAGTATTTACCTTCATTGGGATCTATTCAGTTTTTTAGTTGTTTTTTTTATCATCTTTCTCTCATCACTGTACGTCTTTAGCAGTCACAGTAAGGCTTCAGGAATGGATGGTCTTTGTTAAAGCAGGGGGTGTTGTGGTTTGTGGGTTGTAACTTAATCTCCAAGACACAGAAGAGGTCCCCGTAGACCTCCAGTGTGGTCCAAGATTACCTGTTGGCACATTTCACAACATCTGATGAAAGCAAACCCCGTGTAGGCAAAATATTACGTGTTGAAACCATTTAAACCCTTTGCTCCACAGGTCTCTCCAGGAAAGCCACAGTGGTGACTCGCGGTTGGCTGCTGGACACGGTTGCTACCTACACTCTGCAAAACTACAACAGTTACACAACATGAGGAACCGCAGCGGTTCAGTGTCTTTTTACTGTTCATTTTACGGTTCCTTTTTAAACTACAGCTCTAAACACAACAGTTTGTTAAATATGTGTACATTTTGTCTATATAAAGTTTGAGCAACTGCAAATACTTGAGTTGTGGGAGTTTTTTGTTTGTTTGATTGCAAAAAAGATTCTCCTGTTTTCATGACCATGACTCTTTAGTTTTCTACTATGAATAATCCTTTTGTGTGGGAATAAAATGGGAAGTAGAAACTCTTCTACACAAAATAAACATGCTAGTAAAATGAATCTGAATTGAACAGTTGGTGTGAACACTTCTAGTAAAAGTCCCAGGTCAGCTGTGCATCATTCTGTGCTACCTGAAAACGTTTGTTGACATTTTAGGGGAAATACTCTTCTTTTTCTAATAGCAGTGGCTATTTTAATCTGTGCAGTAGTCAGAGTTCATGTGGTGAAATCACATCTGCAGAAACACTGAAACAGCATGAACTGGAGGGCAGAGCTGTAGCAGAAAAACACTCTGCTCTTGGAGCCATGCTCAACTTTTCTAGCAGAATGAGCTTTTGCCTCAAGGACATGAATCTACTAGACTGACTGTGCTCTATACCACCAAGCTCATATATTGTTTTGTTTAAAGGTCAAAGTGCTGTTTCTTAATAGTGTTTTTTTCAAGACTTAAAGAGTCTTGTCTGTAAATCTTACCTTTGCAGGGCTAATACAGACGTCCACACATTATATTTTTAACACTTATTTAACAATAAAAGTATCATAAAAGGACATTTTAATTCTAGATTCGTATCAGTGTTTTTCCATTTGAGTCAGTGACATTTGGTTGAGGGGGTAAAAACAAATCCTGCGTTTAGTCTCATTCAATGCTTTGACAAAAGATCCCCCAAACCAGGTGGCTGAAAGAGCCCAACGAAACAATAATGTCAGCTTGTTTGCTCTGAGGCTTTTTAAATGCCAGATGTGCGGTGCCAGACGCCAGCGTGCCAGGACGCTGCTTTCCTCCAGTCAGCTTGTTTTTGTTTTTTTCCAGTGCAGGGCTCCAACCAAGCGTACATTCAACTCAGTCACTGTGATTTGGACCTGGGGTTAAAGCTGCAGACTCTCACATTAAAACGCTGCTGTTGTGCTTTACTTTTTTTTTTGTTATACACTTTTATGAGTGCGTGCAGCCTAAGTGTGTTAGTTTAATTTAAGATAAGATAAAACTTTATTGATCCCACAATGGGGAAATTTGTGCATTACCACAGCTCGTTTCACATACAATGTGTACATTCAATAAAGAAGTTAAATACAAGTGAGAGTAGAGCAAGAGAACAGGTACTATTTACAACATTAAACCACATACTCTATACATTGCTCATGACATTATGATGTGTTATAGAGTCTGACTGCTGTTGGGATGAATGATCTGCGGAAGCGTTCCTTCCTACAGCGGGGATGTATCAGTCTCTGACTAAAGGAGCTGCCCAGTGCACTCAGACTCATGCAGGGGGTGATGTGGGTTGGTCATGATCGACATCAGCTTTGTTAATGTCCTCCTCTCGCTCACCACCACCACAGATTCCAGATGACCTCCCAACACAGAGCTAGACTTCCTCACCAGTTTGTCAATTCTGTGCCTGTCCCTGTTGGTGCATCCATTCCCCCAGCAGGCCACTGCATAGAAGAGGGCAGTTGCGACCACTGAGTAGTAGAAGGTCTTTAGCAAGGTGCTGCAGACTCCAAAGGACCTCAATATCCTCAACAGGTGGAGTTGGCTCTGGCCCTTCCTATACAGGACATCTGTGTGTGTAGACCAGTCCAGTTTATTGTTGAGGTGAGCACCCAGAAACTTATAAGAGTTCACTACCTCAATGACTCTTCCCTGGATGTTCACTGGCATTGCAGGAGGAGACTTCTTCCTGAAGTCTATTACCATCTCTTTTGTCTTGCTAGCATTGATGTGGAGAGCGTTGTCCTCACACCAGCTGACAAAGTCATTGATGACCCCCCTCTGTATTCCTGATCATTCCCGTCTGATATACATCCGATGATGGCTGTATCGTCTGAGAACTTCTGAAGGTGGCAGTAGTCAGAGTTATATTGAAAATCTGATGTGTACAGGCTGAACAGGAATGGTGAGAGGACCGTGCCCTGAGGTGCCCCTGTGCTGCAAACTACCACCTCTGATTCACAGTCCTGGAGCTTCACATACTGTGGTCTGTTGGTGAGGTAGTCAGTGGTCCATTCAATCAGCTGCTTGCTCACTCCTGCTCCCTCCAGCTTCCCTTTCAGTAGTGCGGGTTGGGTGGTGTTGGAAGCACTGGAGAAGTCAAAAAACATGACCCTCACAGTGCTCCCTGCCTGCTCTAGGTGAGAGAGGGATCGGTGTAACAGGTAGATGACAGCATCATCCACACCTATGCTGGGCTGGTAGGCAAACTGCAGGGGATCCAGCGCTGAGCTGACCAATGGATGAAGGTGATGCAGTATGAGCCTCTCCAGTGTCTTCATCAAGTGAGAAGTCAGGGCCACTGGCCTGAAGTGGTTGGGTTCCTTCGGGTGTGCGTGTGTGTGTTTGGCACTGGGACCACACAGGAAGTCTTCCATAGTTCAGGCACCCTCTCCAGTCTTATGCTCAGACTGAAAATATTCAGTACTACCTGGCATAGCTGGTCTGCGCAGTCTCTGAGAACTCTGGAGCAGATACCGTCAGGACCGGTTGCCTTCCTCAACTTTGTCCTCTTGAGCTGGCTTCTCACTAGATCAGCTGTGAAGCAGGGCTGGGGTGGGGGCTGGGGCCAATATTGAAGTGAGTGGCTATGTGGAAAGGTGTGACGCAGCAGGGTACCATATATCATATCCAACATATTTTAGAGGTTTATTTGTTTCAACACACCTGATTTAAATGTTGAATTTCCTCCTTAGTGAGCCTTCAAGTCCATCAGAAGCCTCTTAATCACCCACTAATTCAGATCATGTGTGTTTATGAGGAGAAACACCTAAAACATGCAGGATTGTGGCCCTCAAAGAGGATTGCCCACCTCTTATTTATTCAAATGATACATCAAAACACAGGCATTTTTGTCTTCTTTTCCCAAATGTGTCATTTGCTGGTACAGGACTAACAGTTTTCTCACAAATCCTCCCAAAGTGCAGAGTGTACACTCAAACTCCCATTGACCTCTATTGTATTAAGAGTTCAGAATTTCTTCGCCCCGTTTCAACTTTGTTTTTGTGCTTTTACGATTTATTTGAGGCCCACTTTCTTTTTAATACTGCAATCACGGAGTAAAAGATAAAGGTGTGTAGTTTCCACAGTAACTCTAATGAGCCACTGGCAGCAGCTTTAACATTTCTATTGATCTTTGTTCTCCTTTTACAGTTTCTACATTAAAAGTGAGGTGTTTTTGTCTTTAACTTTTATTAAAGCTATTCTCAGTTCACTCTTGGGATTTATAGAATAAAGTTTTAATTATGTTAGAATTTGAGGGGTATCTAGTTCAAGTTCGTCACCTTTTTCCAGACACAACCAGCTGCCTACAGTCGTTCTGATGACGGTGTCAGGGTGAGTTCAGGCATAGCCGTGTTTGGGGCCATTATTTTGTAAATTTGGCAAATTAAATTTGAACTAGATAATTGCTGTGGGTGATTAGTTTAAACAATTAAGCTTTACTTTGAACTAGGACATAAAAGCCTGTCCTCAACCTAAACTATTAGTATGTAATGCAACATCTGAGCTCACAAAGTCACTATAAAAAGCTGTAGAATCATCAGTTATCCGAATTTCTCCTTTTAATGCAACTAAGGATGACAAACTACACATTAGACTCAAGAAAGTCTGTTTATTTGGCACCTATTATATTTTTCCATTTATTTAAATTTTCCAGCTTCCCTCCAAATGATTTATATGGTTGACCTCATATTTTTTAAACAAAACATCTGTCCTATCAGGTTACGCTAATTCACCAGCTGATATATGTCAGGGCTGGCAAACTGACAAGAGAAAGCACTGCTCTGATTGGTCCAATATTTCTCTGGTAGCCTAGCTTTCATGTTCAGTCTGCTTTTAACATGGCGACATTTGAAAGCGGTCCTAAACGCAAACTGGCCTTCAGATAAAAGCCACTGGTTGGTCATTCTGTGCCAAAGCTTGCTCCAACATGGCAGCTCATAACCACAGAAAGCTTCCAGTAATAAAAAATAATCCACTGATTTAAGATTATGCATGAATCACCCATTTTCTCTGGTCAGATTATAATAGATTAAGGGTTATCTGAAGCCTTATGAAGCAAGTCTTTATCAGTAATTCCTGAAGATAAATACAGTTCAGGAAATACATCACTTATTGGTCACAAGATGCCGTTTTCTCACATAAACTGATATTTATGGGAGCGTTTTAACAGTATGTCGTTGTTTTTGGATTTGGATCTGTCCAGTTGTTGTCTTGACACATCAGTGTGGACCAGTGTGTCCCACTGTGGATGACATGTCTGTTCCACATGGGAAATCATCACAAACCAATCTGCTGGGCCATCTGGACCGTTTCAGTGGGCTTGTTTGTTTTTGACATGGCACATCTGTGTATATGTGTGTGTGAGAGTGTGTGTATTCAAACTTGTACAAAGCAGACCAGTGATTTGCTTCCAACACCTGAGGGCATTCATTTATTCCTCAGCTAAATTTGGCCTAAGTGTCATTTTATTAGGGACAGTCGCCAGCATTTATTTCCCTCTAACGGTTGTTTACACGAGATCTCTGCCTCGTATTTCAAAACATCAGGAAACATCATATTTCTGTGGAAAAAGTAGAAACTGACGACTGACTCCCAATGACCTGATGAGACAAAACTCTAAAATTAACCTCTGACACGACGTTCGTTCCCAAGTGAAAGCCCTAATAAGAACACGATCCCTACTGTCATGCCTCCATGGTGGCTAATGACTTGAATTCATCTGCTCCAGATATTTCCAGACGTTATTTTGCACATTACTTGTCCCTGTCAGCTCTCTGCAGCCGGGCTGCTGTTAATAATGTGTGCGCTTGTCCATGATGACCCTGACTGCTCTCACGCTCTGCTGCTGCTACCTTCTGCCCTGAAACCCACAATAATATTTTAACCTCAATTGGTTGCCGTCCCTTGCATGCGACCCAAACAGTATTTAGTTCCAAAGGTTTGGGTCCAATCCCCAGTAGGGGTCTTGATACCATGTTTAAATAGCATTTATTTTTGTCACAGCTGTTATAAGAGATGCTAATGTGATTGGTGATAGTCAGGTTTTTAATATCTTAATTTGATCCTGCATTTGCTTGTCTAATCTGATATTTAGCACCCCCTAGTGTTCGTTTTAAATCACTGTAAATACGTTAGCATCATCTTTGCTCAGAAACACCTAAATCTAATGATCTAGACCAGGGGTGTCAAACTCATTTTCACCGAGGGCCACATCAGCATAATGGCTGGCCTCAAAGGGCCAGATAACTTAAAAATGTAACCAAATTAAATGTAAAATAAATGTAACAACTCCTTAACGTTACATAACTCTGACTTTATTACTTATACAAGACAAAACATTACAAATGCATGAAAAATAGGTTTGTTTGTTGCTCTGTTAGAACATAAATCCTTTTGATTTGTCAGGTTATGAAACCCACTGAACTCCATCAATCAAGGATCAAACTATTCAAGTGGATTAAAAATACATCAAAGTTATAATAACTTTGATCAAAACATTTGTTATAGTTAGGGGTGCACACAATCTGTCATCACATGTCCGCAAGGGAGAACCTGGCTCTGGTGTTTGGTCCACACATGGAGGGGGGGGGGTGTTTGAAGATGATGATTTGCTGTTGGCTCAACCTTTTTCTGCTTAATGCTCAATAAATTCAAACAACCTTTAACTCATGAGGTCATTCTGATGCTTAAATAAAACTTTTAAACATATTTAAACCAATTAAATTGAAAAGCCTTCTACTAGTCACCTCTCCGGTCTGACAGAGCGATGACCTGGTTTCTTCCTCACTGCAGTCAGACAGCTGCAGCAGGTGAGGAGGCGTGACGATCAAGGTGTTCTGATCCTCCTGACTGAGCACCGTTAATATTAATGTTCATTAGCTCGTATAAAAGTCCAAAACAACATATTATCTTAGGCAGAAACTGGTTAATCTGGTTTGCCATCAGGGAAGAGGATGATCAGCTGACGGAGGGATGGAGGATCAGCAGCTCCCCGCGCGCGCACGCATCATGGATCAACAATCGACCAGTGATCTTTTGTTCTGGTTAACTAAAATGACTGATTCTGATAGAGAGAACTGGATATGTGATGACAAAATGAACGTCTTTCTCAGAGGGGGATTATTTATCAGCAGCTTGAGAGCGCGAGCTGTCGGGTCGGGGAGGAGTTAGTAAAGCGCGCGAGTGCAGCCAGCTGGATTACAAACCGTGTCCCGAACCAAAGAGGGTGATCTGTTCAGATCACGGATCGATTGTGACCCGTTGTACCCCTACTGGGCATGTGTGAGCTGCGTGCGTGGGTCAGACGTACTGTGATTGTGTGTGTGTTAAAGCGCGCGCCGAGCTGTGCGTAATGGCGCACTGGAGATGCTGTGTGTGTGTGTGTGTGTGTGTGTGTCGGAGGTCCTACCGTGTGTGTGTCCACTAGCTTCAGAGGTCATGTGATCACTCATTCACTGCACTGCAACAGGATGTGAAGTTCGTCAGATCGAGGGTCTCCCATCAGGACCTCGCAGCGCTGGTCCGCAAAAGCGTGTTCGAAATCCGGTTCTCATGAGGACCAGGGTACTGCTTGTGGGCACCCTGCCCTGTAGTGGCAGTAAGCCGTCAAGTCGCGGGTAACACAATTGACATGCATTGTGGGAAATGTAGGTTTTGGTCAAAGTACGCTTTTTACCTATTTATTTTTGAATACTCAGACCTTTTAAGCTCTCGCGGGCCACATTAAATGACGTGGCGGGCCACATTTGGCCCGCGGGCCTTGTGTTTGACACATATGATCTAGACGAACATCCATCGGCGACTTTCTGAGAATTTCACTCAAATCTGTCCAGTGGTTTGGCGACTGAGAGAAGAGCTAGCAAAGCGTCCCTATAAACAATAACAGATTTAAATAATGTGTTCAAATCATCATACAGACAAGGTATTTGTCGAGCACTGATAGGTAGAGTCTAAAAACTTTTGTTTTATTGATCAGAAACTGAAAAAATGAAAGTCACAGCTTTAAAAAACGAAGTGTTTTCCGTTTCTTACAAATAAAAGTCATAACTGCATCCTAATCCCACACTTCACTTCTCTTTCGGTGAGTTTCCACCATGATTCAACATCTGAGACGCTACGTGTTTGTGGGTTTTGTTTTCTGAAACGGCGTGGCTCGTTTCGGAGCTTTCACATCTTTTCTGTCTTCGTTGTCACACGGCGAAGCGGAGGGGACATATATTTTTAATCAGTTCAATTTTACATACTGTTTAAATGCCTCCTGCATTTTTTAATGCCATGCCATCTCCCACAGACACGACGACACTTAGCCCAAAAATGACCGTCGTGTTGATTCTGCTTGGAGGCCGATGCTCGTTCCCAGGCCCTCGTGCCGCTGAATCCTCCTTCCTTGTGACGCTAAAGGCGGGAATTTGAGAAAAAACTGAACTGATGAGGAGCAGCGCCGTCGGCCACGTTCCGTCCTCGGAGCCTCGGGGTGAGTTTTTATGGCTGCTGACAGCGTGCGGAGCAGGAAGAGCATTAAAGATGCAGGAGGGTTGAGCCTCGGCGGTCACTGATCAGTGGTACTTTACAGCAGAATTAAAATGAAATATAGACCCCAGTGTGTTCTGTGTCTAAAAACATAATGGTGCATATTATAATCTGGGAAAAGCAATGAATCTAAATAGATTTGAACAAACTTTCCTGTAATCGCTTGTCTTTTAGTGTGTTTTTGAGTTTGGAACCTGAAAGTTGTTGCTCCTCTGTAGCTCCGGCTCATTCCAGGCCCGTGCCTTTTAATTTGGCGTATAGATTAAGCAAGGTTCTGAACCCTCAGGACCGAGAAGCACATGCTTTGCTCGAGTCAGTAATTCAATCCCGCTGTGCAGTGGTCACAAATACTTTTTAAAAAAGGAGTTACTTTACTGGTGTTTTCATAACCAGGACTGGCTTGTCCAGCGTCTCGCTGCCTGTCCAGACCTGAGGATTAGAGTCGAGCTTCCCCTTGGGCTACAAGAAATAACATCAGCTGGGTGCAGTTCTTCATTTTGAAAATGATTCAGCAAATTTCATGCATGAGTTTACAAGGCATTTACTGTCTGTAAGGAGCATAACGTTTTTTTGATTGTACTTGATTTAAAAAAAAAAGGAATAAACAAATTATTCTGTTCTCCTTTTCTGGTAAACAGAATCTACATGCTCTGACTTCTCTAACCAGATGGAATAATTTAGGGTCTTGTGATTTCCACTGTGTTCTACAATTATTCACCTTTATTGATTTACAAGTAGAAACTCATGAATGATGGCTTTTGTCTTTACGGGACCAGATTATTAGAATGGTCTGGTCTTTTATCTCAAGAAGATCTGGCTAGCTCGTCTTCTGGTAGTCCAGAATAATATTTTACCTACTTCTTTTGCTTGCACAGTTCAAAAGTGATGATTTGTTTTTGTTTGCTTATGGTAGAAAGCTTGCATGCAGTGTTTCTGGGGACATTACCCAGAGGTCATAGCAACAAATTGTCTAGGATTAGCAGGTCAGCCTGACATCTAGAGCAAAGAAACTAGTTTACACAAGGAACCCCAACATTAAGTTTTTTTGTCCTCTTTTCACAGTAATCCACTCAGTATTTTTCTAATCACTGTTAGTGCCTCTTGCTTTAGATTTGGCTGAATGTACAGAAAACACTCAATTTTGGTCATTTCTTGTTATATTACCCATAAGTCAACACGTTACAGGTGCATAGAAAGATGAAACCTG
This sequence comes from Callopanchax toddi, assembly GCA_006937965.1. Lineage (NCBI taxonomy): Eukaryota > Metazoa > Chordata > Actinopteri > Cyprinodontiformes > Nothobranchiidae > Callopanchax > Callopanchax toddi. Next base: position 365,639 of record SSNR01000446.1, on the reverse strand, counting down.
GGGTCTTGTTTGGCCTCTGATGAAGCAGAATATAAATAATATCTCACTTATGTTGTGTTTTCCTTGCACTACAACCTAACTCTTCTGCACCAATTTTTTCCTCTTAACTTATCTTTTTAGAAATCATCTTTAATGGGATGCATCTGGCTTAAGATGAAAAGTTGTTGCCATTTGCTTCGTAGTTGGCTTCTCTAAACCAGGTGAAGCTGCTCACACAAGAGGGATGACCGTTGAATGTATAACATCTGTAATATCTAATTCTCTGTAGCTCCAGCTAACAGCCTGCGGTCGGCTCGGTATCTGAGGCTGAGGTCGTTTGAGCCTGCAAGATTTTCCTCTAACACAAATCGACTTTTCCTTTTAAGAAAAAAGGGATGCAGCTGGTGCAAGCAACTCCAATCTAATTATGTCACTGCAGATTGCTGGTGGTCCTAATATTTTTATGGCACTATGAAACTAGTGTTTAACTAAATTAGTTTATGTCTAGAATTAGTTAATCTGATGATCTAATACTAATCGCTGCAGGCGTCAGTGATGAAATTATCCTGAAGACTATTTGATGTGGACATCCTCTACCCGCTGGTGGGGGCTCTGGCCCCGGTTTGGCCTCCGGCTCGCGGTGTGACCTCGTGCTCCCTGAATACGGGAACATGGCAGCGATGCTGTGAAATGTCACTTTGCCGCTTCTCGCAAAGGCAGCGAGTTGCTGTGGGGCTTTAAGCGTGGTGGTGGGAAACAAACTGGAAGAAAAGTCACAGTTAAAGGTCAGACCAGAACAGCTGCATCCATTTTTATTATCGGGGGGAAACATTCAGATTGTGGATGTGAGTGGAAGTTAAATGAGGTTAGCATCATATTATTAATGTGATGTGAGAACAAATGTTATAAAAAGTATGCAGGAGAAGCGGTTTACTTCGTGATTTTAAGGTTTTACTGACTGTTGAGTGGATCAGAAAAAAAGACATTTATGCATGAAGCTAGTGTCCCACTGGGCTGTAAATGTTGGTGACTAATGGCCCACAGAGTTTCCAGAATGTCTTGAAATGTTTGCAATGCTTGTTCTTAATTCCTAAGTTGTAGGAAATTGCATCTGGAACCTTCCTCAGACTAATCTCAGTCTAAAAATGAGAGAAATGTGAGACAACTCTGGGAGGGTTTGGAGATAAATTGCCAATAAAGTAAATTAAGAACAAACTTAAACATAATTAGGATTCTTTGTGATTCGTTTGCAACAAGAACATTTGCACAAGACTATTTGTTGCCTCATGTGATCTGGACATTGATGAAACTTCTTGCAAAAATATACAAATTCACAAACTGAAAATCTGCATATTTTACAACTAGCTGCACATAGACTGGCTTAAGTCATGCATTTCAGTTTGAGCTGTACTGTAAAAATATATCAAAATATCTTTGCTGCACTTCTATGCCAACTTCCTGTGAGCAAAATGTTTTTGCATTGATTATCCCAGTTATAAACAATATCCTTTAGCCCTTAATGCTACGACTGCACCTCGACGGACATCAAATTTCATGACTTACTGGACATTCTCATCTCTTTAGATGGTTTGTAGAGGGAAGTAAATGTTTTTGTAGCGATCAGATCAATTTACTGAGCAGCAAAATGAGCATTTACAAACCATTTATTTAAAATATTACATTTTCTATCTTGCATAAAACTGTGCACCTATAGTTTACATTTGATACCTGATTGAATTTGGTGTTGAACAAATAAGACAAAGATATTCCCGCGCTTAGCAGACCAGGTTGTTTTTATTATTCCAGATTTGCATGTACATCATTTTCATCCTCTAAAAGCCTTTCTAGACTTTCCTTCCCAAACGGATTCATCAGAATAAGAACAAACACAACATTTCAGCTTTATATAGTGAGTGATTTCTTAGTTTTTTGTATGAAAAGCACTTGTGGTTTAAGAAAAATTGAGTGATTTTAGCCCATGTTGAATTTTCTTTGTTGGTTTTTTTTTTTTTTTTTTGTGTCAGATGAAGTTAAATGGTAACGTTTCCTCCTCAGTATTTACAGATTTCTCAGAACACTTCTTGCATCGTGTTGTGCTTCATTTACTTGAACACCTTAAGACAGCAAAGCATTTCAAACATAAAACAACACAATAGAAGTGGAAAGCAGCGTCGCTACTTCTCTTCTGTTTGCTGCAAAATGAGCTTTTAATTTATTTTTCCTTTTAATCTCACCACTCTCAGTCCTGTTTCATGTCAAAGCTTTTAAAGAAAAGTATCTTCAGCCGCTACGATGCTCTCTCTCCTGATGATAGCACAGCCACAAAGAAAAATAACAAGCAGCGCTTTGAGGGAAAAATGGACAAACAATCCTTCAAAGAGCTCCACAGGACAGCGCTCTTTCTTGTTTTCGCCTTGTTGTTCTTTATGCAGTGCAGCGGTCTGACAAGAATTCACCAATAAATTAAGTTTATGTGCAGTTTGGTTCACCGGCAGGTCCTGCTCCTACATGAGCACGCAGCTTTTGGCTCGGTCCTTTCTAACGGCGGGCGGGTGCTCGTTAATCTCAGTCCGGGGAGGCTGCTGCGAGATCCGCTTGTGGCCTCGACGTGTGCCGGTCCGTTTGAGCTGAGGCCGATGGATGTTGGAGACGGACGCCAGGGTGGTGACGTGGAAAACATCACGGACGCTGTTCTCCGAGTACTTGGAGGTGCACTCTGCGTAGGCCACGGCGCCAATCTGCCTCGCCAGATTGGTGCCCTGAAAATACAAAATGTGAGTGTGTTAGAATTACTTTATTGATCCCACAGTGGGGAAATTCACTAGAGCAACATTAGAGCAGCAAATAGAAGTGCCATGTTAATGACAGGGCACATATTATTCACCTCTAAACGGTTATACATTTATAATCCTACTCCAGCCCAAAGAGTGTAACGCACTTGTGTAATACCTCTAAATTAAGTGGATTAAACTCAAAACAGTTTTTAACCTTATGCTATCTTAGGGGTTCAAATTGACCCCAGAAGACTAGTAAACTCCATATGCCCCAAAATAAGGATAATGTGAGGGTTTTATCTTTATACTGGTCATTTTGGCAGAATTTTTTAAATATTCTAGACAGACTTGACCCCCTGGATGCACCAGAAAAGCTAAATTTTGCTAATGCTAGTGATGATGCATGTAAGTAATCACATCTAACAAAATCAACGGCAGTGTAAAGGTTTAGAAAATAACAAACTTTTATGAAATTTTGTAATTTGGAGCCGCATTAAGTCAGAATCAAACTACTTCAGTCGTGGCTGAGCTCAGATTAGCCGTTAGCTCATCCGCCCTGTAGGATGTAAACTCTATTTCTCCTAAAAGAGGTTGTTCAAGATTCAAGACGCTGTCCACAACTGGTAATATGGTAACTGTTTATAACTTTGAAATAGAAACAAACTTCAAAATAGCTACTTATGTCAAGTCTCGACAGGTCAAAGGGGGGTCAGAGGGCACGAAACCGACTCTAACAAACACAGAAGCATCAGGTCTGTGGAGAAGAAACTTCAGTTTGGGTTTGGTTAAAGTCCAAAAACCAGTCTCTTCAATCCAAATGCTGCCAAGAACGAACACCTACAGAATAAAGTCTGAGTGTGAGCGAGAAACACAGACGTCATGTGGTGTTTTATTTATAAATAAACATTTAAATCGGTTGTACTTCTGCTGCAACTAGAGGAAACACCTCATGTCATCCAGGACACCCAAATTAAGTATTTAGACAACCAAACTGAATGCAAACACTGAGTCTGCAGTTTTAACATTACTATCTTTGAATGCATTTTGTTTTATATTAAATCATCCATTCCTTGCTTTTTTTGTGGATATTAGCCTGTTATGATCACAAAAACACAGCAATAAAAGCCTGATAGCTTGTTGGGGCAAACAGAACATATCCTCCCCAAAGTGATCAAATATTAAACGCCTTTCTCAGCGACTGTAAAACAGAAAAGCTCCGTTTATTCCTGGTGGTGTTTTAAAAATGGATGGTTGGAGTTGTGCATAGAAATGTTCATGACTGTTTATCTCGGCGTGTTTGAAGGGAAATCAGTGATTTAGTTAAATTGCTTACGCCTAAATAATAAAAAAAAACAGTTGCTTGTCTGAGTTTTGAGTTTGTAGCACCTTATTTCCCTCCTTTATCTTCAGTTATTAGATAAAAACTCACAGGACTACAGCTATAATTCATCAGTCAACCAGGCTGGCCTGGGAAACTTTTTCACCTATTAAATAAAATCCTTTAAAAACTGAATTTGTTGATCTGAAATATTTAATTGCACCCTCTTCAGATTTCCCCCCCTCTTGTGTTTTAAAGGCTTTGCTGCAGACCCTTTGTTCTGTTCACCTGCAGCGGTACCACCGTGCACCAACCGCCACAGGTCTGAAACAGAACTAAACACTGAGTGGGTGAATGCATGCAGCCCCATTATGGTAAATGGTAAATGGCTTGTATTTATAGAGCGCTTTCTACAGTGCAGAACACCCCAAAGCGCTGTACAACACGAACAGTCACTCACCCATTCACACTCACACTCACACACTGGTGGTGATAAACTACGTTGTAGTCTCAGCTGCCCTCGGACACTCTGACAGAGGCGGGGGCTGCCATGCACCGGCGCCCTCCAGGACCCTCTGACCACCACCAGTAGGCAAGTTGGGTGAAGTGTCTTGCCCAAGGACACAACGACAATCTAACCCAGCCGGAGCTGGGGATCGAACCGGCGACCCTCCGGTTGCCAGACCGGCCACTCTACCAACTGAGCTAATGCCGCCCCAACTGAGCTAATGCCGCCCCTACAAGTTCCTCTGTAATGTCGACACATTCCATTAAGAAACTGGCAACTTCAAAACGGTGAGAAGAGAAGAGAACTTCA
>SSNR01000446.1:303127-353221 GCA_006937965.1 Callopanchax toddi | reverse complement strand
GGGGGGGGGGGGGGTCATAGTGATGAGTAATGGTTACAGTGAAACTTTGGGAGGAGTCTGTGACCAATTGAAGACAAAAAAAATCTAAATTATACATTTAATTTGTGAATAAAATGAAGACAATTTGCACAAATATTGTGGTTTATTTTACATTTTTGAATCTTATATATGAATTCTGTGAGATTCCAGAGGAAATTTAGCATATTTTCTTGCAAAGTTGTGTCTCCAACTAGTCACCAACAGTTGCAGCCTCTGGCTTAAAGGGATCACAGCAAGTCACCAGTGTACAGTATATTTGAGTACTGTAGCGTTCTAAACTGTGTACGTTTGTTTAGCTGCACACTTCTGTAAGTTTATTAGTTAGTTTTTGTCAGTTTTATTCTGAGCTGGTTTGGCTCGGATACCTGGACTAAACTAATGGTTTTACAGGAGTCTAGGTTCTATAAATGTCACAGTGAGTAGATTACGTACCTTTATTGACGAATGGAAAACTGAGTCAGGAATAAAGACTTTACAGAATTTATTATAAAAGCTGACAGACGAACAGTTACAGAGGTAGCAGTGTTTAAGCTTTTGTCAACACGATGGTATGGTGTTCTAAGTTGATCTTAATACTGTATAAGTTTTAATGACTTGAGTCTGTGATGTTAAGACTAGGGTAATTTTAATTTAAAGGGAGTTTAGTTAAAGGGAGTTACTTTGGTGTTACGCTACGTGGAGTGTTACTTATCAAAGTAGCCTTTAGTTACCAGATTATGGCTCTCACCCGTACCACGGATGGTCTCGATGGATCGACCGGTGTGAACTCGCCTCGCCGAGGTGGGAGCAGCACCCAGCCGGGTAGAGACGTCTGCACGGGGAGGTGGTTCACCGGCAGGACAAACCGGGGCGGTCCGAGAGTACCAGGGGTAGCGAGTATTAGTCCATAATCCATGGTCGCAGCAGGGCGAGGCTCACAAAACGGCGTGTTTTTTCCCCTGAGCCAGAGGTGAGATCGGCCGTGAGGGTTGGTACCCACACAAGACGGGCCGTCTCCAGGAGGAGGTTCACTGGTAGCGGTGCAGTGAAACCAGTCTTGTCTCAGTAAGGCTTGTCTGAGAACTGAGCACTTCTGGGGGTGGAAGTCCAGTTAAAGGAGCTGGAGGTGACGTGGGCCAATGGGAGAGTTTCTATCAAGACACATGACTCAAGCCTTTAAAGCTATAGTTCACCTTAATGAAGTAGAAATATGAATAATATTGATTTTAACCTTTAGCAAAGTAGAAATGTAGAAATACTACTGAAGCTGGATCAAACATTCAAAATACTGTGAGAGAGAATGCATTAATTATATTAAGACATTTCTGAACAGTTTAATTAAGAGTAGTGTCGTTTAGAAAGAAACATCAGGAAATCTTTGAGTTTATTATTACTAAAGAGTCCTGTGGAGGTCTTCCGGAAAAACCATCTGAATACCTGGAGGAATGTTGATTCAGGTTAAAACATAATAAAAGAGTCATTGTAATCCAAGTTATTGGGAAAAAGATGATTATTGTTTGTGTGATGTCAAGGGGTCAGAGGTTATAGCGTATTTGGTAACGCTACAGTACACTGGACTCATGTAACACTGGCAATTTTGCTGTAATACTCCAAAAACTGATTTTTTTTGTCTATTGTCATATTCCTCATAGTTAGATAAGTCAGCAAAAACAATTAGTAACCAATCCAGTCGTTATCCTGATCCAGCAGTACTCCTTTAGCTTAGCGTAAAACACTGTAAGTGAATGGTAACAACTAGAATTGTGTGAAAAAAGTCCTTAAAAATCACTCAGTAATTATACTAATGATACTAATTCTGCCTAGTGACCTCAGCAGATTTATAGTGGTGGCATTTGCCCCCCCTGGCCCCCCCTTATTGATGCCTCTGACTATTACTAGTGCGGCCTAAAATTGTGTCCTTTTTTCTTTTAAAGTTGTTAATAAATGAAAAATTACATTTTTTATTCTTTTTTTATTTACACAAGATTAATTAAACCTTAAAGGATATTGCATTTATAATTGTCTTATTAAATGTTCAAAGACATAAAAAGGTTGAACTTTCTAGTTTATATTTAATCTTTTAGCCTGTAGCAACATGCAGCTTCTTCTGTTTGAACAGCACAGATAAAAATAAAAACTAATTAATAAATAAAGTCAGGAAAAATAAAATAAAAACTTTTAAAAAGTTTTTTAACTATCAAGGTTTTGTGGCTTTTCAAAGCTAAATTCGCACAGAAATCGTTCAACTGCACAGATGCAAAAGTCAACACGTGAGCGTAGCTGCTGTTTCACGCTGATGCTCGTGGCCACAGACGCAGAATGAAGACGACAAACACTCATTACTCAGACCTTAGACACGATTCAGACTGCTACATGCTTTTTTCCTGTCTTTCTCTCTCAGACTCCGTTTATTATCTTCTCACACCATGGCAGAGGCAGCACTTTGAGCACTGTTGCTCCATTTGTTCTGCTTTACAAAGACATCTTTTCTCCTGGATGTTACTGCTGCTGCAGGCTCCAGCGGGCTGTTGCCTTTCAATCATCCTCTCTACATAACTGTGTGCAACTGGTGAACAGCAACGATTTAGATGAGTCACAAAGAGCTCGATGGGAAGAGCAGCTTATTGTCTGCCTTGCTGCTGAGAACCGGTGCAGAAAGCAGCAAGAGAATGCGAGCTGTTGGAGCAGAGAGTCTGTTTAATCAAAGGGATAAAATTAAGTTCTGTTTTTTTTTTTTTTTTCAGTAATCCTAACTGACTGCATGACTAAGGTTGGTGCATTTAAAAAAACAGACAGAAATGTTGCTAAAACTAAGAAAAACTAGGTTGTTTTACTCAAATTTTATGGGATTTTAGAGCTACAATATGTAATATATTAACAACTAAAGGTTTTATTAGTAATTGTCTTGCACACGATCCATTGTGGCATCTCTGCAGCCAGTTTTTTGATAAAATGCCATGTAATTCATGTGGTGGGTTTAAAAAAAAAAGGTTAATAAAGACTAGTTTAAGCTCTAACTCAGTCAGCTTACCCCACATTAACTGGACAAAAAATATACCATCCATTGGTTTGTGAAATGATTTTAGTTAGATAAAGAAAGTGGAAATGTTTTATTTTGATTTTTTTTAAAGTTAATAATGTATTTTTCAACCCTGATCCCCATAAGAAATGTGCCCCAATACCCTTAATTCTAAGGAAAAATCACCTCAACACATTATAAACAACTTCTGCTGAAGCCTGTTGATAACCTTTAAACTAAAGACGGACGTGTTGTATCAAAGAAACACCTAAAACATGCTTGTGATTGTTGCCGTAAGCCGCTATCTTTTTTCCCCACCTTTATTTATACAGATTTAGCTTTACAATCCTCTCAAGGCTGCAGTCATCCCTGCTGCAGGACAACTTTGGGAGTAGTGGTGTGTTTTCAGCTCCTATTAGTTTTTTTTTTATACAAAACTTAAACCATTAGGTTATAAACAAGAAAAGTAGTGGTACAATCTGTTGAGAGACTCCTAAGTCCAGTAGCAGACACCCCCTTTTATTACAGTGTATTGGTATATTTCTGATAGAAACAAAGAAACACTTCTTAGACGGGAGTCAGCTTGTGATTCAGAGCCAGACCGTTCATGAATGACACATCATTCGTACAAAAGGAGGAGCCGTTTGGGAACCCAACGATCTAATTCTCATACGTGAGCCGTAACACCCATCACTGTTAAGGAGGGGTTGGTCCCTTTCTGACTCAATGAGCCTTTTTAATGGCAGACAGTGATATTAATGAAGGCCGAATTCATTTAGAAGTTGTTTGGCTCACTTCTACAGCACTGCAGAAGTGGAATGCAGCCCTCGTTAGTACACCTGTGCTTTCATTACTCTTGCAAAGCAAAATGCCTCCTATGAAATATGCATAGATGTGCACAAAGTGTTGCAACTTGTAACAGATTCAGTGGGATTTCAACTGAAAATCTGCTTATTTTTTAACAACTGTTTTTGCCCAGTGAGACACTGGATTTAGGACCAATGTTTCATTTTATTTTAAAACTTTTCCCCCTTTTTTCCATCCTGTGGTTTATTTCAGATTTGCTTTCTGCTCTTCCCATCATAGGTCACATCACCTGCAGTGTGTTGTGGTTTCATTAGTTCTTTGTCTGAATTTTGTCATATTTTGCTTCATTCTGGTTCTTTATTCATGCAAGTGTTATATAATTTGTGATTAAACTATAGAAAAACAAGTTCAGAAATACTTTAACATTCTAATAATATTTCAGTCTTGTTAATATAGATGCTATAGCATAAACGTTTATTTATTTTTTTATTGTGAAAAGTCATGCCTCTTATTTGGGCCTTCAATAATGTTTGCATTTTTCATTGTTTAAAAATATTTTTAAAATTGCCTTAATAGACTTAAGTAGAATATACTGAATATATGAGGAAAAAAAAGGTTTGTGGAGCTTAAAACATGCATAAAACATTTATATTTTAACAAAAAAAGAAGTTGAAATCTATTTAAAAGGTTATGAATTTTGATAAAGTCAATTAAACTCCTTTAAAAATCTTGGAAATGTTAAATTTAGGTTTTGGCTTTTGACCTTGTTGATCATTTAATTTTAAGATACTTGTTGAATCTTAGAATTTTATTTAATAAACCTCCTTAAACAAGCAGAGGAATCGAAGGAGGTTGCTGACATGATGCTAAAATTACAAAACAGAAAAAAGTTTGAGGAAAAAAAAATCTAGATCTAAACGGGTAACAGTTTAGGCTGAGTAAGAGATATAGATATATAGAGATATAGATATATAGAGATATTCAGAGTGATGAAATGAGCTGAGAAAACAACCCCAGCAGAAGAAAGCAATAAAGAATTGAGGGTATTTTTGTAGCTGAGCAACGCTGAGAAAGAACAGAACAGCTCTAAAGGGAAAATTGGAGGGTGCAAACACTGATTAGGCAGAAAAGCTGTCAGATAGAGTAGAACACAGATTTAACTGCAAGGCTGTTATTTGAGGATGAAAGCTTGCAGATGGAATAAAGCAAAAGAGACGCCTGAAAATCAGGATCCAAGAGGATAAATTCCTTCTGCTTTGTCTTTAAACTTTATTCAAAGTGTCACTTTGGCATTCGGCGTTTCACCACTATTACTGGGGTCATCTCATAAGGTCACAGGTCAATGTACCTCTCAAGTGGACCCCCTGTAGGTGTGAGAATTTGACCACCATGAAATATAAGTGTTTTGTCTTTATTGATGATGTCATTGATGAATGAGGGCAGGAATGTTGGGACTGAAATGAGGTCAAACACTCCAACCCACCACGTTCAGTCGTCAGCGTTTACGGCGAAATCTCAGAGTTAGTTTCACTTTGACTCTGCCTAATTTAAGACAAAAAATATTAGCTTTAACGTGAAAAAGAAGTGAAATTAGCAGTGGATTAAAACAAGCTCATTGGCTGTAATTGACTGCGTAAAGTTGCATTCACAAACACTGTTTTCTGTGCATTTATAAATACAGACCAATAAGGAGCGTTCACAAACACCAGCTGCTGTTTAAAATGATGTTTATCATCTGAGAAATATTTCCAAACTGAGAAAGTTGGTGTCAAAACCTGAACTGGAAATGGTTCTTCATGCTTTTATCTCCTCCCGTCTAGATTACTGTAACACACTTTTCACATGTTTGAACCAAAAAGCCCTTTATGGCCTTCAGCTGGTCCAGAACTCTGCAGCGAGGCTCCTCACTGGAGCAAACAGAAAAGATCACATCACTCCTATTCTGAGGTCTCTGCACTGGTTACCTGTTAAATGTAGAATTCATTTTAAAATCCTGACTCTAACTTTCAGGGCCCTACATGGTCAAACTCCTCTTTATGTTACTGAACTGATAAAGCCGTACGCTCCAACCCGAGCTCTCAGGTCCACAGACCAGAATCTCCTAACAGTTTCAAGGACCAGATTTAAAAGTCGAGGTGATCGCTCCTTCCAGTCTGTTGCACCGCGACTTTGGAATGACCTTCCTTTAGTTTTACGCTGTATAGACAGTCTGGACTCCTTTAAAAAGCAGTTGAAGACCCAATTATTCAAAACTGCTTTTAAATAACTCTTTTATGTTCTCTTGTTGTTGTTTAATTGATTTTGATTTGTAATGATATTTTGTTTGTTTTATTAATTTTATTTGTTTTATCATGTTTGATTCTGTTTTTTGTGAAGCACTTTGTGATTTTTTCTGTGAAAGGTGCTATATAAATAAACTTTACTTACTTACTTACTTACTTACGCTGTGATCCTCTACATAAACAGACTTAAATAATTTTATTGAGAAAAAAGTCATTCTTAAGTGTTGTTCAGAACTGCTGACTCAGTGTTAGAACTGTAGATTTTGCTCCCAAAGTCTTAATGTGTTGTTTAATTTAAAGGAAAACATTTCATGGCATTTTATATTAAAACCTAAACTCAAATTCAATCAGACGCCTGTATTAAGTTTAAGCCAAAGGCTCCTAATGTGTAACACCAATGTACCGTAGGTAAAAATGTCTCCGCTGTGTTAGAAAAAGGTGAAAGCTTCACACTTGCGTTAATGTGACACTGACCTTTTTCACCACGCTGTCCAGCGTCTCCGGACGGCTGATGTCGAAGCAGATGAGCACGGCGTCGGAGTCGGGATAGGCCAACGGTCGCACATTGTCATAGTAGGCTGAGCCTGTGGGCGGAAAACGCACAAAGACATTTGCAGATGGATTCTGAGTACTTTCATTAGTTTGGTGGAGAGTTCACTTTTAGACTCAAAGTGAGTGATTATCCTCTGAAGTAACGACTGTGATTAGATGTAATTACCATAAACCGGCTCACTCTGCAGATGACTCCGACTGAATATGATTCATTGCTTTTGAAAATAACAGCGAGGCCTCGTCTGCAACCCCTGGTCTGCATCTGACCCTACTGAATAAGCCAAAAGACGGACATGTGACAGTGACATAATGAGGCGCACACAAAGCGTCACCTGGTATTTCAGAGTGGCACTTTTATTTTGTCGGGGGGCCCAGACTGAATTGAGTATTGTGACCGGAGCAAAAGGGACACATTCCTGTTCAGAGAGGAAAACATTCCCTTTGCTTTTTCCTTATTGTCTGCACTAAGCGCTTTTGTTGCCAAACACAGAGCTTTGGCAACGTAACAAAAATGTGTTCCATCAAACGCAGCGAAATGCAGCAAATGGACCGAACACAATTCAAAAATTCAACTTTTGCACGTTAAGTTTCCTAACGACATCCAAGCATTCCATTTTCCAACCCCGTTGTCATGTTCTGGAACATGTGGGTGTCTTAACGGTTGTTTAAACTGTGGGAAAAAAGCAAAGTATGCATGCAAACCTCCAAAACTTGCAAAAGATTGAAAGTCGATACCTTTTTATTATTAAGTGGCGTCCTGACTGCACCACTGTGCATCTGATTTTGTAAAAATATATGTATTTGTATAACTATATAACACTAATAAATTAATAATAGCTTTTATAGTACTATATGGCAGATTTTATGATGAAAGCACTAATCCTGATACTACATCTGGTTGCTTTAAAGTCAAAGCTGGAATTTAAGATGCACGTTTTTGAACTATGTGAGGAAACTGGAATAACTGGAAATAAAACAACAACAACGTGCTCAGGAAAAGCATGCACAGCTCAAAAAACAGTTAAACAAGAAGCCCAAAGATTACAAACTGGAGCACAAAATCAATGCACCTAAAGGTTAACATGCAGGTACAGCATCAATACAGCAACACTGATCAAAATAACACGAGTTGTATTGTCATAATTCAACCCACAATATTGTATTTGTGCTGGACTGCTTCCTGTGAGTTTCTCAGGCTTGCTTCTCTTTTGTGTTTTAGTTTGTTTGGCAGTATGTGTAATGGACAGTCCCTATAAAGAACCTGAAGGCCATCTCTGCACTCAGGACACACACACACACACACAGCTGCTGGCGTGAGTTACAGCTCAGCTTCTTTCTATCTGCACCATCTCTGCATCAAAGGGCAACGTAAATCAAACAAAAGCATAAAGTTAGATTTTTTCTTTTGCTTTTTCTCACTAACACATAGTGTTTTTTATACCTTAGCCTACCTTTTCTTTAGCAAATTGCTCATTCCAGATTTATGAGTCAAACAGAAAATAAAAATAAATAAAACAGATATAAGCCAAGCAGCCTTAAATTTATTATAGGAAATAGAAATACCAGTAAGGGCAGAAGTACTGGACATTGTTTAAAAAAAAATCAGTCATCTGCAGAGTTGCTGACTTAGTACTTTTCCAAGAACTCCACATCTATATAGGCTACAGCTTAGAAGAGTAATGTCTTCTATTCAGGTACCACTACATGCTGTGCTGCCTATTGCTAAATAACAAATGATATATTTGCTTGCACTCTTTATATGTAGGTTATGACATAGAAACCATTATCATGAGATCTAATTTAGGGCTGATTTCTCACAGGGCAGGAAAAAAGTGGGGGAAGATCTTAAGTGTGCACGTTAAATCACAGAAACATGAAACGGTGACCACAACAGTAAGGGCAAGTCTATTAATATATCTGAGGTAAACATTAGCTTATTGATGGATTCTTAGACGACTGTAGAGATTAATGCTGCTGGTGCTCAATTAATCAGAAATGTAAGGCGAAAGTTCCTGAACTACTGAGGTGGAGCAAAACAAATGAACATGCATGTTTTACTTCAGGGACTGAAACCATAAGAAGGTAAAAACAAACCTGAACGTGTGTTTTCTGACCTGTCAGCTGGAATAATGTCAGGTTCTGTTATGTTAGTCAAAATGTCAGGAGAAAAGTCAGCATACTATTTCAATTAAAATGTCAAAATTCCATTTTCTGAAGCTTTAAAGACAAAAGTAGGCTATTTCAAGAATAACCAAAGGAATGGAACGTTTAGCTCCACGACTTGACTGTAATTTTATAATTCTGTGTGTTTTACTGAGTAAACTATAAAAAATTAAGTATTTTTATTTGAGACTCTTACTTTGATTTATTTCTGGAAATAACATTTTGACTTTTGTTTCAACGTTTTTCTGCATAAATCAGCTTTTTTCTAGACTTTTGCCTCATCCTGGAATTTGTCATTTCTACTTTATTCAAAAAACTTTCTCAGCATTTTTACTTTATTCTGCCAATAATATTTATTTATTCCAGATAAAACTTTTTTCTCGACACATTGACTTTATTCTAAAAACAGAATGTTGATTTATTTTTTTACCTTAACATGTTGATGTTTTTAACCTTTATTCTCTTTAACTCTAATACATCATTCTAGTGATAAACTTCATAAATAAACATTGTTTCTGAACAAATATTTTAAAAATCTTAAAATGGTTAAAAAAAATCACACAAATAAACCAGATCTCCCTGAACAACAAGTTAAAGAATGAAGATTTATAGTGCCAGAAACCAGCATCTGTATATGGAAACACAAGTTAAGTAAAATTAACATAAAACCCTCAAAATGAGCATTTTTATCTTGCAGTAAACAGATCAGAGTGAAATATTAGCAGGCGACGCTCCTCTGTTGTTTAAACTCCACATAAACATGTATGAGGCATTAGGCAATGTGTAAATGATGATAAAGGACATTTTACATAATGAATATCATAACACAGTTTCAGGAAATGTAGAACATAATGAAATCATTCAAGCTTATAAATGAATACAGTCTCAGTTCCTCATAAAACTTGTATTAGTATAATCATGGATAATGGAAAGGCTTACTTGACTCATCAAATGAACAAATCCATCCTGACACACAGAGAGCTGACGGCGTGCCTCAAGGTCTCATGATGTCAACTAATCCATGTTAGCGGTCGAGCAGCAGCTAATGTGTATTGATCTGGGAGCTTTTCGGACTCACCCTGGGACTTGTAGTTTGATGCCCCTCGAGGGAGGATTCCTGCTGTTGTAGCAGGATGAGTCCATCTGTCTCTGTCTAAAACTCTCTGATCAAACTCGTAAAGACGCGGTCTTGTATTCATTCAGGAGTCTCAAAGGTCAACAGGAGTTTCACTTCAAGCTTTCTAGGAATCCTGTGGAGTTACGGTTGGGTCGCACGCTCCCTTATGTATTTATTAAACAAGATGAGATCGGACAAACATCATGATTTTTAGATGTATTTCAAACAGATCATGTTGTAACTTCACATGTAAGTTTTCCAATATCTTAAACGTCATTCTTCCTAAAGATTAAAAATCATTAACCCCTTTGACAAGCACTGAAGCGGGACACCTTCCTCTTGTCTGGGTGTGATTTCTGAAAGGACCGAGGCAGCATGGGGGGCTTGGAGTGTCTCTGACTTAGCGATGGCCGCTCTATGGCAGTATAACACTGCTGTCATCATGCTCGGTAGGTCATATGTCACAGATAAAATGTTCATCATAAATATTCTTATTGCAAATTTCTTCACTATATCATTTTTGAGGCTACAAGTTGTACCTCGATAGACAACAAGTGCTTGAGAAAGTTCCTTACTTTGAGCAATATGCACCTATTTGTTGCTTTTTAACGCAGATTAGCTAATCAGCCAATCACGCGGTAGCAACTCAAAGCATTTAGACATCTAGACGTGGTGAAGACGACTTGCTGAATCTGAGCATCAGAACGGAGAAGAAAGATTTAAGAGACATTATAGTTGTTGCCAGATGGGATCCAAATGTGCTGATCTGAGTATTAACCCACAACCATCCCTTTATGTCCACAGTGGACCCATCTTCTGATCCTCCAGCAGAATAATGATCTATGCCACAAAGATCAGATCCTCTCTAACTGGTTTCTAGGACATGACAATGAGTTCACTGGACTCAACAGCCTCAGTCACCAGATCTCATGAAAGAGTCACATCATGGATGTGGAGCCAACAAATCATTCGCAACTGTGTGATGCTCTCATGTCAATATGGATGGATCTCTTGTTGAATCTATGTCAAGAAAACTTAAGGTGATTCTGAAGGCAAAATGGAGTTGTTTGTTATAAAAAAAGTGTTTAAAAGCTGCAGAGCTTTTCATGCTTTAAGTTTACAAAGTGCTGCCGAAGTCTATCAAGTAAATCTGCAAAGCTGTAATCTGTCTGCTCTGACATTTCCACAAACCCAACAGAAATGCCTTTTCTTCCACCTGCAGTGATTATTTGTAGGAGTTAAACTGTCATGACAGAGACAGAGAAGTGAAGTGGAAAATCCTGGACAGAGTTCAAAAAGGGTTTCTGACGCTCCACAAAGTGGGACATTCAGAGGAATGATGACAGGCTGAAAGAAAGCAACGGACGGGAAGCACAAACACGGATTAACATTTATTTGTCTTTTCCTTGCTGGAAAGCAGAAAGATGAGACTGTTCTGAAGACAACACTGAGGTAGTCTCGCTGTTTTTTGAAAGGTTTATAAAATGTATAAAGAATATATATCACATCAAAAGCTGTTCCTAATGGGTAAAGACACTACTTTCTTCATTATGACTGATAAGTATTCAGTGCTTCCGTAGTAAAAAAAAGTGCAATCTAATAATCTCTGATACTCAGCTGCTTTCTAAACTTCAGTTCATCACTCATTCAAAGAAATCAGCTGTGTTCAAGCAGGGAGAGATGGGGAAAAAGCAGGATTCATGAGCTAAAAATACTCCGGCGTTAGCATAACAGCTAGCTACATTGGGTTAGCCTAACCTTGCGAGATACGTGACTTTGTGAGACTTCAGGGCACCGAACCGGAGACTCGGAAGTTACAAACGCAGTATCCTGGACACAAGAGGCAGATGGGGCTGAGTGACATAGCCTATGACATAAAATAAAATATGAAAAAGTTACATAGTGTGCCTTTAAAATCTATCCAGTGGCTTGTGAGAAATTCTTGAGATATGATTGACTCCAACAGAACTTGTGTGATCAATGAATATTTTGGGGATGACTTGTATCTAGCACAGCATTTCTTAGCTCAACGTGTGCAAAATTGACAGTTATGGCCATTGTTGTTTGCTGTAGCTGTGGAGGCCATCTTGAATTAGATGTAGATGAAGAAAGACTTTTTAAGGCTTTCATTAAAATCTATTCACACATAAACAGACAAAAGATAGTGGGCATCTAAAAACTGAAAACATACCAGATTTTAAAATCTGTACATGATATTATGAGAGAATTTACTCAAACATGGCTTCCAAATCTACCTATTATTAAAAAAAATTGACCTAATAAGCAAAAAACAAGCAAAAATGGAACTTTCACCTATCTTAGTTAAATACTGTGTGGAGGCATGCTTTTTCACATTTGCATGCATGCTGGGTATTTTAATAAAGTTTTAAATTGAATAAAGTTTAATTTATTAGTACATAGGCTTTTTATGAAGCAGAATTCCTAGATGAGCAAACTTTAATGAGCCCCAGCAGGCAGGTTTCTTAATTATGAAATGAAGGTGGGCATATTATCAGTTCTGCGTTATATATGGTAAATCTTGTTAGTGGATTTTAATGCCTTGGAGATATCCCCTTTTAGTCATGTTGTTCGAAGCCAATGTTAATTATTCTCTGCTGTATTTTCAGACATTTCTTTGGATAGTTGAGCTTAAAGCTGTAAACCAGCTGATAAGAATAAATAAACGTATTGAGTTTCATAGTATAATTCAGAAAAAATACATTCACACCTTGAGAGGTCTGTACAATAAAACCATACCTAATCTTTTTTTGTCTGCCAGCTTCAATAATCATCATTAATATCAAAAATCCTGTTTGTCCTCATTCTGTTTCTCCATAAAAATTCCTGAAATTAAATTTCAACATTCATAAGGTTACCACTGCAAACTCAGGCTGCTTAAAAGGAAGTGACAATAAGAAATCTGCATGTTGACTCAGATTTTCATCAAACAGCAGTTGAGTTTCACATGTACCACAGATAAGTTGTAGCTAAAACTGCTGTCAAAACGTAGCTCGACAACACGAAGCTGATGTATTTTCTTCAATTTTTGGTTCATTTTGTTTTCCATTTGAAATTTCAAAGTGCTTTTAGCTGTAAGGGAGCTATTACTAATGTGTTTGACACACTGTTGGGAGTGTTGTTCCTTCACGGGAGCAAAGTCCCAGTAAAACCAACAAAAACAAATCACCTGACATGTGAATCAAATTAGTAAAAATAGAGTTCTGGACTGACAAGCTACATGTAGCCAAGACCATAGTGGATTGCTGCCATCTTAAAACGAGTCAAACCTCAGAAATGTCATAGTGGTTTATATAAATACTATTTTATAAACCTTTATACATTAATAGTTCCTGTATTTGGGTAGACATGTTATGAAATTCTGTTTCTTCAAATTGAAGCTAAAGAGCTATGTGCTACAGGTAAAGTAGGTTTTCCACCCAACTGTTGTCTCATATACAATTCAGTTTATATGTTAAGTCCTTTTTAATCATTTTAAGATAATTGTTAGATGATGCATCATTTTCTGCTAAATAAATGTAGCTAATTCAATCAACAACAGAGATTAAATTGTTATAATAAATCAAAGTTTACAAGCAGCAAAGACTAAATAAAACAAACTATTCTTTTTATTTTTTAAATTGTAAATAAAAAATTACTGGAAGTTAATCAGGACCGAGCAATCAAGAGAAAAACCAATTTCTATTTAACTTGTAGATCAGTGGTGTGATAGAGGTTTAGATTTGTCGTAACGTGCTGATGATGTACAGCTAAAGATGTTTCACTGAAGGCTGCTGGAAGGGTCTGTCGTTTAGGAGTTTTCTCTTCAGTTTGAACATCAGCTCTTATATTTACAGTGAAGCAACTAGCAGCTATAACTGGATTTTGCAGAATAATTCTTTGGAAAGTAATATTTCTGAGTCAGTATCTACAGAAGTAGCGCACTGGCATTAGCCTGTAATCCAGCAGGAATCCTTAAAATGAATAAGAGAGGGAACAGCAGCATCTGGACACCTCCTCTTCACATTAAACCTCCTCTTGTCATTCAGCGTGGCTTTATGTTATTCTGTGCAGCCCTGATGTGTGATGGGAACTATAGTGCAGTTATTATAGCAGATCACTAAACATAAGCAGGGACACCAGCATCCACCGCCTCCTGAAGCTCAACTGTGCTGCATTATAGATAAGAGATAGTGAAGGTCTTAGGAGGGCGGATGGACCCTTAAGTGGCCTCTGTGTGTGATTGTGTCTAAACAGTGTGCTCTACAAAATGTAATTACTCCTTTCATTCTCATAATGAGCCAACTGGTTCACATTGCCTCACATGTAAAGTTTAGGATGGGAGTACTGTCAAGTGTTTTTAATCTAGTTTCATCAACATTTGTTTTTCTTTTTAGTTCATCTCAATTATTTATGAGTATTTTTAAATAATAAGCTCACTAACAAATCAGTAAATAGAAGTTTTGATATAAAAAATCTGACATTTTTTAGTTTGACTAATGTATTTTTCTAATGGGTTTGTGCTTCCTGACTAAGTTTTATCAGACAAAAACACTGTAAATGCTAATTAATAGTGTTTTTAAAGTATTACATGTTAGTGGAGAGCGTTTTTTTTTTTCTAAAAGTTTCTCTGTGCATGTTTCTTCAGACTTGGTGTCTCTTTCAAACTGCTGAGTTACACATGCACCAGTGGCTGAGAGACGGAGCGGGTGTCCCCAGGGGAAATGGGAGTGGAGACGCATCTAGGATCCATTGATTTTCAATGTACCCTTGGTCTTCTAATGGGCTGCATGAGCAGAAGAGAGTCGGACCAGGCTGGCTGGAGCTCAGAATGGTGCCGTGAAAACCCACTGATGCTTATTTACTCTTCTCTCTGCGCTTTTCCCTCCCTACCGCACTGTGAATCTTTAACCCTCCATCTCTGAACCATTTCTATTAATACATTTGTTCACACCCTTGAACATAACAGAAGCTGCTCCCTGCCAAAGTCTCTGAAACCCACTAAGCTGCTTCCCCCTCTCCTTCCTGTGGATCCAGATGCTCACTCGGAGCACGCATCTGGACGGCGCTTTCAAGAAGCCAACATGTAAGTGGGGTCATAAAAAGCTGCTCATGAATGAATGATGGATTGTTGATGCAATCTGTGCTGACCTGCAGGGATAAATAGATGGATGGGATACAAGTGGGTCTTGAAAGGGCAGACGGTGCCAGGGATTTTGGCAGACTATGTGCAGAAACCAAGCCAGCGTCCATGTCTGCATAAATCCTGGATACGTTTTCAAATTCCCACCAAGCTGGAAGCTTCGCGGAGGGGAGTCCAATCCTTACAGCTCAATGTGTTCCCTCACAGCTCAAGGTTTTAAGAGGTGACCTCACAGGTTCAGCCAGTTGTTTTATTGACTTTCACACTTTCATGTTCTCACCTGAAAAATCTGCACAATCTGAAGGTGTTTGTACTGTCTTGAATCTTGTTTTTTGTCATCAGCGTCTCACAGTTGGACTTAAAATAGACAAAAATGTAACATGTCCTCAACAAGAACATGAATTTTCGCTCACAAACAAGCTAAACTGAGATTGGTTGCAATTACAGATTTATTGGGTGCAGCAGAAACAAGCTCTTATTGCAAACAGCTGTTGGTTTGCTTGATATTAAAGTGGCATTAGCATATTTAGACACGTGTTTCTGAATTCATAAACTCACATTTGATGCAGCTGTGGAAAAACACCTAGCTTTTCTGCTGTATTTACCACCAGCCAGTTGTTAAATGTCATTTGATTTGGAGCGAGTGGACAAAACGTTCTAAACATATTGAACCTTAAACCAGCTGCTTATTGTGACTGAAAGAAAAGATTGATTTCATAAAACCAAAACGATGAGCTAAAGGAAACAAAAAATCTACATGAAACTGAGCTGATCTGTAAAGTTAAATATGATTTAATTTATTTTTTTATAGTTTGTACTAAGTATTGCTAAGCCTGTTTATACATTCTCAAACTACTTTGTCCATTTCACGATCGTCTAGAAACAAACCCACCTGCTTCCTCCACTTCTGACTGCCTAGAGCTGCTCTCAGATCAGCTGGGAAACAAAAACAGTTTTGGTCTGAATATAAGACGACCCCCTCCTTTTTTCCCAAAATGTACTTTTTGGAAAAAGGCTTTTTGACAACTAAATCAAATGTTTTAGAAAAACTTTTATTTCATTTGGAAAAAAAGAACAGTTTTCCACGTGTTTAAAAGGTGTATTTATTTCATGTTTTACTAAATTACCAGTGTTTTAACATGTTTAATCTGAAGTATTATGTCAATTGCTATCAATCGATTTTCCACTTGTGTTTTTATTAAACATTTAATCTTCCTGCATCTCATGGTTATGACTTAGTATCTCATAATCATGATGATGAAGTATCTCATAATTATGAATTTGAGAAAGTAAGTTAAGTTAGTTAAAGCAGTAAATTATGAGATACTAAGTCATAATTATGAGATACAAAGTAATAAATATGAGATACTAAGTCATAATTATGTAATGCTTAGTCATAATTATGAATTTGAGAAAGTAAGTTAAGTTAGTTAGTTAAAGCAGTAAATTATGAGATACTAAGTCATAATTATGAGATACAAAGTAATAAATATGAGATACTAAGTCATAATTATGTAATGCTTAGTCATAATTATGAATTTGAGAAAGTAAGTTAAGTTAGTTAGTTAAAGCAGTAAATTATGAGATACTAAGTCATAATTATGAGATACAAAGTAATAAATATGAGATACTAAGTCATAATTATGTAATGCTTAGTCATAATTATGAATTTGAGAAAGTAAGTTAAGTTAGTTAGTTAAAGCAGTAAATTATGAGATACTAAGTCATAATTATGAGATACAAAGTAATAAATATGAGATACTAAGTCATAATTATGTAATGCTTAGTCATAATTATGAATTTGAGAAAGTAAGTTAAGTTAGTTAGTTAAAGCAGTAAATTATGAGATACTAAGTCATAATTATGAGATACAAAGTAATAAATATGAGATACTAAGTCATAATTATGTAATGCTTAGTCATAATTATGAATTTGAGAAAGTAAGTTAAGTTAGTTAGTTAAAGCAGTAAATTATGAGATACTAAGTCATAATTATGAGATACAAAGTAATAAATATGAGATACTAAGTCATAATTATGTAATGCTTAGTCATAATTATGAGATATTAAGTCATAATTATGAGATATTAAGTCATACTTTTGAGTACTATCACATAATTATGAGATATTAAGTCATACTTTTGAGTACTATCACATAATTATGAGATATTAAGTCATACTTTTGAGTACTATCACATAATTATGAGATATTAAGTCATAATTTTGAGTATTAGTCATAATTATGAGATATTAAGTCATACTTTTGAGTACTATCACATAATTATGAGATATTAAGTCATAATTATGAGATATTAAGTCATAATTATGAGATATTAAGTCATAATTATGAGGTATTAAGTCATACTTTTGAGTACTATCACATAATTATGAGATATTAAGTCATACTTTTGAGTACTATCACATAATTATGAGATATTAAGTCATAATTATGAGATATTAAGTCATAATTATGAGATATTAAGTCATAATTATGAGGTATTAAGTCATACTTTTGAGTACTATCACATAATTATGAGATATTAAGTCATACTTTTGAGTACTATCACATAATTATGAGATATTAAGTCATACTTTTGAGTACTATCACATAATTATGAGATATTAAGTCATACTTTTGAGTAGTATCGCATAATTTTGAGATACTCCATCATAATTATGATTACAAGATGCATCTTTAATTTTTTCACATCTTGCCAAACAAAGTAATATTTATGAGATCCTTAATCATAATTATGAGATGCTAAGTCATCATTTTGGGATACTATCTCATAATGATGACCTAAGATTATACGTTTTTCTGTAAAGTTGTAGAAAGGAGCTTCCATGAAAATGAAACGTGGTGGTCAGGAGGGTCTGGTGGCGCTGATCGTACAGCAGCTCCAGCTTCTGTCAGTCTGACTCCAGAGCAGCTGTGGCTTCGATGTAGCTCACTGCCATCAGTGTGTGTGTGAATGGGTAAATGACTGACTGTAGTGTCAAGCGCTTTGGGAGTTCTTGGACTTAATAAAAGCACTACACAAGTGCAGACTATTTTTTTAAACTTAATTACGAGCAAATAATAATTTTCCTCAGCTAGTAGTATTCATTAAAACTCGCTCAAATAAACTCTATATGTAAACTCACCAACCTGTGCAGAATTTAGCAGGTAAACAAAGGAGCCATCATACAAAAAAAACACAGTTTGTAATTTGAGAAACATTAATTCTATTGATGGGAGTTCTAGAAGACATTTTGGTGCTTTAGGACTTTAACCACCTGGCAATATGCAACCAGTAATATAAGTGGAGAAAATGTTTTGAGACATTTTGGAACTTCTTGAAATAAAATAGGAGTAAAGATAAAGTACAGTCTTAACTCTAACATCCAAGTCTGATGCTTGATGCTTTAAAGTTAGAAGGTTAAATAGGATGATGTCTAAATTTATTATTAACTTCCAGGAAACAGTGATTTTTGGGGGCATGTTCAGATAATTAGCACCAGTGGATGTAAAAGGCCACAGCAGGAGTGACTGGATTCATCTAATTTATGACCTTTTTAAGCATCTCGTTGGAAAATTGGCTTATAATTGACTGTGTCACAGATGTTTGAGAACACAAACTTCCTCTACAGCTCAGAGTCAGAGCTGTATATGATATTAACTATTATTTATTTATTATTATTTATTAATACTATTGCCCACAAGAAAATAAAAAGACATTGTTCTGGGGAATGACTTAAAACCAGTGGAACGTGGTAAAACCTTTAATCTTTACATCACAACATGGGTTAAGATCATATCATAACAGATCTGTTTTTTTCTTGTCAGATCATAAGAACTGATTACAGCGAGCCACATGTGGTTTCTGACCCTCCAGGATCCACTGCATTTGGGATTAAAAGAGAAAATGAGAAAAAGGTGGAGTGAGGAAAAGACATGAAGATGGATATAGAGGCAGACAAAGAAAGCGCAAGGTAAGCTAATCAAGCGCAGGAGTGCTGAGAGGGCGCTGCCCCGTTACAGCGGGTCTCCTGACCTTGACTCGTTGGGAACACAGAAACTGGAAAAGGACTGAGAGGAGCGTCAGGAAGACCGGATCAAATTAAATAGACGAGGAGGAAACTGCACAGGGAAGCAAATCGAGACGTATTACGACTTTTCAGTCAGCTGGGATCAAATTTTAAAGTGTCATAGTCTTTTTATGTATTTAAAGAGTAACAAGCTCTTACCACCAAACTGCTGTGTCATCACAGTTAGCAATCCTTTTATTTTTTTCTGTTTTATAGTGATTTGAGACGTCTTTTGATGATTCCACAAGTTTTTTTTGCATCAGGAGAATTTCACCAACACCTTAATACAGAGAGCAAGATAGATTCTCAAATTTTTATTTTCTAAAACCAGACTTTTCTAATTATTCTGAAAGATTTAGGTACATTTACCTGCATTAGTTACTTTTTTTCTATTATGTCTGCAGGAAGTGACACATTGATCCTTTAGAAAAATCCAACACTTTGTTGTTAAATGTTTCTTTTTGCTCAGGAACACTCGCAAAACTTTTCTCTACATATAAATATATACCGGTAATCTTTGCAAATCCAGCAGAATGATGCTGTGGATCACATCTAGGCTGCGTTAGTGGACTGATGTTGCTTCTCTTTATGGTTCGAGAGGATTTGTAGAATATCAGGAAATACAAATGCTAGACTTCCTAGCTCGCCATGCGTCATGATAGAGATTTACAGTAAAATCATCTTAGAGTTTGAGCCATTTTGGTTCAATTTTGAAAATAGTATTATGCACAATCTGAAAAAATATCACAGTATCTCATGTGACCTGTTAGAGCCAGTGTTGTGAATGACTCTCAGCTAATAACACATCAAATTTTAGCTCAATATCTATAAAATAAACAGAGTTGTAGCTATTTTTTTGTTTGCTAAAATTGATTAGCTGTGGCGGCCATCTTTAATTGGGTTGACTCCAAAAGCTAATCAGCTGTAGAGGAACATCCTGTGATGATTTTCTGAGTTTCATCAAAATCCATTCAGTAGTTTTATGGGATATTTTGCTAATGGATAAACACATGCATGGACATGAGCAAGAACATTATTGCCCACCCTTCACCTTTTGGCATCAGGCAAATAATAAATAGAAAAACAGCCGTAATACGAAGAGATTCTGAAGCCATGGAGGTCATTTACATTTCCAAGAAGACTGATGTTTGCATGCTGCAGAAAATGCAACTAATTCTACTAATTTGAGGAAGAGATTTAACAAAATAGGCTAAATTATCCATCTAAGCTGCACATAAAATGCCCACAAGCTGGAAGAACTGCTCTGCACTTAGTGCATTTAACCTTTCCTAGCTTCCTCACACAACTTTGACCTTTTGGTTGCAGAAAACTCCTTTACCTCTACTTCACTCTGCAGTCCCATCACTTCTTATTCTGATCAAATGACTTCCTTTCAAATGCTCAAATATATCATCACAGCTATGATATTATCAGAAGCTAACTAAACAGAATAACCGGGGGGAAAACGAAGGAAGAAAAAGCAGAAAATTAAATGAAAGAGGAAAATGGAAGCGTTTAACCTACGAGGCAGGAAGTTTGAACCCACACATGTTCGGATGTAGAGAAGGGAGGAAGGAGACGGATGAGGCAGTGGGAGGTAGAAGAGGATGAAGGATGAAGGAGACAGGGGGCAAGTGTTTGGTCACACAGTCAGGGCCTGATTAATTAAACCCTCTGTTTGTGTGAGCACAATGAGCTGCTCTGGCTCTCCGCCCAGCACCACCTCTTTTCACACTGTAACAACTGAGCTGCTGCTTCTTATTGTTCTTCATTCTCTCCTTAATTTCTCCATCAATGTTCACACAAAAACTATCCCTGATATAATGCATCAGAAACTTTTGTTGCGTTTTAAATGCTTCAATCCAGAATTCTGAATTAAACAACTCAAATATAATTGGTGTAATAAATTTCACATTAAATGCTGGTTCGGTATCAGACAATGACACAAACTGAATGCTTACATTTGCCTGGCTGTCACTTCTGCATGCCTGCACACACACACACACACACAAAGTATTTACACATGCTCAAACAAAGCTGTGATTGCACAATAAAAAGCAATATAAAAGCAGAATCTCTGGAGTATTGCAGGCGCTGTTACAGCGATGCATGCACAAAAACCTCTCTGTAAGCCCAAATGACTGTAAGATGAGGAAAGTAGCAGAGAGAATTCTTGTAATAATGATGTAGGGGCCTCTAGAGACAAACACAGAACAGGGACGCTACAAGGAAACACACATTTCCTCTTTATAAAAGAGAGCCTGAGGGAGCCAGACGTGGATATTTGCCCAAAATGACATAAAATAACAGCCAGAACTTTATCATAAATACAACTATTAAGAGAATTTAACAGAATAAACAAGCATATATTTTTTTACATTTTTTTCACAAACACTGGTGTCAATAGCATCTTTATTGTTGCAGAACGGATCCCATTAACCTTATAAACCGACTAAATGAGCTAAACAGGGCTTATTTTTCACTACATTGAGACAAAAAGCATCTAATTACATTTCTTTGAAAATTGTGGGTAGTTTTAGTCAGTTTTCACTACCAGCATTGATTTTACAATTCATTTTTGTACGGAACAGGATGCAAATCTGTCAACTTCTGGCTCAGAGGTTAATGAAATGTGCAAGATATAGACACTGAATTTAAAAAAGTCTTTTTTTAACGCTTCTCTTGTCTGGGCAGCTATTTTTAGTGTAAATATTTAAAATATTATAATAAATATCATACTGTGAAGAAAATGATCAAATACCTCAAAGTAATTTTATGATTTCTTTCTTGTTTTTGTGTTTAATAATTTTATTTGGGGGAGGAAAAGCAGAAGACATATTTTACACTGTAGAAAATGTTTGTGTTGATCTATTTGACATTAAAACTTTCTATATATAGTTTTTTAAATTAAAAGATAAACAGACTTTAAGTTTCTTAAACTACAAGGAATCAGAGGTTTAAGAAAATAAATGCAGTAACATCTGCATGTTTTCTAATAAAGTCATCTGAAACATTTACACTCTAAAACTTTTCTTTTTCTGTTTTTTTTTTAATATATTCTTGCAATGCAACATGAATAAAAGAAGCACTGGAGTGGAAGGCACGTTTTATTCATGCATTACTTTAAACTTGTGTTTTTTTAGCTCACTGAACATTAGTTGCTCCAGTTGTACTGCTGGGAGACAGCATTTGTCATTGTTTTGTCAGGATGAGTCACTTTTGGGTGAATAATAGAGTGTTTTGGAGGCTGTAGTGCTCTTTGCACTAAAGGTTGAGTTAAGTGTTTTTGCAGCAGTTGACATAGTATTGAGATGAGTGTTATAACATTAGTAAAATATGTTGAGTCTCTTGATTAACCAGTGAACACCTACCAGGATTTGAATGTTGATCAGTTGAAAGTTGAGCTGATTTCTGTACCAGTGTAGATTAGTGAAGATAGGTTTTAGTCACACAAACTCATTAAACTCTATATATTTAGCTAAAAAGCAAACAAATGTACACATTTCAGCAGCAGGTGATAAAAATACAGTGCAGTGGAAAAGTATTTGCCCCCCTTTCTTCTGTTGTTGCTGATTTGTCCCAATTAAAAGTTTCAGATCAGCAAATATATTTCAGTATCAAACAGAGAGAACCTGAGTAAATATGAAATTCAGTTTTCAAATTAAGGGGAAAAATCTAGAGTCTCACGTCTCTGTGGAGGAGTTTTGTTCTCTACAGAATTGTTTCAATTCAGTCATATTGGAGGGTTTTCCAACATGAACAGTCTGTTTAAGGTCAAAGGTCAGATATTCTCCTTTTGGATTTTCTGGTAGACATCAGAATTCATGATTCCATCAATAACCGCAAGTCCTCCAGGTCCTGAAGCAGCAAAGCAGCCCTAGACCATCACACTACCACCACCATGTTGGGATGAGGATGTTTTTATGAAATACAGAGTTAGTTTGACTAGATGGATCTCTCATGGAGGCCATTTTTGTCTCGTCTCTTTCTTATTGCTGAATCATGACCTCTGACCTTAACTTTAACTAAGTGAGGCCTGCAGTGCTTTAGGTGTTCTGGGTTCTTGAATTTCTTTAGAACAGGACATGATGTGTTGCCTTTTGAGATCTTTTAGCCTCCTTCATGTTGTCAGACAGGTTCTATTGAATTTATTAATTTTACAGGTAATCAGGCCAGAGTGTGGCTGGTGGAACTGAACTCAGCTTTACAAATAATGTAGTTAAAGTGCCCATGGCATGATATTTAAATCACTTTATATTAAACAGGTGTAATCTTTGATGTCTCTAGATTAGCGTTGCACCCATTATAACTCAAAATACGCTGTAATTATTTCCTAACGAGCAACTCAGAGATCAGAAGAATGCGCCGCCTTCCGGTTCTGCTGGGTTTCTCCTTATTTGGCAGCCTGACACTTCTGCTGCAGTAGGGGGCAGTGCCGTCGCGTGAAAGAGAAACAAAACGCTCGCTAAAAGAAAAGAGAAACACGAGAGGATAACTCTGTGTCTGTGCTACACGGTCTATGGTCAATGGCGGCAGCAGCACTGGCGTTCTCCTCGCTCCAGGTGTCGTGAACGTGCATGTGGGCGGAGAATTAGACCATATAAGCAAGTCCTGATCGCTATGACCTCATAGCGGGCTGGGGGTGAAAAAAACGGTTTGAAACCTACTGGTGGAGGAGGTCTGAAATCTTGAAAATTCTCACTAGCTGTACTAGGAGACAGATAGACGCAGTTTTTTGCACTTTCTGGCATGTGTAACCAGGTGGTTAGAATATTGTTTGTTTATATTGAGATGAGGTTCAAAGTTCCTACAGCATGCCCTGTTAGTGAATGCAGCACCACAGTTACCTCTTCACCACGCCTGCTTGATTACCTGATTACAAAAAGGTGTGCAGCCCAGTGAATGTGTTGGTTTGTGTGACAGGGCTGGTATGCGGTCGTGTGGGCGCCTGGCTGTAAGTAGTTCCTCCATTTATTTGTGTTTGAAGAGTTATTCTGTTGTTCATGTAGGTATTTTGGTTACTTTAAGGCAGGGGTGCCCAAAGTGGGGCCCGCGGGCCAAAGTTGGCCCACCGATTATTTAATTTGGCCCTCCTGGCCCTCTGTGGGGTACCCTGGATGCTGGGTGAACATTGACCAGTAATCCAGAAACCCACTGTTTCCCTCAGCCAATTCAGCATTACGTGAATGGGCCCAATGGGCTACATATAGCCCTCACTCATGGTGCCAACAAAATCTTAGAAATGTCACAATTTAAAATCAAAATTGAAATACAAGTAACTACAAGGGACAGTAGGGAGAGTAGATTTATGCACGCATGTACATTTGCACACTTTATAAAACCACAAATAGCTATATTTTGTCAATGTATGTAATCTTCCATGAGCCTTTGCTGCTGGACCAAACCGGATCAAACTTGCTCCAAGCTCGCGGGTAACCCTCTGGCCGCGAGCCTAAGCAGCTATTATCAACATGGAGCGTCGTCCTCAGTGGCACACAGACAAAAGGCATTTTTAAAAATGCTGGGAGGAAGACTATTTTTTTACAGATATCAATGGTAAAGCGGTCTGCCTTATTTGTAACCAGTCCGTCGCTATACTCAAGGAGTATAATATTCGTCATCACTACGAGACAAAGCACGCAGGATTTTCACAATGCAGAGGTGATGCCCGAAAGAAAAAG
This sequence comes from Callopanchax toddi, assembly GCA_006937965.1. Taxonomy (NCBI): domain Eukaryota; kingdom Metazoa; phylum Chordata; class Actinopteri; order Cyprinodontiformes; family Nothobranchiidae; genus Callopanchax; species Callopanchax toddi. The sequence goes on along the minus strand of SSNR01000446.1, from coordinate 328,375 downwards.
ACCAGGGAGCTGCTAGCACTACATATGATTATAAATAACAAAATCAGTTGTTTGTTCTAAATACGGTACCTATATGTTCTTTAAACAGAAAGGATGGTTAAATAATTGCAAAATGAATAAAAAGTAGTGTTCTATACTTCATCATTAGTATTTGTATTTTATAAATACTACATTCGGCCTGTGGCTCTCTGATAGATTTTCATATTGGCCCTCTGAGGGAAAAAGTTTGGACACCCCTGCTTTAAGGTCTGAGGAGTCTGCTGAACCGAATGCAGCTTCTAGGGGTGCTCTGAGCCCTGGTGTGAGCTCTGTTTTCTGACTGCTTAGGTAAGGTATAAATTCCTATTGGTGTTAGGGTTTGTTTAAACTACAGTGGCATAATTGTGTTTTTTTGTTTTTTTTTTGTCAGGCCACTGCTGCTCAGTTGGGGTTAGAAATTAAGTTTTATCAACTGGATTTAGATTAGACAACCACACCAGCATTTTAGGGGTTTTTTGTTCTGTTTTCTTTTTCTTTCTGGAGTCCATTTATTGGTTTAGTCCCTGGTTGCTATAAGTTGTTTTTGTCATTATTATTTACTTGTTAAAGGTCCCTGGTTACTTTGATTAAGTGTGATTTATTTTGTATTATTTGGTTTGAGAAGGGGAACATTTTTAAAGAACAAAGAACTATTAAAGTTGTTTTTTAACTAGTAAGCCAAGTCAATAAAGACCTTTTTATATTTTGCTACCTCTGTCTGGCTTCCTTTTGTACCAACTCAACCTTGAGTTATTGGGTCATTGTGGTGTAATTTAGGGGCCTCTAGCCTTGCCCATGGTCACACATGTTTAAGGTGAGAACTCAACGCTGCAACATGATAGATGAGTCAGAAAACACGGAAAACCATGTCATGGGCCCTTTAATCACAATTAAAGCCATACTCAGTAGCCACTAGCCAGGTAAACAAACGAGGTCTCGCTAGCTATTTTACAGAAACACGTCTCGGTGCACTCACCCCTCCCGTCGGGTAAAATCCATATGCCAGCCTCCCGCGGACGTGGGACCCCGTTTTGGAAAGGTGACAATGCAGAGTCTAACTCCAGCCGCAGAAACGTTCCCCCAGCTTTTCCTCTTTTCACCTCCAAACGTTTTTAGTTTTCTGCTAGCTGAAAAGGTGTTTTTTGGGGGGACTCTGGTATTTTTATCTTAAAATGGAAGCATTAACCACCGGCTCTCTGTCGTACTTCTACTTTCACTTTCACTTCTGGGATGTTCTGCCCCAAAATGTGTTCGAGCGGATTAATGCCAATCCAAGCAGTGCAGAAATGCGGCCGACAGACAGCTGGATTGTCCAATCCTATCGTTCGGTCCGAACGATAGGATTGGCAGAAGTTTTTAGAGAACTGCGGGACAACCACTTTATTGATTTCTTTCGGGGTTTTTTAAATCTCCACAATATATTTATGGCTATACTGTATTAGAACATTGTTAAGAAGCTTTAAAAAAAAAAACGTTAAAAGCTACATTGTTTACCTGGCTACTGAGTATGCCTTTAATGATTCAATAAAATTGGACAATTACTTCTTCACACAAGACCAGGTTGGTCTGGATAGCTTTTTTTTTTTCTTTATGTAACTTTTTTATATTTTAAAATCTTTTTCTTGAGCCAGTCTGTGCTAATATGACCCTTTACAGGGTTAATGAAAAGTCGCTCAGCCCCATCTGGTGCATAGATCCAGAATACCACGTTTGCAACTTCTGAGTCTCCGGTCCGGTGCCCTGAAGTCTCACAAAGTCACGTATCTCACGAGGGCTAACCCAATGTGGCTAGCTGTTATGCTAGCGTCAGAGTGTTTTTAGCTCATGATTCCTGATTTTTTTTCCCATCTCTCCCTGCTTGAACACAGCTGATTTCTTTGAATGAGTGATGAACCGCTCCAGTAGAAAGCAGTGAAGGCTGAGGAAACATTTCAAGTCAGATTTAGGTGTTTCTGAGTAAAGACAATGCTAACGTTTTTATGGCAGTGATTTAAAACGGACACTAGGGGGTGCCAAAACAGGCAAAACTGCATAGTATGCCTTTAATAAATGTACCGGTAATCATTGGAAAACAGCATTTTATATTTACTCAGGTTATCTTTGTCTGAGTAAATGACTGAAGATTTTAAATGTGGGAAAATCTTTTTTTCTTCTTCTCTTTAAAGCAAATATGTCTAATGTCAAATCATAACCGCGTGAACTCATTTTTACCATCTGTTCTCAGATTGCATCAGTCAGTTTTCAAATGTCTTTTTGACAGTGAAATACTCGCCGAGTTGCATAAGTATTGGTAATGAGGAAGAACAAAGAGCCTGCAAATGCCCAAAAGTAAAACAACTACAATTGTTGGAATTGCTGCAGAAAGTTCAGAGCTTTCCCAAATGTAGGTGCAGTCGGTTTGATCAAAGGAATGTGGACTTTAGCTGACTTTAAAGTCCCATCTAATGGGTTATAGCTTCATTGTGCTAAACACCAGCCAAGACTGAAACCTTTGTTTCTCATCCCCGGGTTTTCACAACCTCTGAAGACTTCTCAGTGCACTTTAATAAAACATTTTCATTGCATTTAGATGAATGACTTCTTATAGCTCAACTATGACTCCCATAACACAAAATAGTTAATAAATCTCAGATGATTCTCACAGAAAAGTGTTTAATTTCTACTCAATGTGGAGTAAATAACTATTTAAGTGTTCCACCGGTGTAATTGTCATCCACCAAGCAGCTCACTAAAGGTGTGTATGTGCATGAAATGAACCTGCCAGCGTTTTCAGAGTGTTTTTGTTTAAACAGCGCAGCCTCACCCAGAGATCCACATAGGACAGCAGCTGCAGCTCTTAATCTCCAGCTCGTCTAGCTGGTCTGTGTGTCTGCATGGGCGGAGGTTAATGGAACGCCGCACACTAAAACTCCTCTCGGCTTGTGCAAAAACAAGTTTTCTGGGTGTTATGTGGAGGTGAATGAAACGTGAAAGACGAACAGAGAACGGTAGTTCCTGACTCACATCTTAAACATTTTTTTTACATAATCCTGTAGAAATGTTGCCAAACGATTAATACAAATAGAAATAAGACATTGTTTAAACATTTGTGTGAGATGTAGGGTAAGGTTTTCACAATGTTAGCTGCTTCTTTTTGTCAGATGTTTTTGTGTACTCAGGGATAATTACAAGGATTTTGTAAGTTTCAAGGGCTTTTATTAAGGTGATACTAAGAGTCAATGTTTGCAGTGTTGGCTCTTTGCCCTGACATGCTGTCAATCAACTCCTGAGCCCAATCCTGACTGATGGCAGCCCATTCTTACATAATCAATACTTGGAATTTGTCAGGATTTGTGGTTTTCTCTTTGTCCACTTGTCTCTCAAGGATAGTTGTCAAAGGGATTAAAGTCTGTTGAGTCTCCTGACCTCCTCACTTTAGCCTTATAGCACTGTGCTCCACCAGGCTGGAAAAGGTGTCAAACTGTTTGGATGGTTGGGGGGAGTTCCTCTCAGAGGATGTTTAGGTACCATTCTTTATTCTATTTATGTCCGTGCATGAATCAGGACTAATACTACAGCTCACCTTTCCTTCTACAAACATTCCTTCTTCCAGATGCCCCAAAAAATCTAAAAGGGGAAGTCCTCAGCAGTACAATCCTTGGACCTTTAGCAGAATAGTCTATCCCTGGTGTTTTTCTTGGGGAGAAGTGGCTTCTTTGCTGCCCTTCTCGACATCAGATCATTCTTTAAAAGTCTTCTGAATCCTGCAGCTGAATCCTTTTTAAGGGATGCCCCTGGTGCTTGCTGGACTTTCTCAGCTGACCTGAAGCTGATTTTTTTTGTTCGCAATTGCAATCACTCTTCAAAACATTCCACACATTATGCAAAGTGTATCATAAAAATCCAGGTAGCAGACAATTAATATTTGTTATTCTCAAAACTGTTGATATTAATTGTCTTCAAGAGGGCTGTATCTAAACTGCAATAAAAGTCCATCAGCATCATGATTCAATGCTGCAGTGCATATTTAGCATCCTACCTGAAGTGTCCCACATGTTCAGCTCAATCCTCTGCTTGTCGATCTCAAAGCTGGCTGTGTAGTTCTCAAACACCGTGGGAACATAATTCTGAAACAAGACACAGAGTGGCTACAATGAGATCAAAGCTCTGAGGGGTGTTGTGCATGTTAAAAAAAGTTTGGTGGGATTTTTCTCATGCAAAGCAGTCAGATTCCTAATTATCTCAAATAGCTGTGGTGAGGAGGGAAATGCAGAGCTGAATGTCAAGAGGCAAGATTGTGTGTGTTGTGTGCGTGCGTGCGTGCGTGCGTGCGTGCATATTAGTTAAAGCCAATTTCCATATTTGACCTATTTCCAAACCCAAAATATTTTTGCTCAATTTAATTTAATTGATTTTATTTCAACATTTCAAGAGTTTCAAATAGAGAAAATGAAATCTTTAGGAATATTCTAACGAGTCACATCTCACCTCTTGTAAATATTGTTTATTTAGTGGATAATTCATCAAATTGAAATGTTTGTGTTTATTTTTTTTTATTAAATCTCAGGTATTATGATCCAAAATATTCACACAGTCCACAGTTTTCTTCCAAACTTTATTTTAAAAAAGGCTGAATTTGTCTCATGTTTGTATTTTTCCCCTCAAATTTTAACAGCTTCACTAAATATTTGTATCTCTGAGGAAAAACGCAGTTGGGTCATTAAACTAAATCATGACGTACATGTGACCAAAACGTTCCAGACGCGCTCGACGCGCAAATGGTGACATTTCGGTGCCAAATGGACATTATTTGAATAATTTTATATAATATTTATCTTAGTTATCCATATAAAAACAGAGATTAGATAAGTTTTCAGTTAGACAATAAATTATATTGAAAAAGAAAACGCTCTGAGCAACATTTCGGAGTAAAATCTGCGTTAATTTGAAAAAACATATTTGACTTAAAGGCATATTTTGATAGGAGGAGATATTAAAAGTTTAATTCATAAATTTCAAGCTAAATTGGGACGTTACTGCGCCGTTTCGGGGATTTTACGCACGGGAGCGGCAGCTGTCACCAAACGGTGCGTAAAGCTAATAAAGTCATCTTACCTCTGGATACGAGTCTTTGGCAAAAACATGAAGGAGAGCCGTCTTCCCACACTGAGAATCCCCCACGACCACGATCTTACAGCGGAGTAATCCCTTGCTCTCCATCGCGCCCTCCGTGTTGTCACTGCTCGGTTCTGTGTCTTCTTGTCATTTAGCTGAATGGATCGCGGAGGAGCAGCTGAAGGATCTGAAGGTTTCTCCTCTAAAGGAGGTCAATTACTCAGGAGTAAATAAATAAAATTTAAAAAACAACTTCAGCTCCTCCGATCTGTGTCAAACTCCACGCAGCGCTGCGCTCCTCTGCTCCTCCGGGCAAGTCAGGTTCAACGATGATGCCGTTTTTGTAAAGATGACGTCATTACAATTATGGTTCCTTTTCTTGGTTTATCAAAATAAAACACATTTCTCACAGGTTGAATGTTTAAGTACTTGGTCATTTTTTACCTGGATTCCTGAGTTAGTTAATCAGTCAGTCAGTCAATTTGGATTTTAAAATCAACTTTTTTACAAATTATAAAAATAATAATAATAATAATAATAATAATAGTATTGATATTAATAATTATTATTATTAACATAATAATAATATTATGAACATAATAATGATATTAATAATAATTATTATTAATATTATTATGTTGATATTAATACTAATTATTGTCATTAATTATATATTGATAATAATTATTATTATTATTCATTTGTGTTATTTTGTTATTATAAGTGAAATATATAATACATTTTTTATACATTGTTATTATTATTATTATTTTAATTATTATTTACTTTTATGTGATGCTATTATTATCATTAAAAAGAAAAATCAATCAGTCTTTGAGTATTGGCAATTAGCTGTAACATTCATAGCATAGAATAAGGCATAATGTACATTTTCTAACATTTTGGAGGCACTCTTGCAATACATTTGAAAAATACTTAAGAGAATAAAAGTAGTTTGTTATTCTATACTTGATATGGTTCCACATCTATGTGCAAAATTGCCCTAATATACTTCAAATATGGAGTTTTATTTTATAGGTTTGGCACTAAAATGTACTTTAAACTAAAATGATGAAATTAGCCCAGTTTAAGTGTATTCATATATAAACTGATTGATGACCAGTGATCAGTCTGACTGCAACCTGATCATAGATTTTTTTTTTTCCTGTTACATTTCTTTTTCTTTTATTTGTCTAATTTCTAATTTAAAAACTCCACGTTACTCTGAAATAATATTAAGCTCTGAGCTCAATTTATATATATTTATATTACCGTTTGTCTAAATGTATTAGTACTCCTTTTGTTTCTGTATTTTTATATGGCGTCTTTTTACATATTTTTGCCTTCTTTTAGTTTGAAGAGACGGTTGCGTCACTTCCTGTCTGTCTCAAACTGATTATCGCTATCTTGACGCAGACACTTTGCGTTTGTCCATCAGTTACACCGAACACTCCTGTCCGCAAACTGAAACCAATGCAGTTTTTTTTTAAAGCACATTTTTTAAAATTTCATATCAAGAAGTTGGCATATTGAACCGTTTAAACTTATATTTCCGGAACTAAATGATTTAAAAAGGTGTGTACTCTGAGTGTTTGTAAAGTATTATAGAATGTGTTGATGGTAGTTTTATTTAGGATCAGACTATCTTTATTTTTTCACTAGTTTCTGGCGCCATCTTTCGGTCACAACAAGTAAAGCAACAATAGATTTATTCTAAACTTGATATTTATTAGTTTATAAACAATAAAACTATTCTTGGTCAGTTTTACATGCAGTCAGTCCTTTGAATTTTTATGCAATTTTATTCATTTAAAATTTTTTATTTTATTTTTTTATTGGAGGGGGCATACACCATTAATTTTTAGTCTATTTTAGTTTATATGAAACTGAAACATTAAGTTTTACTATTATAGTATTCTATGTTATGCTTCTTTTGTTTTGTTTTTTTAATTAAGATTTTGGAGTATATCAACCTTCAGAATAAAAAAATCAACTGTTTTCTGCAGCCCTTTGTATTTATGATTGTCATATTCTGCCCCCTTGTGTCCAGTTCATGCCTGTGTCCCTCCTCCTGTGTCCTGCACTAATCCCCTCCAGGTGCTCCCTTGATATGCTGTTTAGTTCAGTCACTCCCTGTTGGTTCCTTGTGTTGTATCCCCAGCCTCATGTGTCCTGTCTCTCCTGAGTTCATCCTGCAGTAAACTTTTTTATTTTACCTCACATGTTCCTGCCTCTGTCCTCCTGCGTTTGGGTCCTGACTACTCCATCATGACAATTATGATATAATGTGTTTTAAAATAAATAGAATTCTGACAGTTGCAGTAAGTGAATATAAAAGAGAAATTACTCTCAAGAAGTGCTGACTGAGAGTAATCAAACCCAGAATTTATTTTTCAGTCATAAATGCAGCAGAATTTTGATTGGTTTATGTTTTCTTTTGGGGGGGGGGGGGGGGGGGATCAGTAACAACCATAATTAATTCACACCTGGTTGTACTTTTTAAAGCAGCTCTGAGTTTAAACCCTCCTGAATGAGAAGGAGTACAGCGGAAATATTTCCTCCAGCTGTGACTTCAGTGAATCCCAGTCCACCCTGGAGAACTCCAGTTTCCGGGCTTTGCAGCTCTCTCTGCTCCACATCGCTCAGGTTTCTGCCAACATGACTGTAGATCTCCGTCAAGTCACCCACAGTGTAAAAAAATGGCACCGGAAATTAAGTCCACCCTTCAAAAGAAAGATTTTAAATTAGAACGTTAACTTAAAGTACTGTAACATCTCTGCTCATTGTGCTGCTGAATACTTTTATGGATTTTTTAAAAAATGACAACTGAATATGTTTTTTCCTAGATTGAAGTCCCTCAGGATATTAAAAATGTGATAATATTTAACATTTTTCAGAGTAAACTATTGATTCAAACAATATAGTTTGCACATTTTAGATTTTTTTTCTTTATTTTGGTTTGTAACATTAACATGAAGATAGTTTTCTTTTCAAAAGAAAATATCCTTTTAATAGATCCTAAGCATGAGCAAATGGTTTTAACTTTATCAAAAAGTTCCAGATTTAACGTATTTAATTATCTTTCTAAGCTAGATAGATATGGGTGGATAGATAGTTCAATACTAAATTGTTGCTATTTTTTATTTGTTTGTCTTTTTACTGACATGTTTATGTTTCTTTGATATATTCCAACCTACAGATTTAATTTTTTTTAAGTTTATTTCATTCAAAATAAAATAAAGTAAAAAATAAACAAACAAATAGCATAAAACAAACTCGAATGAAAAGAAGCAGATTGAAGAAAACATCTTATTTTAATGTCACACATAAGCAATCATCTCCCATATTGATCATGCCGGGTAAATTTAACATAAAACTATTTGCAACTAACCCTAAAAAAAGTGAACGTCTCTAGCATTCGAGCGTTTTATTATGAAAATCCCTACCGGAAGTAGTTGTGTTAATGCACTAGTCTTGATCTTTACCACTTGTTGAGCGGAGCGCACACAGGAAACCACAGAGAGACGCTCAGTTTTACAGGCAGGGCTTTGTGCTGAGAAGAGCATCTTATTTGTGAAGGTTTTTTTAAATCTGACACATCTACACCCGGCTGTTTTTTTAAATCTTCTTTGAAGTGATTATTGAAGCAACAACAAAAAATTAAAAACTGCACACACGGGAACTATTAATCAGAGCAGCAAATCTTGAGTGTTCATCATGTCCGGTGAAGAGGCTCCAACCCAGCAGCCAGAAGACCCTGAGCAGGTGAAGAAGGCCGACGAACCTCCTCCTTCTCCTCCAGCCGCCTCAGAACCGCAGCAGGAGCCGAGGAGCAGCACTCCTCCTGCAGCCGAGCAGGAGGAGGAGGAGAAGCCCCTCTCCTTCAGAGCTCTGGTCCTCACCGGACATGGAGGCTACGACAAAATCAAGCTGCAGGTGAAGACCATGAAGCCTCAGCTGAAGCCCGGAGAGGTGCTGGTCCGCGTCAAGGCGTGCGGGCTGAACTTCGCCGAGCTGCTGGGCAGACAGGGGCTGTACGATCTGCTGCCAGCCCCGCCCGTCGTCATGGGGATGGAGGGATCCGGGGTCATCGAAGCCGTCGCGGAAGATGTGAAGGACAGGAAAGTGAGTAGAAGTCTCCATACAGAATACCTTGGAAACACGGGGCTTCTGGATCTCTTAGGAAGTCAAAAGCTATTTATTTTCAGTCTTTTTGAATCCACTTCTCAGTACTTTGATTTAAATTTCATGTTTGTGCCTGAAAACAGTAGATTTGATTAAAAATGCTAAATTTAATGAAGTGAAAATTTTGGTTTAAATTAAAATGTACCCGATTGAAGGGAAAGAGGAATATTACAAAGAGGGACCAGTTGAGAACAAATCAAAAGAAATGTTAAAGCTGCTACTAGTGGCTTATTAGGGTCACCATGGTAACTATATGTGCTTCATTAAACCCTTTAACTAACCAACCAAGAAAAAAAAGAGCAATCAAAATTTGTATTTTTGCATTTTTTAATTAATTTGGGACTATAGGGACATAATATGGCAAAATATTAATAATATAAACATGATGATAATTGTTTGGTAATATTTATGTTAGAAAATCATGTTAAAAAACATCTCTATAGTTTAATTTTTATTTTATTTACTTTAGTCTTTTTTTTCCAGATTTCAGTGAGATTTTCAGTGAGATTTCAGTGAGATATAAGTATTAAAATGTGATACCAAGCAGGTGAACTGCCATTTGAAAGGTTAAGGTCACCATGGTAGCCACCAGTGGTTCATTAGGGTCACCATAGTTACCACACACCTGTCTCTTAACACCCTGATGGCAAACTTATCAAGAGGCAAGCAGGAACACAAACTAAAACAGTAAAATCAGACAAAATGTCACTGTGAAAACTAGAAGTCACAATTAATTAACACTTTTATTTAGGTTATTATGATTCTTTTTGGGGCTTATCAGATGCTTTTAAGACTACATGTTTTTAACCATTATTAAAGTCTATGTGAGTAAAGCTCTCTTTCCAAACTCGCCAAGCAGCTAGTGTCTGATTTACGACGTGTCCTTGGAGTACCTGCGTTTGCAGTGATTCATCTTGATAAGAACTTTACACACACTGGTTGAACTCACCGTCAAGTCTGAGTTTAAAATGCACAGAGCGTTATTTCCTGCTTTAGGTTTCTGCACAAATCAGCAAGAGTATAACATTTGCTTAGTCATATTAGCAGATGAGCTTCAGGTATTTGGGCTGCACTTGCGCGCTGCAGCTATACTACAGCACCTTTCCCCCCGGACGTGTTTATTGGCCCTGATCTAGAGGTCAGTGGTTTTATTACTTAAATGCACTGCGTATTTTATTTTATAACAACAGCATATTGAAGATTAAACCGTAGTGACTCATACTAAGTAGCCTTTATGACTGCATGTAGAAGCTTTTCACCAAAGTGTTGGCATTTGTTATGATTTTGGTGGTTTTGTTTTGTTTCTTTCTAAATGGAGCTTTTAATGTTACCTGTGTGTTTGTGTGTGTGTATTCTCATGAATATGGAAAATGCTGGGTTTTGATTAAATAACTGAGTAGAATTTTGAGTTGTTTATAGGTGACGGTTACTTTTATGTCGGTCTGTAAAACAACATTCCAACCCTCACCTGCAGTCATGAGATTTGGATCATGACCAGAAGAATTGGATCCCAGATACAAGCTGCTGAAGTGAGCTTCCTGTCTGGGTTATCCTCCTGGATCTTCCATTGGCCATCAATAGATAAGAGAAAGGGAATGGATGGGTTAGTGAAATTAAACATTGCAAACAGTGAAATTCCCACCTGCTCCTCCAAATTTGAGAAACTGGTTTTCCTGAAAGCTGTAAGAGACCTTTCAAGCTCCTGTTTAGTGACAGTAGTAATATATTTACAGAATAAATCATTGACTCTGTTGAGTTGGACGTGTTGCAGACTGTTGGTATAAATATCCTGATCTGAGGTGCTGACAACACATTTTATTCACGTGGTTTCTGTGTTAAATTTAAATTTGAACAGATTTTTTATTGCATTATTTATTCAAATATAACATTACAAACCATACTCCCCAAAATTACAGCAACTTTTTGACATAGCGCCCCTAGTGGTGCAATGATGCACATTTTTTTCAGCAGAAAATATGGCCAAAGTTTTTTTTATTCAAAGCATCCTTAAGATATGACTTCACTTCCTGGGTTTGCTCATTTTGATTGGCTGTCACCGACAAACTGCTTCAAATTTTAAAAATTCATATGATTGAATTTTGTTAGGCTTGTTTTGGAGATCACAGGCGACGTGCTAAGATCTAATATGTAACATTAGTGTTAAGCTCCAAGAATTTAAACATTTCTTTATTTGAAATCAAGAAATTATGTCACTGAAAGCGCCTCCGACTCCATCTCTGTGGTCAAGCTTGAGCGGTCGAAGCACAGAAACAAAACACGAGGGAAAATATTCACTGAGGTCAATGTCAAGACTTTTTGCTGCAGGAAAACTCAGTAAATACAGGAAAAATTAAAAATACTCATTGAATGTAGTCAAATGAAGGATTAAAAGCGATATTACCAACATAATATTCTCTGTTTTGACTCTGTAATATTTTTAACATGTGTGTGTTATCTGAGTTTATCCAAAGCTGCTTCTTATCCTCGGTGTCGGCAAGGAATTTCCCTCCTACTCAACCACTTACACGCTTCCTCTCATTCCTACTGCCTTACTCTTCCCCCATTTTCAAAGAGCTGGAATCTTAAAGAGTGCATTTTAGAGTAACCCCCCAAAAAACCACCAGTGAAGAAAGGAAGTGGTGTAAAATCTCTAAATGCTTGAAGATTTTGAGCAAAATGGTCCCAGTCACAATTTTAGTGTAAGAATTTGGGTGGGCCTTGTGTGCGAGCGCGCATAGCTGCAGACAATAACACAAAAGGATGCCAAAGTGTTTTAGACGGAGAAAGAGAGAGAGAGAGAGAGAGAGAGAGAGAGAGAGAGAGAGAGAGAGAGAGAGAGAGAGAGAGCAGGGCCTCTCCAGATAAGGACTACAGGGTGGGGTTGTTTTAGAAGACTTTTGGGAAGCAGACAGGCTAGATGTGGTTTGCAGGATCACTTTTTTTCTGCTCGTCTTCTCAGATTCCACTTTCTGCATCATTCTTGACCAGATGTTTCCATAACAGTCCATAGCTGCTTACCTTTAACCTAGTTTAGGCTTCTGGACCATTTATTAGTTAGATTGTGTCCTATTTCTCATGTAATTTTAATTCATACTGGTTGAATTTGTTATTACAAGTAAATTTGGAGAAACAGGAAAATAAAATGTGTGCTTCAGAACTTGCTGCTGTAAAAATGCAAAGACTATAACCAATGGATTTTGCATTAAAGTCCTATAACAGAATTTAGGGCAATCAGAAGAACAATGTTGATCCTTCTTTAGAGCCAAAGAACTCTTTTTGATACTGTCTGAATGCTCTGCCTGTTTCTTCCAGCCCACTCATCAGAATAAAACTTTGTGTGTTCTCTAAACAGTCACAGTTTCCTCCAGTTTATCACATTTAAGAATTTAAAGATGTTTTCATAGTATTCTAACATAGTGGTTCCTAAAGCTGGGGTTGATTTGTTAACACTGAGGGTGGAGTCTTGAGATAAGCTCCAAAAATCCAAAGAAATGCAGAAATTTCACAAATTTTACCAAAATTGTTACAAGAAGATGCTACAAACGGTATTGGCAAAATGATCAAATTGGCGATGTGCTAATTCTGGTTTTAGTGGGCCTAAAGTCTGTCTGTGTGCATCCATTACTGCATGGTTTTGGCTCAGCCACAAATGAGGACAGGTCCAGAATGATCAGGTCTGCAGAGAGGATCACCAGGACAGTCCTATGCCATCCAAGACGTGTACAGGTCTAGGGTCAGGAAGAGGGCAGCTAACATCTCTGCAGACCCCACAGACACCTGCACACAAGCTTTCACCTTCAGGTCGGTGCTGCAGGGCGCTTTTTGCAAAAAACCAGCCGCCACAGAGACATGCCGTCTCTCTGATGAACACCTTACAGCCAGAGCTACTCTACTGTCAATAAGCATACAGTGGTGTGAAAATCTATTTGCCCCCTTCCTGATTTCTTATTCTTTTGCATGTTTGTCACACAAAATGTTTCTGATCATCAAACACATTTAACTATTAGTCAAAGATAACACAAGTAAACACAAAATGCAGTTTTTAAATGATGGTTTTTATTATTTAGGGAGAAAAAAAATCCAAACCTACATGGCCCTGTGTGAAAAAGTGATTGCCCCCTGAACCTAATAACTGGTTGGGCCACCCTTAGCAGCAATAACTGCAATCAAGCGTTTGTGATAACTTACGAGTCTTTTCCAGCGCTCTGGAGGAATTTTGGCCCACTCATCTTTGCAGAATTGTTGTAATTCAGCTTTATTTGAGGGTTTTCTAGCATGAACCACCTTTTTAAGGTCATGCCACAACATCTCAATAGGATTCAGGTCAGGACTTTGACTAGGCCACTCCAAAGTCTTCATTTTGTTTTTCTTCAGCCATTCAGAGGTGGATTTGCTGGTGTGTTTTGGGTCATTGTCCTGCTGCAGCACCCAAGATCGCTTCAGCTTGAGTTGACGAACAGACGGCCTTCAGGACATTCTCCTTCAGGATTTTTTGGTAGACAGTAGAATTCATGGTTCCATCTATCACAGCAAGCCTTCCAGGTCCTGAAGCAGCAAAACATCCCCAGACCATCACACTACCACCACCATATTTTACTGTTGGTATGATGTTCTTTTTCTGAAATGCTGTGTTACTTTTACGCCAGATGTAACGGGACACGCACCTTCCAAAAAGTTCAACTTTTGTCTCGTCGGTCCACAAGGTATTTTCCCAAAAGTCTTGACAATCATTGAGATGTTTTTTTTTAGCAAAATTGAGACGAGCCTTAATGTTCTTTTTGCTTAAAAGTGGTTTGCGCCTTGGAAATCTGCCATGCAGGCCGTTTTTGCCCAGTCTCTTTCTTATGGTGGAGTCGTGAACACTGACCTTAATTGAGGCAAGTGAGGCCTGCAGTTCTTTAGATGTTGTCCTGGGGTCTTTTGTGGCCTCTCGGATGAGTTGTCTCTGCGCTCTTGGGGTAATTTTGGTCGGCCGGCCACTCCTGGGAAGGTTCACTACTGTTCCATGTTTTTGCCATTTGTGGATAATGGCTCTCACTGTGGTTCGCTGGAGTCCCAAAGCTTTAGAAATGGCTTTATAACCTTTACCAGACTGATAGATCTCAATGACTTTTGTTCTCATTTGTTCCTGAATTTCTTTGGATCTTGGCATGATGTCTAGCTTTTGAGGTGCTTTTGGTCTACGTCTCTGTGTCAGGTAGCGCCTATTTAAGTGATTTCTTTATTGAAACAGGAGTGGCAGTAATCAGGCCTGGGGGGGGGGGGGGGCTACAGAAATTGAACTCAGGTGTGATAAACCACAGTTAAGTCATTTTTCAACAAGGGGGGCAATCACTTTTTCACACAGGGCCATGTAGGTTTGGATTTTTTTTTCTCCCTAAATAATAAAAACCATCATTTAAAAACTGCATTTTGTGTTTACTTGTGTTATCTTTGACTAATAGTTAAATGTGTTTGATGATCAGAAACATTTTGTGTGACAAACATGCAAAAGAATAAGAAATCAGGAAAGGGGCAAATAGCTTTTCACACCACTGTAATTCTGTACATACTGTTCCCTTTGTCCCTCTATTTTTTATATACTCTACGCTGTGGGCGTGTGAAGCTGAAGTTAAATTCCTTGGTTGTGCAACAATCTTGATTCTACTAATATCTGACTCTTACAGCTCTGACCTGCAGATATTAATTTTAGCCAGTTCTAATTTATCTCAAAGAACTACAGCAGAATACTTTTTAAAAATTACAATCAACTTGAAATTATGATTCTCAAAGTAAAAAATCCACGTAGCAGTGCTGTTTTTAGTAAAGAGATATGGCATTAGCGACGATGATGTCACATACTCGTCTTCTTGCACTTATCCAGATCCGGGTCTCAGGGGAAGCAGCCCCAGCAGGGAAACCCAGACACCTCCACTAGCACCTCAGAACTAGAAACACCACCAGGAGGTGTCCAGATCCAGAAGGCATCCTGACCAGATGCCCAAACCACCTCAGTTGGCTCCTCTTGACACGGAGGAGCAGTATTCCTACTCCGAGTCCCTCCTAATGTCCAAGCTCCCCGCCCTGCACAGAAAACTAATTTTAGCTGCCTGTATTCATGATCTTGTTCTTTCAGTTATTACCCAAAGCTCATAATAGGTGAGGATTGTAACCTAGATTAACCAGTAAATCAAGTTTTACTTTCTGGCTTCGCTCCCTCTTCAAGACAAAGGACTGGTTTAGCGTTTGTGTCGCTGCCCCGATGATCTCCAGGTCCTTTTCCCTCACTCATCAACAAAACCCAAATGAACTTGAACTCCTCCACTTGAGGTAGGACCTCTCCTTTGACTTGGAGTTTGCAATCCACCCTTTTCTGGTTGAGAGCCATATCTTTGGATTTAGAGGTTCTGATCATCATCCCAACTATACACACAGCTTGATGAAGCTAAGAGGACCTCATCATCTTCAGATCCTCCTGCTATGTTCAACTTCACACCCTCCACCCTGTGGCTGTGCCTTGAAATTCTATTAACAAAAGTTCTGAACATAACCGGTGAAAAAGGGTGGACCTGGCAGAGTCCAACCCTCACTGGGAACAGGTCTGACTGGGACTGAAGGGCCCTTAACAATAGACCATCTATGGTGTACGCCCGGAGACTCGGTCATAAACCTTCTCCAAGTTGAGACTAATTGTGTTGTTGTTATTCACTATCACATTATTCACCATAATGTCACTATTCTAACGAGATATTTTGGTGCAAGAAGTAAACAAGTCGTCATCTTTCTTGCAGACTTTTTGTTCAACAACTGCAAGAGACATCCAAGTTTTTATTCTTTGATAGAAGTAAGTTTAATTCTAATAAATAAATCTATTTGCCAAGGGGGGGGAGAGATCAGAAATTGAGCCACATGCTGTACAGTGTGAACATTTTCCACCTTTCTACTTCAACCATAACCGGAGTTACTTCCAGTAGCTGACCTCGGCCTTTCTTAAACTGACTATTGTGCATTTTTGGGATCATCAGCAAAAGTGGTGTTGAGAAATGTGATCAGCTCAAAAACAAGTGAGGTCATTTGAGGTGACAGTAGATCATGCGCAGTAATTCAAGAAAAGTGGACTGGTACGAGCTTTAAAGATGTGTTTATGTCCAACTGGTTATTCTGTGTGTGTGTGTGTGTGTGTGTGTGTGTGTGTGTGTGTGTGTGTGTGTGTGTGTGTGTGTGTGTGTGTGTGTGTGTGTGTGTGTGTGATCTGTCTAATGTCACGGACTGTGTGCAGCAGGAAGGGGGTGTGGCCTACACCTCCTAAAGCCGTTTGAAAGAGGAAGCAGTGCAGCATTCATGATTGGATCACACTTTTCCGGTGTTCTTGCCCGTTTTGGATGTTTTTTAATGGGATACTTTCACAACGAAACCTTTTTAGGAAATCAAACATCCCGCTGAGTATAAACAGTGATCAGCATAAGTCCATTTGTCTGAGCTCATTTAAACAGACAGGGATCAAACAGACGAAAAAATGTCTTAATTACTGAAATGTTTTCTAATAAATCAACATCTCTGCTATGCTGATTGCTTTCTCAGGTGGGAGATCGTGTTATTGCGATGGACCGCTGCGGCATGTGGCAGGAACTGGTCGTCGTCCTCGCTAAGCGCACCTATCGGATTCCTGAAGAGATGAGTTTTGAAGAAGCTGCAGCTCTTCCTATTAACTACATGACGGCATACATGATGCTGTTTGAGATGGCCAATCTCAGGCCTGGAAAAAGTGTTCTCATTCACATGGCTGCTGGTAAGAAACGGATATCAAAATAGTTTTTTCTTTCCTCAAAGTAACTTGCACACCTTTTAGGTTCAAAGTTGTTTATGCAACAATAATAAATGAAATCCCTGTTGCTTCATCTTTAAGAAGAAATCAGATCTCTGATCACGTCTCTGGAGTCAGGTCAACCAGGAGACCTGTGTGTGCTTTGGTCTCAACGCGCTCATTCATAAAATGGCAAACTGGATTGTGATCGAACCTGGTTGCCATGACAACATGTGACATTTTTAACAGGATGGTGTTTTGGATTTTCAACAAAGGTTTGCAAGAGTCCAGGAATTTAAATCAAGGCCTCATTCATGAGTTCGTACTGAAATAAAATAAAAAGTAACTGAATTTTTTTTTTTAAATTACTAGCGTGAACTAAACGTTTACAGTAGTATGAGAAAATATAGAATAGATACATGTAAAAAATCTTCAAGGTTTCCCTGAATTTGACCTGTACAGTTAATTTATTTTATATTTCAATTTTGAGTCTAAAGGATCACAGAAACAAAATAATCAACAAAACACATTTTTATTTAAAAAATGACTACTTCACAGCCTGATTTGCAAGCATGCTTTTATTTTGTTATGCCTTAATAATGACATGCACTTCTTCCTCTTTTGAAGGCTAAACTCTCGTGTGTTGTGTTTTTAAAAGTCAGCACAGGGATGAAGGCACACCATGTGTTTAAAAAAAAATGCCTTCATTATTTTCAGTTTTGACCTCCACATGCTTACAGTGATATTTATCCATACAATTTTATTTCTAAGTTTCAAGGCTACAAAAAAAATCTGTGTACTGTATGTGTGTACTCACACCCACACAGCTTTTCTCAGTTTTATTTTAAAAAATGAATTAAATTCTTTCACCACCAAACAGCTCAACTCTGAAAACTGCAGTCTCCTTAAAATGTGAACTCTGGATTTTTGGTGCTTTTTATAATCAGAAAACCTCCACTAAAACAAAACCTTCTTATTTCTGGAATGATTTATTTTCAGAATCAAGTAAAATAGTGAACACAGCAGGTCATAAAAAACAATCTGGTGATCTGGGCATAACTTCATGCTCTTATTTTGATAAGCCACAGCACAATGTGTTTTTTATTTTGTCCAAAATGAAAATAAATGCAAAGTGTTCCTCAACTCAGTGAATAATTGTGTTAAATAATAGTAATGAATAAATTGTCGATGATTTTTTTACCCCATAAACAAGCTGCTCCTTCCTGAACTAAAGTCCACAACGTATGCTAACAGTGACCATTACACATAGCATGTGTAGCTAATATATGCTACTAGCATTGCATTATAACATTTTGTCATTTTATTTAAACTCTATATCCTATTCATTTATTCATTGAATAAATAAATGAATCACATAAGTTAAAGCAACATAAATCAATATGCTAATGAGGCTAATGTGGTCAAAAATGCTCTTGTTAGCTGCATTTTCTCCCACCAACCATTGACTCCAAACTTTTTTTTTTCCAAAGTTTATTTCATTCAAAATAAAAAGTAAAACTTCAGCTTTTACTTC
This sequence comes from Callopanchax toddi, assembly GCA_006937965.1. Classification (NCBI taxonomy): domain Eukaryota; kingdom Metazoa; phylum Chordata; class Actinopteri; order Cyprinodontiformes; family Nothobranchiidae; genus Callopanchax; species Callopanchax toddi. The sequence continues at coordinate 309,761 of SSNR01000446.1, read as the reverse complement.
TTACAGTTAAATAGAAAATGGTAAAACCACTTCATTAAAACTAGACAGGCTCTTTTAGCTGCTAAAGAGGAATTAGCATGGTTGAACATTAGCTCGCTAACAGTTAGCTGTATTATAGCGCAATTATTCTGTTAGCAGCTAAGGTAAAAAATAGCTATAAGTTGTAATTTCAGGCATAACATTCACATATATTAACAACATAATTTCTATTAAGTCTTTTTAAATTCAAAACTACTGGTAATTACATGATTTATGAGAGAAAGTCCTGAACATGAACAAAAGCAGATGTATGTCTTAAAGTGGTTATTAACAGCTTATTTAGTCTGTGTGTCAAAGCTTTAAATGTAAGTAAAAATACTTAAATTGCTTTCACCGTGTTTTTATATATCTAGATTTTTTTATTTGATACATTCAACATTATACTGAAATAACAGAAAGCATAAAAACCACTCAGAGTTCAGGTACATTTGTCTGTTTTTGTCAACATCTCATCCTCCACAATCAGTCTGTTGACCTTCATCATCGCCCCCCTCAAAGACCACTGGTGAGCGGTGAGCAGGTGGATGTTTGTCAGCTGACCTATATAAATCTACCACAAGGAGCTAAAGTGGAAAAAAGACAAGAGGGATAAGTGGTGAACCTGAACGCATCCAGATGGTTTGAGTTATACAACATAGAAACCAGAAAGCTGTCTTTTATTTCAGTTTTTTTTACCCATTTTCCATTGTATTTTTTATGAAACTGAAATCATTCAAGCATCAAATTAGATAAGTTCAAGACGTTGTGTGGCAATAATACATTTCCTCTACAACTCATTTATTATAGCTACAAATTGTTAAACAAAACTAAAGCTGCTACTTTAAGTTGGCAAATAATTTCCTTTGAGTTCAGTAAAAGAGGTTTGATTGAGTCACGATAAGTTCAGAGTAGGTGCGTTTGAAACCACAGCAGTTTCCTGATCAAATTGCTGAATGTTCCAAACCACACAAGTCTCATCTTCTGATGCTGCTGTGTGCACATCTGTAGGTGGTGTGGGTGTTGCTGCTACCCAGCTGTGCCAGACTGTGCAGGATGTGACCGTCTTCGGTACTGCGTCGGCTTCCAAACACGAGACCATCAGCCAGGGAGGAGTAACTCACCCCATCGACTACCGCACCAAAGACTATGTGGCTGAAATCCACAAAATCAGCCCAAAGGGTGAAAAATCATAATATATCACACAGATACCAACTAATGTTGACTTTTCTGGTTTATTGGTTGTTCTTTTGTTTTTCTCTCTGCAGGAGTTGATATTGTTCTGGACCCACTTGGTGGTTCTGACACCCAAAAAGGCTTTGGTTTGCTAAAACCTATGGGCATGCTCATAGCCTTTGGTAAGACACAACCATTGGAAATAGGGTTAGGATGGACATGGAACAAGTCATGACTGTAATTTGTTATTTTTAATCAGATATAATGAGAGTGTGTAAATGTAGAAGTTCAGCCAGTTAAAGACTATTTTAGCCTCGGTAACATTTGTGAAAATGATCTGCTGTCCAGGTGCAGCCAACTGTGTGACGGGTCAGAAGAAGAACCTGCTGGCCATGGCTAAGACCTGGTACAACCAGCTGTCCCTCAACATCCACAAACTGATGCAGAACAACAAGGCCATCTCCGGCTTCCACCTGGGCTACGTCGAAGACGAGGAGCTCTTTGACGGGACGATTTTTAAGCTGCTGGATCTCTACAAGCAGGGAAAGATCAAACCTCGCATCGACTCCAGCTATCACTTTGAGGAGGTTAGTTTGGTCATTATTTCACTGAATATTCCCAAAATTGTATCACATTATGTCTACTGTGATTATCAAAAGGTATTTCAAATGTTACTGGTTCCCAGATCCTAGGCAGAGAAGACGGCTACAACATCTACACATTGTTTTTGTGCACATCGTCTTTATTTGATGTACTTTAAACTTACAAAGGCTGGTTTGAATGGCTGTTTTTATGCTAAACTAAACAGTAAAGCTAACTGCCAATTGTCGCTGCGTGATTTCCCTAAAAAAAATTTGAACGTAGAATAAAGTTTTATTTGTACACAATTAAAATTGGTATTTTCCTCTCTTTTTTTTTATAAATCATATGAAATGGTAAACAAGGGAACCTCTTTCCCCCATCAGATTAGTTGACAGTCAACATCTGTTGCTAGGTTACAGTCTAAATTGTTGCCGTGGTATCCCTACAAGTGGGGATAACTGTGCTCATCTGAGTTTACCCTAGCGGCTTTAATATTTAGACAGGAGCTTGGCAAACAGAAGGCAAACTGTGAATGTTAAAGGTCCAGATGATATGAAATAAAGGACAAAGAGCCACTCCATTTAACAGTAATTGCTTCATTTTTTAAATGATTTGCTCGAGAAAAAAGTAAACAAGATGAGTTAATTCTATTTGTTATTTTGTTATAGCGCTGCGTGATCACAAAATAAAATCATAACCACAGTTATTATGGTCAATATTGAAATTTCACTCGATTATTTACTGAGTTGGAAAACTTTTAAGAGCTCACATTTAAATGAAGCCAGGTTCCGATTTACGTCAGCAGGAGGCAGATTTGGGCAGTTTGTTAGTGATTAAATCTTAGTGAGTCCAAAAATAAGCATAGACTACCATAAATGCATAAGTCTAACAAATATATCACTACATTTATATTTATAACGCATGTAGACTACAACTACCTAAACGTTGACCATGCTTTCATCCAATGACTGATCGTTCAAGTAGAAAATTATTAGACCGCTGCTATAAGAAGAGCCGCTACGGAAGCCCAGTCAGGACTTCTGTAGCGGCAAGATGAAGCATGATGGAGCATATGGAGAAAAAAAAAATTTCTCTACCCATCATACACTGCTGGTGTGTTTTTCCCTTCATTCTGCCATCTTTTCATGCAAGTTTAGCCGAAAACGGGCAGAACTCAGAGCCAAATCAAAATTAAAATACAAATTTAATGAATTGCACATCCCTAGGGAATTATATCAATATTTAAAAAAATAATGACGTTTGCAGCCATTTCTTTTTTATGACCTGAATGTATTTGCAGATCAGTATTTTGCAACATCAAGGAAAGAATGAGAGCAATCTGATGCATATATTCAGCATCTTTCAGTTAAAACTCCAGTTTCTTACTTCAGAAATGCATCTGCACAAAAAAGAAACAAGAACCGGGTCAATGTTGGGATTGTTCTGTCCAGATGGACATTAATGTGTCTAAAATGATGCTCTGATTTTGTCTAAAGAAGCAAATATTAGCAGAACGAACTATACAAGGTGGAAACTTGCTAGTGGATTTGTTTCAGAATTCCAATTTTAAAGGAGAAACAAATTTCTGATCTTCTCGTTGATTAGGTGGCTGAAGCCATGAAGCGCATGCACGAGCGCCAAAACATCGGGAAGGTCATCCTCCTTCCAGAACCCAAGAAGAGCGAGGAGGAGACGAAGTCCAGCGCGGAGGCCACGGAGGATGTGGAACAAAATCAAGCTGCCGTCAGCGAGAATAAAGAGGAGCCTGCAGAGGAAGTTAAAGCAGAGGATTGAGTCAGAGTTTGTCTGGGGTCCAGTTTGCAAACGGGAGATAAAAAGAAGATGCCATGAATCGAGTGATTTTTGTCAGTATTCAGATGTTTGATGTTTTGTTGTGCAATATGTCAATAGTCAGAGTCTTGTTGGGAACACTTTGTATTTTGAAATAAAGAATCACATTTTTCTGAATTTCTCTGTGTAAAACGTCTCATCAAATTAATATTTGATCTCCAAAGCAACCAGTTAAAATAACATTGCATCCACTTTATGAATATTTTAATGAAATTCAACAGAAATGTTTTCTTATTTGTGCCAGATTTGATTAAGAACTGAAAAACAATCAGAGGGACGTTCCTTCTTGTCACCCTTTGCCTCCAAAGCGAGTCATGCTGAGCTGAAGTTTCAGCTTTTTTAAGGAACGGCTTACAGGAAATAATCTCTGCCTTTAAATTGTCTCAGTTCCTTTCTTCATCTCACGTCTCCACTAAGTTCAAAGTGATGGTTTATTGTGTAGCTGTGCAAACTAAAAGACTCCCGTCTCTTCAGGGCAGATGTTTTGTCCAGCTGTTGCTGTAACTTAATTCTGTTGCTGTAGTTGAGACACACGAGTGTTCCCTCCGTCCACAGCAGCCCAGCCCCTCACATTCCTCCCCCCCACCACCTCCTCAGCCCTGCTTTCTGTCTCTCTTCTGGAGCGCCTCTCCCCTCACAGCTCACATTGTTTTGATTTCCATGTAACGTTCCAAGTGAAGGTCCACAGATGATGTTTTATGTTGTTTACATTTGTGACATTTGGTTCCTTTGGCCACTAAGTATTGTTAAGTTTGGCCTGGTTTCCTATTTTTTAACTGTATGAAGTAAGATCTGTGGTGGATTTTGAGCGGGAACTGGAGTGTTTGTTGTAACTCTTCTTTTAGGTTTTGCACCCAGTTCCTGAGACTATTAAACAAAAATAGAATTAAGTGATCCAGAATAAGAGAAGAAAGCTGAGCCTGACTAATTCTTGGCAGTTTAAGGTTTCATGAACACCAAGCCATGCTCAAGAGGAGTGGTTTTAGTCACAGGGGTCAAACTCTGGTCTTTGGGAACCAATAATCTGCATGTTTGAGATGTTTCCCTGCTTCAACACACCTGATTTAAAGGAACTAAATGCAAACGATAAAATGAATTTATGTTTCTTTGATTATTTCTTAAACAATAGTAAGCATATTATTTTCCAACATTTAACAAACTGTTTAATCAGCTGTAGGCAATATTAATATATCTGACATAATATTTTAAGTAATTGAATCAGTTTACTAAAGCTTTGATTAATAATAAGGTGCTTTTATATATATAATTTTTATTTTTCATAGTTTAATTTTCTACATGCAGGGAACTAAATAATCAAATTTTCAAAATGGTACAACCAGAGATGCAGTAACAGGTTTCAACCACGAGGGGGCAATGTGTGAAAGCAAATAACAGTTTTAATTTGGCTACGGTTTTTAAGGTTTAAAAGATATATTGAAAGGTGGAGTCCTTTTCTAAAATACAAATTAATATTTTTTAAGCCAGTTTAATAAATTTTATTAAAAATTAACACATAGGATGAATGTGAAGCATGAGTTGAGTGACTAATCAGACCTATAGAGCAGTGTTTTTCAACCGCTGTTCCGCGGCACATTAGTGTGCCGTGAGAGATCGTCAGGTGTGCCGCGGGAAATTATTCAAATTCACCTATTGGTTTAAAAAATATTTTTTGAAAACTAATTAATTATTATCTGCTAATAATATTCCATTATCGCGCGTCTGTGCCAGCCATCACCAAATGGCAGACTCCGGTTCTGCTTGGAGTCAGACCGCGCAGCAAATCTAAGACTTGGACCTGGTCCAGGGTGGGCACTTTGGGGAGACGCGCGGCGCGCTGTGAGACGCTACCCACCGGCACGCCTCCTCCCCCGACCCGAAACTGGTCAGTGGTTGGACTTGGTTCGACGAGGAGGAGGGGGAGGCAAGCGGTCGCGGCCCCGCTTCCACCGGTCAGGAGAACCAGTCCTGGACTGGCTCTGTTTCCTGGTGGAGCAGCAACAGTCGCGACATTTTTAAATTCATACTTGGATCTGCCTGGTCCATAAAACCAGATCAGCGGCCCACGGACACTGGGTTGGGTCGTCATCATGTCGCTTTGTTCCTACGTGACGCACATTTGGCAAAAAAGAAAAAAAAAGTGGGAGTAAACCCCCTCAGCATCACTGGTGTTTTAACGGTCTGAGAGGATCACTGGGTTTGTCTCCAGTGTCTCCTCTCTTTGACTGAAGGTCCCGTTATTCTGATCACCTGTCAGACCGCTGAGGAACAGCTGATCTCGCGCATGTCATCATAATGAGAGCGCACGTCACAGCTGTGTTTCTCAGCATAATTGATGACTTAAAATTTAACAAATCAAACAATATCACCTGTAAACTAAATCTAATCCTTTACTGTCAGGAGATGAGAAGGTTTCTACAGTAAAACTATTAAAACAGAGTGAGCCTTAGAAAACAGCTGCAGTTCTGACAGATTCATTTGTTTTAGTGTTAAAATTATTTGATTGGGCCAAATTCATCTGATAACTTTATGCTGCTTTATACTGCTCCTCGAACAGTGAGGATGGGTCAAATGCAGAGATGAATTTCCCCAAGGGGATCAATAAAGGATAAATTATTATTATTATTATTATTATTATTATTATTATTATTAGTATTATTATTATTATCATCAACCATCAATGAGCTCAGACAGTTCTGACAGCAGAACCCCCCCCCCGTGGTGTGCCTTGTGATTTTTTTCAATGAAAAACTGTGCCTTGGCCCAAAAAAGGTTGAAAAACACTGTCCTAGCTTCATCGAGCTCTGACCTTCAGCTCTTGCTGGGGAGGTTCGCAGCCGAGTGTGAAGCGGCTGGAATGAGGATCAGCACCTCCAAATCTGAGGCCATGGTTCTTGACCGGAAAAAGGTGGATTGCCAACTCCGGGTCAGGAAAGAGGTCCTGCCTCAAGTGGAGGAGTTCAAGTATCNCATCAACCATCAATGAGCTCAGACAGTTCTGACAGCAGAACAC
>SSNR01000446.1:272515-302787 GCA_006937965.1 Callopanchax toddi | reverse complement strand
CCCCCCCCCCCCCCCCCCCCCCCCGTGGTGTGCCTTGTGATTTTTTTCAATGAAAAAGTGTGCCTTGGCCCAAAAAAGGTTGAAAAACACTGCTATAGAGGCCTTTTCTCATCTTAAGGATCAAGTTTCACAAATAAAGATCTACATCTTCAGTTTAGTCAGCTCTGATTCAGCTTCCTGCCTAAGAGACCATTTCCTGTGGTTTTGTTCTCATGCCTATCTCATGATTGTGGATGAGTAATGTGGGATTTTGTTGAATAAAATCTTGCTTAAAGGCTGAAGAAGTCTGACCATGAAATAACCAAATACTAACAAGCAGTCACACACATTTCCAGTTTAAAACAGCAACAAAAAACATTAATAAGGAGTGACAGTGGAGATCTGTTGATGTGGGTTTAGAAAGTTTTTAACCTCCATGGAAACAGATTGACTGGATTGATCAGCTTTATAGTTACACTTTGGTTCTAAAGTGGATTTCTGTTGAGTTTAAACAACTCAAATTTCATAGAATTCATGTTCTTCAAACATTATTTTATAAATCTTTACTTTGACATAAATTTAGTAATACATTGTTATTTACCTCTATGGTTAGGCAGAAATGACATCATAGTATCTTTAACACTTCCAGTCACAATGTATTGTTTTATTTTTAAGAAAATAAACTGATGGCAAAGTAAAAGGCAAGTTTCTTCACAGTAAAATCTTTGTCAGTTAATTTTTTACATTCATTTTCTATGGTTAATTTCTTCTTCTTTTTTTTATACTTTGTTTTTTATTATTTTTCACATACAACAAACATAACCAAAACATACATAACAGTCAATAACAGCCTGAATAATACAATCTTACTTATTTCACCCTTTATCTTCAGTCACTTGTTATCAATGTTTTTTAAATTATTATTTATTTATTTTTATTTTATGTGTATGTGTCACTTGCAAAAAGTATCCATTTTCTCCCTTGTTTATAAAACTTGGGTTCTTTTAATCTGAGCTTATAGGTCATTTTTTCCATCCCTAAAATTTCCTCCACTATCTTGATCCAGTCTTCTTGACTTGGTGGGTCAGGTTTAAGCCAGCTTTTTGTTATTGCTTTTTTGCTTGCTGCTAAGATTATTTTCATCAAGAACATATCCTCGCTTTCCATCACATCCATTATTTTCCCCATGTACAGTACCACACAGTTGTTTGGGATTTTATATCCAAGAATTTGATTTATTGTTGCTCCAACTTGCTCCCAGTACCTGGTCATTTTACTGCAACTCCAAAAGATGTGCGTGTGATTAGCATCTACTTCTCCACGTTTCCTCCAGCAGTCTTGTTGAGTGGAGATTTGTCTGCTATAAAATTTTGGGTGTAATGAAATAACGTGTTAAATTTTTCCAACAAAACTCTCTCCATAAAGATGAGTTTGTTGTACTGTGTTGTACTTCACACATTTGAAACCATTCCTCATCTGTTATTTTAATCGATAATTCTGTTTCCCATTTTTCCTTCAGGTATAATGTTGATTCCTCTCTATTCTCCACCAAAGCGTTATAAAAGGCTGAAATGATTTTAATTCTTTTTTGTAAATATGAGTCTATCACCACTCCGATTATACTGTAGTTTGTATCTAATAATTTGGATTTAATATGTTTCCTATAATAATCTCTTACTTGCAGGTATCTAAAAAAATCTTTGTCTTCTAGGTCGTATTTTGATTTCAGCTCCTGAAATTCCATTAATTTTCCATTTTTTAGTAGAGTAATAATTGCAGTAATTCCTCTTATTTCCCATTCTTTGTATGCTTGATCTAATTGTCCTGGTCTGAATTTAGAATCATATCTGAACCATTTTAATAGTAGAGCCTTTTCCTTAAGTTTGTATTTTTCTATTACAGTGTACCATGTTTCCAATGTAAATTTAACTATTTGGTTCATTTTGTTCTTCAGCGATGTTATCAGTTGTTTATCCGATAGTAATATTTGGATTTTATATCCTTGTACCTCTTGTTCAATTGTTTTCCAACGAGACTCATAATCTGTTCTACACCAACAAGCAACTGATCTTAGTTGAGCTGCGAAAAAGTACTCTCTCAGATTTGGCAGTGCCATTCCACCTTTATTTTTTGGGAGCTGTAACGTTGTATATTTTATTCGCGGCTATTTCCCTCCCCATATAAATCTTTAAATCATTTTGTCCCATGTTTTGAATCTACTTTGAGGAACAGGAAGTGGGAGCGATTGAAATAAATAAAGCGGTCTAGGAAGAACGTTCATTTTTATTGTTTGTATCCGAGTGCTAAATTCTGTTGGTAATGTTGCCCACCTATCCAAGTCTTTTTTAATATTTTCTTCTATTTTATTATAATTAATGTCCATCATGGTAGAGAGTGATTTAGTCAGGATTACACCCAAGTATTTGAGAGATTTGGAGTTCCATTTTAATTTGTACTTGTCCCTAATTTGTGCTGAGGGTGTGTAGTTAAATGATAAAATTTGTGTTTTTGTTATATTTATTTTGTAGCCTGAGTAGTATTCATATGTTGAGAAAAGGTCCATTAAATTTGGAATACAATAGTCTGGTTCTCTGAGAAAAACTATAACATCATCAGCAAAAAGTCCTATGCGATGTTCTGCTCTCGCTAATTTGACACCCTTTAGATTTTGGCTTTGCCTAACTGCTTGAGCAAGGGGTTCAGCATATAGAGCAAAAAGTAGAGGGGATAAGCCACATCCCTGTTTGTTTCCTCTTTTAAGCTGTATTCTATTTGTTAAGCTGCCATTTACCTTGATTCTGGCTGTGAGGTTATGATACAGTGTTTTAACACACTGGATTGAGTCTTCTTTGAATCCAAATCGTTCTAATGTTTCATATAGGAACGCCCAGTCTACACTATCAAATGCTTTTTCCTGGTCCAAACTGATTAACACTGAACTAATATCTGATTTTTGTACTTGATCTATAATGTGGAGAACTCTCCTTCTGTTATCTTGGGTCTGTCTCTCTCTTATGAACCCCGTTTGGTCTATGTCGATTAAGTCTGGTAAGAAAGTCTCAAGCCTTTTACTAATAATTGAAGTGTATATTTTATAGTCTACGTTAAGTAATGATATTGGCCTATAGTTTTTACATTGCTCCCTATCCCTGCCCTCTTTAGGAATCAGTGTGATGATGGACTCACTCCACGATGGAGGAGCCACTCCTTGTTTAAGAGTCCAGTTGAAGCATGCTAAGAGTAAAGGCTTGAGTTCCTTGACTTTATAAAATTCAGATTGGAAGCCGTCGCTGCCCGGTGACTTATTTGTTTTTTGTTTATCAATCGCTGACTCCAAGTCTTTATCTGTTATCTGTGATACAATCAGTTTATTTTGAACTTCCCCAATGCTGGGTAGGTCAAGTGAATTTAAGAATTGTCTAATAGATTTTTGGTCTGTAGATTGTGGTTGTGAATAGAGTTTTGTGTAATATTTCTCAAACTCATTTTCTATTTCCTGTGGCTTGTAGTATAACTGGTTGCTGTCCTCATCTCTGATTTTATTTACAGTCATTGATTCCTGCTGTTTGCGCAGCCGTCTCGCTAGAAGTTTAGTTGCTTTGGGCCCAGATTCATAATAGCTTTGTTTTGTGAATCTTACTTTCTTCTCGATGTCTTCTGTAAGTGTCTCATTAATTTCTTTGCTAATTTTCTCCATTTGTTGTTAAACTGATTGATGTCCAGTTTTTTTATGTTCATCCTCTAGACACTTAAGTTTTTCAGTCATGTTTTTATATGTCCATATCCTAGTACGTTTATGTGCTGCTGTTAAAGCAATTATTTTACTTCTTAAAACCGCTTTCAATGAGTCCCACAGTATGGCTGGGTTTACATCTCCCGTGTCATTTCGTCAACATATTGTTTAATGTCTTCTTTAATTTGCTTTATAATATCTTCCCTATTTAAGATACCCAAGTTAAGTTTCCATGTTGTATTGATTTTCCTATTACCCAGGTTAATATTTAAGCTAATTTAAGCTAAGCTAATTTAAGCTATGGTCTGAAACGTCTGCTACCTCAATTTCACATTCTAGTACATTATAAATTTCTTCTGAGTTAATCAAAAAATAATCAATTCTTGAGTAGACTTTATGTGTGGCTGAATAATGTGTATAGTCCTTTGCTTGAGGATGAAGCTCTCTCCAGATATCTACCAATCCCACCTCCTGTATAATTGTATTCATTAATTTAGTCACACTGTTTGTTATTTTTGATACTGGTTGTATCCATATTACGGTTTAAGACAACGTTAAAGTCCCCTCCACTAATCAGCATACCCTCTGACTCCTGAGCAACCACATTAAACATTTCTTTGTCAAATTGATTCTTACTTTCTGGCGGAGCATATATATTAGCCAAGGTCACAAGTTTATTCTCCAATTTTCCTTTAACCAACACATATCTACCCTCTTTGTCTATGACCTCTTTGTAGCTTTCAAACTGTACCTGGTTTGCAATTAGGATAGCTACTCCCCTTTTTTGACTCGATTTATAGGAACTATAGAACATCCTTCTGTAGCCAAACCTCTTCAATTTTTCATGTTCTTGTGTGGACAGATGTGTCTCCTGCAGAAAATTTATTTGAGGCTTTTCCTTTTTAAGTTTAGTCATGACCTTACTTCTTTTAACTGGATTATTTAACCCGTTTACATTTAGTGACACTAACTTAATACCATTAAAAAGCATTTGATTGAAAAAAGTGTATATTGAAGATTTCCAGGCAAAGAAAGAACATAGGCCTGAACATGTGGCCTAATGTGAATGCACAATCAAAACAAAAAACAAAACAACAAAAAAGAAGAAAAACAAACAAACAAAAAATAAGTATATATAGCAAAAACAAAAATCTGACTTCCAATATGGGACGGTTCCTCCACGTCCCCAGTCCCCGTTGGCAGGCTGAGGGGTAATTCTCTTTGAAGATGGCCCCTCTCTGGAGGTGAGATGCTCCATTTCACCCATCCAAAAGTCCAACGCAACCCAATAGCACTTATTTAAGTTTCAAAAAAGGTCAACTTGATGTATCAAAAATAAATGGAAAAGAGGGGTTTCATCTGCAGCTCCCATAGGAAAACAAACGAACACACAAAAAAAGGTGACTGCTGAGGTTTTACCTACTGTTCATGAGTTTTGTGCTGCGTTATCCTCCCAGTCATTCATCTAGTTGCGCCAGTTGATTGCCATGTTGACGCTCGAGCCAGACACTCCAGCTCTTTGTCCACGTCCCTGACATACGTGACATAAATTTAGTAATACATTGTTATTTACCTCTATGGTTAGGCAGAAATGACATCATAGTATCTTTAACACTTCCAGTCACAATGTATTGTTTTATTTTTAAGAAAATAAACTGATGGCAAAGTAAAAGGCAAGTTTCTTCACAGTAAAATCTTTGTCAGTTAATTTTTTACATTCATTTTCTATGGTTAATTTCTTCTTCTTTTTACTATTATGCAAGTTATTAACCCTTTATAGGGCAAATGACTATCACACATTGTGCATGATGGGGTTTTTAAATAAATCATTATCTTATACATATTATAGTTTTTAGAACACTGTATTAGCAGCTGTGGATAATATCATAAACATTATGCAAAAGTTTTAACAAGAAATAAAAAGAAACTAAGAAAAAAGAGGAAGAGGTCAGAAAAAAAGGGGAAAACGAGAAGGCAAGAGAGGAGATGCTTTGTGCTCTCAGGTTAAACTTCTGCAGGTTCAGCCAGTGGTTGTGTTCCTCTGAATTTGCATAGAGTGGGATGTTCTGAAGGGCAGATGCTCTGTGGAGGCATTCCTCAGAAGGATTTAAGCTCTTTTAGCAAAGAAAACCTTTTTACCACATTTCATTCTGAAAGATAGTTGAATTTGTTTAAGATAAACTACTGTAAAAGTTATTAAAATCACTGCAATGTGTTTAAGTAAAAGAGAAAAGGTGATTAACTTCAGGATTCCTATTTAGTTCAGAGTAAAAGACCTAAAAGATGGTGTATAATTTTACTATTTTAACAACAGGAGGATGAAATTGAGAATAAGGTTATGGAAGTATTGAAATGTGATTCATGTATTACCAGCAGTTCTTAAAACCAGTATTAATCTGATAGCAGTTAACAGGATGTGTCTACATCTCAGTGAATATGTTGAGGTCACTTTTTATAAACTATCAGGAAAGTGATCAGAAACCGTTTGCTTCATGTTGAAATAAATTAACTTGATGATGATGATGATGATGATGAATAATTTTATTTGAACATATCTAAATAACATAAATTTCAGCAAAATAAAATAACAATAATAATGAGAATAATACTTCAATGAGAAAAATAAAAATAAATAAATAAATGAATAAATCTTTTTCTATATATACATATTTATAAACACACACATATATACATACATGTATATGTAATTGATATACTCAAAGGGAGCAGGAAGAAGCATAAGCTTTTTAATTTCCTGCCCCTTTTCCCGTCTCCCTCACAACTCAAAAGAACAGTGTCCTTATTTACATCACATCATTCTTTATAATCGTCTTTGACCAAATGTCCCACTCACACCTTTACACACAGAATATCTGAGCATCCCTTTTCCCATTTACCCACCTACAACCATACACAGCATTAAACACTCACCACTACACACAATTACAAACATACCCCATTTCCCTTTACACATGTGTATATACACTGATATATATACAAATATTTTAACACCCCACACCAATCATTGGATCTGGTCCAGTCAGAATCCCTCTTCATCCCTGTACCTCATGAAAACCATCTTTTTATACCACTTTTTGAACTGGGTCATACTTGGACATTGCTTTAATTCATTATTTAATCCATTCCATAACTTAACTCCTACTACTGAAATAAACAAACTTTTGAGTGTGGTTCTGACTGAAGGCTGTTTGTAATGAAACTCTCCCCTAAGCTGATAGCCTCCATCTCTACTGAGAAACAGTTTCTGAATATTCTCCGGGAGGAGACTCTTTGTTACTTTAAACATCATTATTGCTGTTTGAAACTGGACCAGATCTGAGAATTTACCGGTAATCATTTTTGAGTTTAAAAAAAGCGGATTTGTGTGATCTCGGTAACCAGTATTATGAATTATTCTTATAGCTCTTTTCTGTAATATAGTTATTGATGCTAATGTACTTTTGTAGGTATTACCCCATACTTCAACACAGTAGTTGAGGTATGGCAGAATCAGAGAGGAGTAAAGAATATGGAGTGAGCTGTAATTCAGAATGTGTTTGACTCTATTCAGTACTGAGATGCTTCTTGCTATTTTACTCTGTATATGTTTTACATGAGGTTTCCAGCTGATTTTATCATCCATAATTACACCCAGGAACTTGATTTCATTCACTCTCTCAATCTCAACGCCATCCACCAAGATTTTAATACAACTACTCCTTTTGTTTTTTCCAAAAAGCATGAATTTGGTTTTATTTAAGTTTAATGTTAGTTTATTGAAATCAAACCAATTTTTTAATTGACACAATTCTGAGTTAATATTTTTTTGTAGCTCTTGTAGGTTTTCCCCTGAGCATAGAATAGTGGTATCGTCGGCAAACAGTACTAATTTAAGCATCTTTGATACATTGCAAATGTCATTAATAAATAAAATAAACAGCTTTGGACCCAGAATTGACCCCTGGGGAACACCACAAGCAATGTCCAGACACAGTGATTGATGTTCTCCTAATTTCACAAATTGTTTTCTGTCTCGTGAGTGGGTGTGTGGTTGTTTGTCTCGTTCGTCTCTGTGTGGCCCTGCGATGGACTGGCGACCTGTCCAGGGTGTCCCCCGCCTCTCGCCCCTTGACCGCTGGAGATAGGCACCAGCTGCCCCGCGACCCTCTGTGGAGGAATAAGCGGCTACAGAAAATGGATGGATGGATGTTTTCTGTCTCTTAAATAACTCTCCAACCATTGTAATACAATCCCTCTAATCCCATATCTCTTATTATAACTTGTTAAAAAAAATAGGAATTTTAAAAATGTAACTAAAGATTATAATAAAAATAGGCATTTTGTGATGTCTTCTCCTATTGTTTTATTTTTCTTGTATCTCCAACAGTACATATGTGTATAATAGAGATAATCTGCATCCATGATGGCTTTACGCTGCATCCTCGGTACATCCAGGGCCAGCTGGACAGATGACCTGAGTGACCGAGAAGAGAAGTGAACGTGCACTAGCTTAGAGAGGCAGGGCGAGGCAAGACTTAAAACCATAAAAGAAGTTTAAAATGGACAGGAGGTGTTATCTCAGTCCTGAATCAGATGCAGTTCCAGGGATTGAGACATTTTTGATGATTGATCTCCAGAGGACGTGTCCGGCCCTTAGATAAGAGCTTCAGGCTTAGTTCTTCATTCCAAGAGATTTCATTCCAAGCCTTAATTAAAAGAGTGTGTGTGAGGTCTTTGTAAATTTCCCCAAACCCTGATTTGATATCAAGCTTAAAATTCAAAACAAAGGTGGTAACAGCTCAAGATGTCAGTCAGGAACAGAACTGTTCGGATGATCAAATGCGATGACACTCATTAAAGAGTTCGATGAATTGAAGTTTTCAATGAGTTTCATTTCTAAACAGATTTTTTTGTGCAATTTTGCTGTGGAGTAGTAAATAGAAATTGCACTACACAATACTACAATGTCTCTGCTTTGGCCAGACATCAACATGTTTGAATCCTTCAGGATCTAATACCGGTAGTTTGATAACCAGTTTCACATTTTTAGAATTAAATTGATGTAATTTAACAGAAATCCATGTTGGAGCTTGTTAATCTAATCAGAAATAATCTGCTTTTCTAAAATGATGTTCAAATAGCAATCTATACTACCAACTGATTGATGACAAGCTGAGAGGTTGAGTTCTAATTAGGTGCTATGATGTCATTGTGTTTTTTGTTTAGTTCTTGTTCTCACCTCATTGACTTTATTCAACTTGCAGCTATATGACACTACAGACTCTGACTAAGTCGAGTTGCCTCCATTTATTTTTAGATGAATATTTTCACCAAAAGACAAAAATGTTTTATTAGAGCTGGAACATCTTCAAAACAAAAGAGTATCATATTTACTTTGAAAAAAGAAGTAAATAAGTTTTAAAAATGCTTTTTATTTAATCCTACAAGTCAGTAGACATGTGAGATATAACTATTTGTTTTTACTAAACAAACAAATGTTGAAGATCAATTTAGCAATGTGTCAGCACAAATTAGAGCCACTCGTCATTTTAAATCGATATAAAACGACCTTTGTGTTGTTTTTACACTTTATTTACCCTATTTTATTTAAACCCAGCCCCTTCAGATTTTCACAATAAAACAAATCCTCCTGATACTGAGGGTCGTGCTCATGGAGAAAGCCATCAGCTGTTCTCTGAAGGACATGGGCTTCATTTGAATTATTTAAAAGGAACAAACTCCAAAAACCACTAAAGGTGTTATAAATCAACAGAAATATAACGAAAAATTAAACATTTACATTATAGAACATTTATGTGACCCAGCTGAACACGTCGTTCCCTGTGATGGAATCTGAAATGTATAAATTTATAAAATACTTCAGGGAGCAGAGGCGCTGCCATGTCTACAAAATAAAAGGTCGCTATCTTTTTTTTTTTTTTTTTAAGAAAAAAGATTTGAAACGTTTGAAAGTTTTTGCATTTTTATTTTATTAAAATATAAATGCGTTGTGTTATTTACTTGACGCCATTTAATTATTGAAGTGTGTAAAGAGAAAGCTCAAGACGTTAACTGATTTTTCTCTTTCTGGCAGCGTCTCTGGCTTTATTTTGAAACCTCCCGGCGGAAGTTGTGTTTACACCGGAAGACTTGACGGGAGCAGCTTTAAATTGGAAAAGCCTCTGCGCTGCTGCGGGAGTCCACCGCGTCACTGGGATGCTGTTACCGGAGTGGGGCAGCTAGCTTACCGTTCCCGTGCCCTCCGCCGCCGGTAGGCCTTTCTTCGTGACTCATTCCCGGTTATTCCATATGTGTGTGTTGTCATGTTTGGGTTTTTGTCCTCTAAATATTGGACTTGTTATCTAATGTTACCGGTTGATATGACTCCTGGCAGCAGTTGACTTTCAGCGGTAACCAAAAATAGCGCACGGTGTTTAAAATTAGATGGCTTAGTGTGTGAATAATGTCCTGTTAATTATACGGTCGCTATTTATTCCTGGGGCAGATGGCATGAACTTGTCTAACCGCAGGTTACATCACATTTAGGTAACTGAAGAGGCAGACATCAAGACAAGTCCCCATGTATGACTTTGATCAGTTTAACTATTTGGTGTCCTGGTTCCCTCTGTCATACTCCTATATGATGTCAGTAGCAAACCAAAGGAAAAACCTGACCCTTGACCCCTACAGTGAGGGAATCTGGTTCTGTCAGGCTATAGGTCAGAGAGGGGTCATCTACAAAGTTTTATCTAAAGTCAGAAAATTTTCAAGTTAACAGTGGAAAACTTTTTAGTATTTCTTATATGCTTTATTTCTTTTTGTGCTTTCCTAAATTCAAAAAAGTATTTGCCCCCTTACCTATTGTCTTCTGTTTTTGCTCCTTTTTTAAAGTGTTTCATATGTAAACAGATTTTAATGTTAGACAAAGAGAACCTGGGTAAATACAAAATTGCAGATTTTATTTATTAAAAGAAAAAAATATATCCAAATGTGAAAAAGCCACCTAAACTTAATATCTGGTCGTAACACAACAACTGCAGTCAATCCTGTGTCATAACCAGTAATCTCTGTGGAGGGATTTTTGTTTTAATTCGGTCACCTTGGAGGGGTTTTCAGCATGAAGATAAAATGTTAGCTATTCACTGTTGGACAATTCTGTTTTTCCTAATTTTAGACCAATCTCTAAATTCTGTCTAAAGTTTTAGAAAAATTGAGTTATAATCGCACCTTGTCAATGAGATCTAAGTTGCAATCCAGTCTCAGACCCTGCCATAGTACAGAAACAGCACTTCTGTGAGTTACCAGTGACCTTCTGCTTACGTTGACTCTGTCATCTCGTGTTGTCCTGTGCTCTTTGACCTGACTGCTGCATTTGACACGGTAGATCATGTGATCCTGCTCTCACACATAGAGCGCTGCAGGCATCACAGACACAGCTCTTCAGTGGCTTAAGTCCTTATTGAAGTGTCTCAGTTCATTTAGGTGAATTCTCCTCCTCACTTCTGGTGTCCACCAGGGTTCCACCTCAGGCCCCTTTTGGTTTTTGTTTTATCTGTTGCCTCTGGGATCCGTCTTTAAAGAGCCTAACATAACTTTTCTTTGTTATGCTGATGATGTTCAGATCTGCGTTCCCTTGAAACCAAATTGCAAGAATTGCATTCAACCTTTACTCAGCTATTCAAAGAGTTCATATCCTGGATGAGCAGCAATTTTTAACCTCAATGACAAACTACTACTCTGCATGATTGCACAGTTGGTAGCTGTGCTGCTTCATGTAACCTGTTCTCATCTCTGCGTTGTGCTGGTCTTGTGAAATAAAGTGCCGTGACACAGTGGTGGACTTTTTCTGTTTATTTCCTGACGGAACAAATAAAAATAAAACACACCACGTTTTTACTGCCCACTCCAGCTCTCTCCCAGACAGGCAAAGTTACAAAAAGGGGAGGGCTCAAAGTGCACAGACAGTTTATAACCAAACCCAACAAAGAAGAACAGAAAGGAGGGACTCACAGTCTTAAAGTAACAGTCAGGTATATTAAAAAAATAGACTCACATTAACATTGAACATATTTTGTGTAATTATAACAAAGGACAATTATAACCTGATTACATTCACAGCAAGAAGGTTGCAGGTTCAAATCCCAGCTGTAGCCTTTCTGCATGGAGTTGAATGTTCTCCCTATGCGTGTGTGGGTTTCCTACTGTGGTTTCTTCCCACAGATCACAACACGCCTGATAGGTGTATGTTAGTCACTTTGGATAAAAGCGTCTGATAAATGAATAACAGAATCATACTATGAAGGTCTCTCTGATTGCCTTTGCCTATTTTCACCTTTTCTCCACTCATCTGCAAAGAACCTTGGAGTGATTTTTGATGACGCTTTAAAATTTGAAACGCAAGTAAACTTCTTTATAAAAGCATATTTTACCAACTTTGACCTTATCTTTAAATCCAAGTTGGTAAAATATGCTTTTACCAACTTATCTTTAAATCCAAGTTGGTAAAAGCATATTTTACCAACTTGGATTTAAAGATAAGGTCAAAGGTTATCTTCCTCCAAATTGGTAATCTATGCTCTTATCTCCTCACGCCTGGACTAGTGCAATTCAGTCTACTTTGGTATTGATCAGTGCCTTTTACTTCATTAGCAGCTAGTGCAGAATGCTGTCTTATTACTGGAAAATGGAAACTTTACACCCATACTGGTCTTTCTTCACTGGCTCCTGGTGCATTTTAGGATTGATTTTAAAATATTGTTGATTGTTTTTATGTTACTTAATGAACTGGCACCTCAGTATATGAGAGACTTGATGACCATTTATACTCCAGGAAGGTCTCTTAGGTTGACAAATCAACTATTTTTGGAGGCTGAAGTTCTGACTTGAGCCTTTGCCTTTGGAGCAGCTGCCTCCAGGCTCTGGAACATTCATTCTGCTCATATGGCACTTTTTGGTAGGCAGCAGAATTCATGGTTCCATCAATTAAAAAAGCAGCCCCAGACCATCACACTACCGGGGCATGATGCTTTGCTTTTTGAGATCTTTTAGCCTTAATTCATGTCGGACAGCTTCTCTTGAAGTTATTTCTTTGTTCTGCAGGTCTGATTGTAATCAGGCCTGGTTGTGAAAAGTGGAACTGAACTCAGCTTTCATAATACTGTGGTTGATTTAACAAGGGGGAGCTACTTTTTCACACTCAGGTTACCTTTGTCTGATATTGAAATGTGTTTGCTAATCTGAAACATTCAATTGTGACAAAAAAGCAAAAACACAAGAAACCTGTCAGAAGGCGAGAACATTTTTCACAACATTTTCCATATTTTTATTAAAAAAAAGTTTTGGTTGTAACATTACCTGAATTCCAACTCATAAATGTCAAACATAGAAAAACAATGCTAGAAGATCATGCTAAATGCTAAATAATAGAATGTAAAATGAATAAAACAACACAAAACGACTTGACAGAACTTCACAGCCCGATAACACTTAGAATCACTGCCCAGGTCGTTGATGCCGACTTTGCTAGCGTCTGTCCTACTTTCATGTGAACTCTTTAACTCAGCAGAGCGCCTACTGGTGCAGCATTTATATTATCTGGTAGTGACTCACTAAAAGGAGTTCAGCTCTTACGACACAAGAGTCAGGACCTGATGCCTTTAAGCTCTCTGCTGATCAACAAGTGTGAGATGATTGTTTCTTATTTGTTGAGGTATCATATGATTAAATAGCTGGATTTTGAGCCAAAGTATCAAAGTTTTAGTGTGGTGCCTTCACATAGTTTCCAGTATTTATTTAAACTGGAATTTTGACGTGTCACAACAGAAGTACTGGTTGAAGCCAGTTTCCCAGTAGCTCATGACAGTGAAACAAATTGCATAAGAGTTCTCTTAGCTGGAATATTTCCATTGTCATGCTTTGCCTGCAATGAGATGTTGGGAAATCTGCCTCTGAAATTACTCATTTGCCTATGTTAGCAATAATAAAGCAAGTTAAAAAAAACTTTACATGAAATCAAAAACACAAAAAACTGTTCTTTTGTTTATTTCTTGTGATTCAAACTCAGTAAAACCCACTGGGACCTCATCCAACATTTCTACACTTATGACATTTTGTAGACACATGTAGCATCACAATATCTGCAAAATAAATAATGTTTTATTAAAATACTAAATTTGATTTTACTAAACAGTTGTGCATTGATCTTGCCATTTTAGCTGTATTTAAAGCTGTAGAGATTCAGTCAAATAACAATAACAATTGGTCAGTTTAATACCATTATTTATCTATGTTGGTAACATTCTCATTGTTTTGTGTTTTTTGGTGCATTCGGGTCATCAGAGTGAATTCCACTGGCTTTATGAGACGGTAGTCATTTTTACACACACAGAAATCATCCAGTATTTCCCCATTCTAACTTGTGTAAAGATTATAGCAGCCAGAAAACATTAAAAAATGGCCTCAACCTAGTCAGTTTACTGATATAGAGCTAAAATTTGGTGTCTTAGTTGTTAAAATCATCCTCAAAATACTCTGAATACTACACATTGAGCAAGATCTGTGCTTCAAACTTTGTCATTATTAATGTATTCAACCCTGTCTGTCTGCAACTTTTTAAAAACTGATTTCTTCTATTTGTGAAAAGGTTATGCTGAGACATAATCAGCTCTGTCCTAACACGGGTTATGAGGGAACCCTTGCACTACAGATGTATTAAATCAGTATATATGAGAATGTTCCATTTGGTCCCTGATGGAAAGCAGGAATGTTCTGGCGACCGCTGCAGTAGCTTAACTTTAATGCAGGATATACATCTTGGTTTGAGCTGTTTTTAGGTTGTTTCCTCCCATAAAGTGTAATGGACATCCTGTTTATGTGTTCATTTTTTTAAACCCTGGCCCATTTTCAACATTTACCCTTCAGCTAATTGCATCAGGAGTGTTTAGGCAAGGAGATTTTTCTTTAATGTGACTCAAGCTGCTGCTATTTTTTGTCATTGTTTTGTAATACAATGATGTGCTCCTAAAATATAAATTTTTTAATAAATAAAAATAATAATATGTATTTTTCACATCTTTTTATGTAGAAAGGGACCACTCACCAAAGATGACGGCTCCATTGAACCCAGTCCACGCAGCTCCACAGGAGACTCGCTTCTTGGTGTTGTTTGACTTTGATGAGACCATCATCAGTGAAAGCAGCGATGACGCCGTGGTGCGAGTTCTGCCGGGTCAACAGCTCCCCACCTGGCTGAGGAACAGCTACAGAGAAGGCCACTACAACGAGCACATGCAGAAGGTCCTGGCCTACATGGCGGAGCAGGGAGTGTCTAAGGAATCCATCCGCTCAGCTGTAGAGAAGATCCCACCCACTCCCGGCTTCCTGAAACTCTTCCAGTACCTGCAGAGCCATCAGCAGGACTTTGAGCTGGTGGTGGTCTCTGACGCCAACATCTACTTTATAGAAACGTGGCTGGAGCATGCTGGGGTGCGTCACCTTTTCAGGAAGCTTTTCACAAACCCTGCCCATTTCGATGCCAAGGGCCAGCTTGTGCTTCTCCCTTTCCACTCACACTCGTGCTCCCGTTGTCCTGACAACATGTGTAAGCAGCTGATCCTTCAACAGTATTTGGTGAGTCGTCAGAAGGAGCATGTTGGCGTCACCTTCCAGAGGGTGTTTTACATCGGCGACGGAGCCAACGATGTGTGCCCCTCTCAGGTTCTGGGACCCCAGGACATAGCATTCACCAGAAGGGACTTCCCCATGCACAGGCTGCTGGTGGAGATGCAGCGGTCCAAGTCTGCTAAATTCAAGGCTAACATAGTTCCTTGGGTCAGCGGTGAGGACATAGTGGACTGTCTGGAAAAGATAGTGAAGGAGAGATGAAACGTGTGTGCTTTTTAAAAATGCGAGTAAAAGATAAAAACAAAAATTAGAAGCAGATTTGATTAAAAAGCACGATTGGTACTGTTAATGATGACATATCCAAACTATTAACCTAAAAACTAACCTGAAAGCAAATGGTTTTATCCAGCTAAGTTGATATCAGTATTGTAAAAGAACAACTAGTGTTAATATTAATAATAAAATGTGCATTTCTGGTTCTTAAAAAGCTTAAAATAGAGTCACTGGGCTGTTCTTGACTGCACAAAATCTTGATAAAATTTGCACATTTTCAGTTGGAATCCCACTGACTTGGTACGCAGGATAGGAGAGAAAAGAGTCTCATCCCAGTGAGCTGAAACACCGCTTTAACCAAAGGGATCTCTTTGCTCTGCAGTGAATCACCTGTTTTAACAACTCATCCCCTCCAGGATATATTCAGTTTACATGTAAATTAATCACCTTTTGTCTTCTTTTTGAGCTTTTTGATCCACAAGGTAAAGCTAATCCACTTTTTATTGAAGGCTTCAATGACAGAAACACAAGAGGGATCAGGTGTGGCAGCACTACCTGCGACAAAAGGCCACACATGTTGTTAGGCAGGGACAAAGACGGCGTTGAAAGGGGATAAAGTTGCTGAAGACTCAGACGCTTTTACCTGACACCTAATCTTTGGGCTCGTTTCACCGCGGTTATCCACACCAGCATGAAAAACAGCAGGAAAGCTGAAGCCATATGCCTGCTTTTTGCTCTAATAAACCCAATGAAGCAATTAAATACAGCGTATAGTGGAGTAGAATATTTAGATTGTAGTAGTTTACACCTGCTTCTCGTTAACACTCAGTGAATCTTCTCATCCATACTGACACCTCCTTCGTGTTTAAATGTATTCTGGTTATGCAAATGTTTTTAATTCTGTGGATTATTTTCTTTATTAGCTCAACATGCATCCTCGTTCTGTCTCTTTTGACATCATGACAGAGAAGGAAAACAATATTTAAAGGTAAAAAATAGGAAATCTCTTTTAGTATTGCGTTCAAAGTTAAACTACGACTGTATTCAAGTAGCTTCAGGTCCAAGTTGGTAAAAACTGTTTATTTTTGCATTCATTTCATACTTATATGACAGCATATTGGGGGGAAAAAATAAGGAGAAAGTTGAGATTAATGTCAAAATTGACTGAGAGAAAAGTCGGCATATTATTTCTAGGAAAAAGTCAAAAGTAGACAGGAAATTAACTCTACAGCTCCCTAACGGTCTCTATTTGTTCCGTTTTGTTATTATCTAAACAGGGTTGAACTTCCTTCAGTCCTTCAAAATAAGAGTCTTAAACATACACAGGTCATATGGGTTTATTTTTACAAACTATAAAAAACAAGCCATTTTATTTAATCCACTACCATGGCAGCTCCTACAGCAAAACTCAAAGAAATCCCTTTAATCCTTCACAATAAAAGTCTAAAATATGTAGTTGAAGTTTGTAGAAACAGTTTATTAATATTATTCTGGTCAAACTATTTTAAGCTTTAGAGGTTTTGAAGTATGCGTGTAGGATTGAGACTCTTATTGTGAAGGTTTGAAGGAAGTTCAGCCCTCAGTTGTAATAGGTTTAAGCACCGTGGGATTAATTTCCTCTGCATTGAAGTGGCCTACTAGACTTTTTCTTGACGTTTCTCCTTGTCTTAAAACTTACAGTTATTATTTCACCTCACCCAGTTGAAGAACATGTGTTTGTTAACTGATGAATTAGCTTATTAATTAGCCATAACATTATGACCAAGTGATTGAATGTTAAGCAGATCCTTCTCATGACAGCAAAATAACAAAGAACTTTTGGGGAGTTCCCATCAGATTGTGGATCTGAGTTTTTTTAGTTTTATTGAGGCCTGCAGTTGTCCTGCTGCTATCAGGATGACTCTAGTTACTGAATTAATCTTTAGGCCGGTGCTAAAACTGTCGGTGTTTTCCAGATAAATGTCAGAATGCTGGTTTTCCCAGCAGAATATTACATTTAGCAACACGAACAGAGTTAATCGTTTTACTTATCAGTGGTCATAATGTTGCTGCTGATCATAAAAGTGCTGAAAATGTCCTTTTAACCAGTGTTTTAGTTTCTCAGGGAGTACAGCGATAAACAAAGACAATAATGAGTCAGAAACGTGTGTGTTACACGCTCACATTTGCTGCTCCAACATGTTTTAATTGTGTGTGTAATGTAGAAGTTCAGGAGGTGTATAATCAAGATTTCGCCTTTGTTTAGGAAACTAAAAATCTGTAATCCTTCCTTTGTGAGATGCTGTAATTTATGAAAACCTAACAGCTTAGTTTATTTCACCTGTTTGTGCACCTTTAGCTTCGTGCAATAATTAAATGCTGAACACTTGATAAATGAAAAAAAAAAGGCAAAACAAGAATTAAAACTTGACATTTTCAGGGATGCTCACAGAATCAGTGTTTTCAGAGTTTAAAAATCAACCCAACAAAGGTGTGCTGGATGGAGTTTTCCTTTTTGTGGTTTGTGTACACTGTGAGGTTTTTGTGTGTTTAATCAAGAACCGTCTAAGTGTGTAAATGCATCAATGTATTGGGAATATAAAGCCATTATCAGACTATGTGTTTCTTTTGTGTTCTTTAAAACACATACATTCGACTTTTAATAATTTCATTGTAGTTCTGGTAAATAATTCTATAAGTTCATGACTTTTGGTCATGTTTAAGGGGATGCTGTTGATTCATTTGAAAGAAGATGGGAGACCAATCTAGGGGAAGGACAATGAGCATCAAGAGGATGATGTCATCTTCTGGAAGCAGATGTCAAGTTGCTTTAGCGGCAGGGACGGACGGAGGAGGAGCAGACTTAAGAGGAGTCATCTGAACTGTTGTGTCAACTTGCAGATTTTCAGGTCTTTAGGGTGAAAGTGTAGAGAGAGGATCAGAGTTCAGACAGAACGGTGGAGGATCTAAAACTTTACATATACAGGATTTTTAAAAAGCACGCAAAAATACCTTTAATCATTTAAAAAATCATTAATTTATTACTTGTACTTAAATTTTAAACGTGCAGCAGCATTTCAGCAACTGGAGTTTTCATATTTTTTAAAATAAATATCTGAATGCTTCATAAAGTAGGCAAAAGGTCTAGCTGCAGATTATCCCAAAAAAAGGGTTTTAAATAAAGGCAACTGGACTTATTTGGTTCTTTGAAGACGTTTCGCTGCTCATCCGAGTAGCTTTGTCAATTCTGTCTGAAGTAAAGGGGAGAGAATCTTATAAACTGTGCTTATCTTCCTCTCTGTGACAGAGCTACTCGGATGTGCAACGAAACGTCTTCAAAGAACCAAATAAGTCCAGTTTCCTTTATTTAAAACACTTTTTTTTTTTGGATTATCATGACCTGGATGACTGAGAACCTTCACCAGCATAGCTGCAGATTAGTTTCCACCAGAAGATGGCGCCATGTACACACATCTGACCCTCAGGAGTGTCTGAGGATGTGACTTTGGTCAGTCCTTTGAACTTGTCCATCCTTCAGCTGAGAGTGTTGCACTGAGTAAATAAGAAAACAAAGTGCTGATGCAGATTCATGAAACATCTCTGGATGAGACAGCAGAGGCTCAAGGCTGTATGACAGAGAGAACATGAAGGCTCCACGAAATGCTGCTGATGTCACCCAAGTAATGTGAGGATTCAGCTGTCTTACTGATTATGGAGTCCAGTACTCGAGTACTAAGAATGTCCATGTGATCTGAGAGAGTCAAGGCCATTGTCATACAGACAAAACATCCTGTAACTTACACTGAATTCCAGAGTTTGATAGGAAATCCCATTAAATTCAGTTGTTGGGAATTGTTTTTGAGGATTTTCTCCTGTCTCTGTTAATATCCAGATATGAGCTGATGCAGCCTTCTTTTCAACCAATAAAAGGAAACACTCAGCTGTTGAGATGCTTTAAATTGCCATTGCTGTCTGATGATTGCCTTTATGGATAACCTCATCGATTCTTCTTCATTCAATTACTCTTCTTGAGGTGAAAGAGAATTCAGTTAAGGGACTTCAGGCTTGTCGGAGGTCATTTTATATTAGAATGCAAACCTCCTTTGCCAAAATCCTATCAGGCTGATTAGAGTTGTGTTTTCCCACTCCTCTCAGTTTGATTCTGTGAGTGATAGTTTAAAAACACAGTGCCAGCCAAAAGTCAAGCATAATAGGTTTGAGCAGCAGAAAGAAACAGTCAATTGTAGCTACAGATGGAGATGGAAAGGATGAGGGGAGGTGGATTTTATCTAATGTCCTTGAGATGAGTTTCAGCGATGGAAAAGCATTCCTCTGTTTGACGGCCATCAGCTGCAAACCAAAAACAATAGCCCACTTGAATTTTATCTGCTGTCCTTGAGGGTGATGATAAATAAATAACCCTCCCTGCATTATAAGGCCTTCATGATATTGTAGAAATGAGGACAAGAAACCAGGCAGCTTGTGAAATTAAAATAAAATATGGAAATTAAATGTTTGAATGGTGATAAACTGAAATTTGCACTTTTATAAATCTGGGAAACTTCAGGTGAAAGCAGCTGAGGCATTCAGATTTTTATACCCTTTAAAAAAATCATGCATCTTTTTGTATTTTTTGTTTCATGTCATCCTCTGTTAGGATTTACATGTCAAGACATTTTGGTGTGTAAAGAGAATAGGTCCCAAAAAATGGTTTAAATCTGTTAAAGAAGATCAGGTGAACTGTTCAAGTCTCAGTTTTGAATGTAAGATATACATTTCAGAAATTTGGTTTAGCAGTTTTCACTAAATCTTTATGGATTAACCAGAATTCTGGGGTAATCCATGCATAAACCCAGAGTTCTACACATAAGAGGAAAATACATGACTATTACAATACAATATTCCCTTATAATTAGATTAAATTAAAATAAAAATGTGTTAAATATTAGTGGATCTGTCTAACCCTTGTATAAAATACTATGTAATGCTTGATCCTCTTTCTGTCTCTCTCTCTCTCTCTCACACACACACGCGCGCGCGCACACACACCACATACAAACCCCTCCTTTTTTCGCTCCAAGAGAGTTCAGTCAGTTTCTTTTGAGACATTCAGACTCTCTCTCTCTTCGATCCCGTCTGATGAAAGGAGGAAAATCAGAAGGATCCAGTTTTATAATAAAATGAACCAGAATTTTTATTTTTTGACTTTTTAGGAGTATTTTCTGAGCATAGGAGGACACGTTGCTGTGAAACACTGGTGCAGATTTTGAGTAATGTCCACAGACAAGGTAAGAAAGCTGTCATTATTATCAGTAGATAAATACATGTTTGTCTGCCTTATCTTAAATGTTCCCAAAAGACATAAAATAATGTATATTGAGCAGTAACTTTATTTTTTTTTTTTAAATGCAATTTTATGGCTTAACAAGGTGCTAGCTAAAAGCTGATTTTTAACATTTACTAGCTGGATATTTAGCCTTTACCTTATTTAGTTGTTTTTTTAAGATGGAAAATGACAATATAACTTATTGGAATTCAAGTTTGATGTTTATTAAATTTTTTGTGAATTTTTTACAAGTTTAAAACGAGAAAAAAAAAACTGGAAAGGTTTTGACCGACTTTAATTAGCATGTTTCATGTTAGCATGCTAATAGCATCAAAAGCTCTAACTAGAATCTGTTCTAATATGTCCGATGGGCGGTGAAACTGTAAACATCTGCCAAGAAATGATAATAATAAAAATAATCTCATAGTTTATAAGTGAAAAATTTGCGGTCAGTTTCATTATAATATCAAGTTAGTTTAGCAAATAGAAGTCATTTTATGGTGCAAAATTTTAATAACTGACTAGAATAAAGCTGGAAACAAGTTTCATAACTGCATAGTAGCAGAGTTATGTTTTTCAGTCCAACTTAAAGAAGCTCATTCTCATTTGTCAAGATCTCAAAGAACATTTATTTCACCCTGTTTGTCATTAAAGATGGAGAAAAACAGCAAAGTAAGCTGGAATTTTATAATTTCCCCCTCAATCTATTTACCCAAATGCTAGTTTTTTGAGGTGTACTAATTTTCATTCTGATCCTAAAGTAGAATCACTCTGATAAAATCATTTTAACTGTTGATTACAATATAATGATCAGCTGCAACACGTGTGTGCTTCTCTGTGTTATAAATTTTGCAGACTCAAATATGTAATTCGTCTTTAGCTTTAGCCCATAAAATATGTTGGTGTAGATTTTCAGACAAGTTTTCCCCTTCCATTCTAATGACTTCTTAAAACTGAGTTCTTGGAAGTTTCAGATTCTTTGTTGGGATATTATTTTTGGGGAATATTTCTAAACATTTGCTGAAATCAGATGTTTGTTAATGATCCACCTGATCATCCTGTGGGTCTTTTTGGGTGGTGTAATTTAATGATTGTGAAAAATCCCAAAGGGGAGAGTCAAGGCTGCATTGTATTTGTTCAATTGTCTCTCAAATCATTTATTTTCTCTGTCCAGAATGTTTATTGTCCCTAAAATTGACCCTTATTATTGAGATGTAGGTGAAGAGCTGAGTCTTGACCTGAGGAGCTGGCTCGTTTGTGTTGTGCCCTGAGCTTGTGAAGTGGTTTATTTTTTCTTCATAAATGTTTGAGCACAAGTCATGGGACTGAATAGGACTTTTTGTGGTTGTTTTGTCCCTAGGGAGAACCAGTTTATTTCAGAGAATGTTGCTGGATTTGTGTTTAGATTTTTTTTGTTATGTTTAATTGATTGTATTTTATTTATTTTTCATGCTGCTGCTTTACCAGGTATCTTATCTGACTTGAAAAATGCTCAAATTGGATGTGCTTCCATGGTGTGTTTGTGATCCTTTTCTTTCCCCTCAGTAGAGCCATTTTTAGCCCAACACTGTAGAGTTCTGGGGTTTTCCAGAAAGTGGTTTATGTGAAAACATGAGTAAATTAACCCTGAATTCAGAGAAACTCTTGTAAAGACATTTAAGTGAATCTTTCATCTGACTGCTCTTTAAACAGAATTACTTTGTAATGTTTTACATCAGGAGAGGATTTTCCCACCTAGATTGGATGTGTGCTTATTCCTTATATCATTGTTTGTTAGAACAGTTTTGTTTTAATCAGATTTAATCATATTAACAGCATTCTCAGACCACAATTTTTTAATATCACACACACGCCTTGGACATGTGCTCAGACTGTACTTTACACTTCTCTCTGTTGACTCTGGTTGAAATTCTGTGAGATGATGATGTAATGCAGGATATCAGTCGAGATTAGTTCTGTGTTGGAGGTTTAAATCACTACAAGTTAAAACTCCCTCTAAATTAATATTTCCTGTAAAAACCTTTAAATAAAAAAAAAGCATCAGCTAAATTATATATTTTACTTTATTTTTAACTGTGTCCAAATCTGATTTTCATTACAAATTAATTGAATGTCTTCTGTATTGAGTGTAAAACTTGCTCAACTGAAAGTGCAGCTAAATGTTAAATTATTAGAATAGTGTGTTCAAACTGATTCTTTTTGCTGCCTCATAAGTTATATATTTTTTGCACAAGAGTCCAAATTCTTCATCGGCTCAGAAAAATGGACTTCCTTTGGCAGCAACATTGTTTTCTCAGCAGTTGCCATGGTGACTCAAAGTATCAGGGCTCCAGTGATGATAGTTTTCAACTCAAGTTAAAGGTACTCAGAGTTGATTGAACTAATTGAAAAGAGCCGTTCTGGAATTGAAAACTCAAGAGTTTTTCCACTCAGAGTAATTTAACTCAGAGTTCACTCCTTTCTGGAACACCCTCTGATAATGAGTGATAATCCAGTAGCTTGGTGATGTTTTCTTGTAGGAAACATAGAAATTGGTCACTTAGAGCCTGTATTCGACATATAGGTGTTAAAGAGACAACAGTCTGTTAGGGTTCAGAACTGGTTGTGTTGTATAAGAAGCCATCCAAAAAGTATCGGCCCCCTTACAGATTTGTTCTGTTTTTGTTGACTTGTCACACATAAATGTTCCAGATCAGCAAACAGATTTCAGATTCAGACAAAGACAACCTTAAAGTGCCCATGACATCAGTTTCCGTGTTTTCTGACTTATCTATCATGTTGCAATGTTGAGTTCTCACCTTAAACCTGCCAGAAAGAGCAAAAAACAGCGTCCATCTGTCTCCTAGTACAGCCAGTGAGAAGCTCTTCAAGATTTCAGACCCAGGTTTCAAACAGTTTTTTTCACTCCAGCCCGCTATGAGGTCATAGTGATCCGGACTTGCTTATATGGTCAATTCTCCTCCCACATGCACGTTCACGACAACTGGAGCGAGGCAGTGCCGCCGCCATTGCCCATAGACCGTGTAGTGTTTAGTTTCAGTTTCGTTTCTCTTTCACGCGACGGCACTGCCCCCTGCTGCAGCAGAAGTGTCAGGCTGCCAAATAAGGAGAAACCCAGCAGAACCGGAAGGCGGCGCTTTCTTTTGATCTCTGAGTTGCTCGTTAGGAAATAATTACAGCGTATTTTGAGTTATTATGGTGCAACGCTAATCTGAAGGCATCAAAGATTACACCTGTTTAATATAAAGTGATTTAAATATGGAGTCACAGGCACTTTAATACATTTAAAATGCATTTTTTAAATTAGGATTTCATTGTTTCCAAACCAAGCTGGCCCTTTGTGAAAAAGTTATTGCTCCTTAAATTTGAAAATTGATTGTAACACACACCTGATGGCAACAACTACAATCAAGTTTATGTGATAACTAGTAATGAGTCTCTTACGTCACTGTGGAGGAATTTTGTCCCACTTTTCTTTACAGATTTGTTTCAATTCAGCCACATTGGAGGGTTCTCCATCACAAACGGCCTGTTTAAGGTCAAAGAACAGACCTTCTCCTTTAGGATTTTCTGGTAGACAGCAGAGTTCATGGTTTCATCGTTACAGCAAGTGGTCCAGGTCCCAACGCTGCAAAGGAGCCCCAGACTGTCACACTACCACCATGTCTGACCTGGAATGATGATGTTTTTAACAAATACAGTTAGTTTTTGAGATCTTTTTGCATACTTCACGTTGTCAGACAGGTTCTATTGATGTGATTTCTTAATTCTACAGGTCTGGTAGTAATCATGCCTGGGTGTGGCTGGAACTAAACTCAGCTTTCCAAAGAAAATGCGGGTCAATCACAATTTATGATTTAACAAAAGGAGCTTTACATAGGGCCAGGTTGGTTTGGATAGCTTTTTTCTTTAATAAATGAAATCATCATTTGAAAACTGCATTTTATATTTACTCAGCTTATCTTTATCTGATATTGAAATCTGTTTGCTGATTAAGTGTGACAAGTAAGAAAAAAACAGAATAAATCTGTAAGGTGACTCACTTTTCCCAGCACCGTAGCTACTACGTAGCTGCAGTAATTTCCTGACAGTCTTGTAGGCATAAACGTGAAAACATCATTACAAACCCTGTAACAGTTACAACAAACCAAACTATCCACAGGATTGTGACTTCAACAGCTTTCTACTGTGGATTTCCCAGCTACAGCTAATAAATCTAAATCTTCCCACCAGTCAGTTCAGACCAAGAGATAAAGTGTCTTTAAGAACCAAGAAAGGAAATCCTGACACTTTATGAGAGCACATTTAGCTCTGAAACAACTCAAAGTCTTAATACCTGAAGCTGTCTGCATGTTCATCTTTTTATAGGGTTTATTTTTAAGGAGAGTTGCAAAATGTGTGCATATATTAGCAACTGACATGTGACATTTCAGATTGTGATGTAGAAGCTATATAGTTTACAAACAAAAATAAAGTAACAGTAAAATGTGTGATGTAAACTAAACATTTATTTTTTGTATGCAGGTAAATGGGGTTTGAAACCTCTCCAAATTCCGATCAGGATATTGAAGAAAAACAGAAGAAATTGAAACGTTTCCCAAAAAGGTAACAAGCTTAACTTCAGTGTCTCTAAATTGATAGAATCTTGTGTTTTAGGGATGTTTGTTTGCACTTAAAACTTGCCAGCCATCTTTTTTTGTTCCTCTTGTTACAATTAGAAATGCACTAAA
Source organism: Callopanchax toddi (assembly GCA_006937965.1). Taxonomy (NCBI): domain Eukaryota; kingdom Metazoa; phylum Chordata; class Actinopteri; order Cyprinodontiformes; family Nothobranchiidae; genus Callopanchax; species Callopanchax toddi. The sequence continues at coordinate 277,145 of SSNR01000446.1, read as the reverse complement.
ATTTATGAGATACTGAGAACGTGCAAAGTAGTAAAAAGTTTATACTATGTTTAAGTAATATTCAGGCCATATGTAGTGGGTTATTTCTGAAACAAATGTTTTATTTTAACGATACTGGGAAATTCTCAGCAGTGTGGCAGGATAATTGATGGCTTATGTCGTCACAGTGCACATTTATTTGCCCACTTTAGGAAGACCAGTTAGGTGTTTTTAGCTTGTTTGGTAGCTCGTAAAACCAATTCTGTTCCATCATTGTATGTTTTACAGTTTTTCTCAAATGCTAAAACACATTTCACAAATGTTTCCTCCATGTTCCCCAATGTCTAAACACAACACCCTTTTCTAAAGCTACATAAACACAACCACACCTTCTCACCTCAAAACTCAAACTTTGACACCAAAAGGGCAGCTCGAAGCTTTCAAAAATCTAAACACTATTCACATCATTACACTCTACAGCAACACAATTGAAAACACAATGCTCAATTTGTGAGGAGGTTCTTTGTTTCATAACTGCCAAGGCATATTTTTAGAAACTTTACAGTAACGGATCTTCTTAGATCTCTACAGAGGATTAGGAATTTAGATTTGTGAGTTTCATATGAAGAGTATAAATCTATAGGAAATTCTACATGTACAGAACTGTAACACAACTCAATGCTAGATAGGTGTTACTGTAATTTATGGAATAACCTTAAAGTGATAATATGCAACTTTTTCATATTTTTAAATCTTTTCCTTGAGCCAGTATGTGCTAATATGACCCTTTACAGAGTTAATGAAAAGTCACTTAGCCCCATCTGGTGATTAGATCCAGAATACCATGATTGCAAGATCTCCGTCACTGTCACGGTACCCAGGAAGTCACATGTCTCACGAGGGTTAGGCTAACCCAAAGTGGCTAGCTGTTATGCTAGTGCTGGAGTGTTTTTAGCTCATGATTCCTGATTTTTTTCAATCTCTCCCTGCTTGAACACAGCAGATTTCTTTGAAGGAGTAAATAACCGCTCCTGTAGAAAGCTATGAAGGCTGCGGAGACATTTCAACAGGTAGATATTGGCGTTTAGAAGCTGAAATGATCTGGTAACTTTTTAATGCAGTGATTTAAAACGGACACCAGAGGGCGCCCAAAACAAGCAAAACTGCATATTATAGCTTTAAAAAGGAAATTTAAAAATCAATGTCATTTACAGTAATATATTTAAAAAACCTACCAAATTGAGAGTAATAAGTAATTATGAAAATGTAAATTATGGTAAACTAATGATCATGATTACGTAAATCTGGAAATAAGCACAGGACAGAGTTCAAATAGAATCTGTATGTGTGTCTGACATTTGAAATTGTATAGATCATTTCTTTTGCAAAAGGGGGCAGAAATGATGTGATTTTTTTCTTAATTCTGCTTCTTTTCATTCAAATTAGATTTTTTTTGTTTTGTATATTTTACTGTTTATTTTTTATGTATTTTACAGTATTTTGAATGAAATAAACTTTGGGGGAAAAAAAAATCAAAAACAGAATCTATTGCACACAACAGTACTCTTGAAAACATGATCAGGGGGTTAAGTTTTTTTAATTTACTTTATTCACACCACACACACCACATTCACTGTGCAGCATCATGTCACTGAGCTGCATCAGGACACATCACCTCATCCACACAGCCACGGTAAACCTAACTCAGGTTTGGACGGACTCTTAGTCCTGCTTCAGCCACTGTCATGTCATGGTCAATGACTGTTGCTCGCATGTCGTCTGTAATGATGGTGCGAGGTTGTCTTGCTCTTCTTGCTTGGACCTTCTCCTCTTCCTCGTTGGCTTCCTCCTCTTCCTCCTCTGATTTGAACTCCTCTTCCTCGTTGGCCTGCTCCTCTTCCTCCTCTGATTTGAACTCCTCTTCCTCGTTGGCCTGCTCCTCTTCTTCCATGGACAACTCTTCTCCCTCCTCTGACTAGAATTCCTCTTCCCCTGACTCTGCCTTCATCCATTGTGTTTGTTTGGAATCTTCAGCAAACTGTGCGCTCTGAACTTGCTTTTATCCATGTGGTCACAGCATTAGCAACAAGTGTCTTCAATTTTGAGTCATTGTGTGTGATGAATGACACCAGGTTTGTTCATTGTGTTCAAATATTGCTGACTGTGGCCAGTATTTTGCATCACACAAGCTTTCATTTGAGAATATGAGCAGAGTTCATTTGCAACTTGTGTTTTAGCGAGGACAAATGTGTTTAGATTTATCAGAACGGAGGATTGTGTTTTGTGAATTGTGTCTTCATGTGAAATGTGTTTATGGTATTGGAAAATGGTGGCTAGATTTTGTAAATATGTTTAGACATTGGGGAACATGGAGGACACGTTTGTGAAATGTGTTTTAGCATTTGAGAAAAACTGTAACATGCCACACAGAGTTGGTGCAGAATATTCTCAGGGAATGTCAGGAAATGCTCAGCCTAACCACAATTTAGTTTCTTTTTTATGACTTTCTCAAAAGATTCTTTATTTTGTTTAATAAAGTCATGTAAGAGAAGGAAGTGATGTTCGGTTCAAGGTTAACATAGTCTGTTGGCTATTCAGTCCTCGTTATTGCACCAAATCTGCTCCTAGCATGTTTGTTGCACTCCTACACATCATAAAAGCCGCTGAGCAATTCTCCAATCCATGTGAAATGGCAAGTGTTTATTGTATTTGACATGCTAACTGGACAGCCTGGCTTGAGTCCGATTGGGGCACCATTTAGTTCTCTCTTTTTTACCAACGGTTAGATTTTGGCAGGGTAGCGAGTATCTAATTAGAGGAAAATACCAATTTACTTGAAAGAGCAGTGTCAGCAAGCTACAAACCTTTTACAGTTGCCTTTTGAGTAAATAGTTGGAGTGTTTCATAGTGAAAGATAGGGTGGAGCATCACTTTTACTGCTTTGAAGGTAACCACAAACCTCCATGTTCACAGCTTGAAGCCTTTTTAGATGGGCTTGTACAAAGCTGGTACGTTTTACAGGCTCTGTAAGAAACAGGAGGCTTGCTAGTCTCTGGGTGGGAAACATATGGAGACAGTAAACAGCAACACTCCCAGGCTTTCAGTGTTAACCATAACCCGCTCTAGCTGTCACCACAAGCTTCAGTAAGTAATGTGTTATGATTATTTTTCAGTCAAGAATATTAGATTTATAGTAACTGTCTCATGTACACATTTTGTTTACAAGTTTTCCCAGTTTTTTGTTGTGTAGCAGATTGTTTTGTTTTGTGGATGAGCTGAAAACGAGCAGAGTGAAAGATCGTTCTGTTTTCTGGTGATCAGTGGGATTTGTGTTTGGGTGTGGATACAGTAGCTGTGCCACTGGCCTTTCACATGGTACATTACACAACATGGCCAGATGTGCTGTTTTAAAAGGCACGTGACTCTTAATGAGGACATCAACCCTCCTTTTTTTCTTTATTGAATTTAAGAAAGCATGGTGATTCTTAACATTGATGGCAGCTGGATGTTTTTATTTCTTCCTTTTTTGATTAGGTGCTTTTTACTGCAATCACTGGTAGTTTATTAATAAATCTGCATAAAGCCCTGCTGCACTCATTTCTATTAGTAAAACGTGCATAATTTAGGGAGTTAGAGGAATGTCAGATTATTGAAAGTAAATAAAACCATTGGTTTAGCCTATTAAGCGTTTGATTTTGTGATTATCTTTACTACAAGCATGTTAATAAAGATTTTGTTTATTCCATATACTGAGATATATGTGCACAGTGCACACCTTTCACCATATCCATGTAGCTTTGACACATGTGCAGAGCATTTTAGAAATAAAAAATATCTCTAATTGTTATGATAAGACCAAACCTGAATGCTGAACTCTGAACAGTGAGGTAAAGTTATTGATTTCATACATCGACAGCCCTGGAATGTTTTTAATTTAATCATTTACAGCTTCACATAAACCTAGCTCTTTAAAATCTCATGAAGTTTGATGGGTGAGAGTTAGGCTTAAGCAGATGGGTGTCTTCAGGTCAAACAGAGGTGTTTACCAGTTGGAATAAATGCAGTGTGTTTGCATCAAGTTCATTTAAGAACACATCAAAAAAATTCTGGACAGATTTAAATGAGCTAACACTGAGTATGCTAAAAACTTAGGAAAGTCAATTTTTTAGATTATATTTATGTTTTTTAAAGCATTGCTGGGAATTTTTGAATCTAATAAGCTGAGTATTATACTTATCAAATATTTTAAAAATACACTGGATATCAAATGGAATAGTTTTGCACTGTCCTTTTGTTATAGAATATGATGTGTGAGTCCTTGCATTTCCAAAAAAACACATTTATAGGATAAGATTTGTTCCAAAAGGATCAACCAAAAAATGCTGTCACGCCCAAAATATACCTAAATAAAGCATAAAGAAAATAAAGTTGTTCTCAGACGCTCTGCAGAAAAAAAGTTCTGCTCAGCTGATGTGTACAAGAACAAGCTGTTAGCGCTGCTGAACTGAGGCTACGAGAACAAAATGACATCATTTTTATTCTCGCAGCCCCCCAGCGAGAACAAATTTCTTTCTTCTCATGGAGTATGAATAGGCCTTTACTCAGACATTTAAGGCCTATTCATACTCCACGAGAAGAAAGAATTTTGTTC
>SSNR01000446.1:248984-272417 GCA_006937965.1 Callopanchax toddi | reverse complement strand
GAGCGTAGTTACTGCGGGTAGCGGTTGACGTTTTTCTCCGGCGCCTGCTGTGCTGCTTTGTGCGGACGGACCGAGGAGTCCGAGTCACGGTCTGGATCGACCCGAGCTAGGAGGACCAGCGCGGACCGCGAGGGTTTGCGCCGGAGACCCGTATACCTCCGCTCCTCACGTAGCGAGGACGGATCGTTTTAAACTGCACACACACACACCTGATACGCACACCCATTTGATACGTCACTGAAGCAGTTCGACAGCTGAGTTCTCGGGGAGTATGAATGCTCCCTGCCGAAACAAAGTTTTTTATTGTTCTCGGCGCTCCCCAGCGAGAACAAATTTCTTTCTTCTCGTGGAGTATGAATAGGCCTTTAGGCTTTTATTCTGAAGGACATGTGTTGGATCAGCTGCACCTCAATTTTGCTTATGCTTTAGGTTTTGCTTTTGAAAGAAAATCTCAGTGGGAGGGGCTTTTCAGTGCTTCGATCTCATTGGTTAAGATGGTTTGGAGTAGGTGGCTCTAGCTGTTTGCCATATGTATGGAGTAAAATAAGTATTTTGTTTAGAAATATAAATATTTACTTATAAATTACTTTATTCTGTTTTTAGAGTGATTTTTTTGCTTTTGAATTTCACACTTTTGCGTCTGCAATGTTCTCTTAGTTTGCTTTATTTGGGTATATTTTGGGTGTAACTGTCTTTCTTGATTGATCCTTTTGGCACAAATCTTATCCCATACACATTTCTATTCTAAAGAAATGCTGAGTGTTTCTTTATGTCTCACATTTGCATGATAATGTGGTGCCATTACAGACGATCAATGAATGGCTTTGCTATAAGTAATTGTACGTTTTCATGTAAATATCTGCCACATTATTAAGAATAAATGGGTGGAAGTGTTTAAGGTTAATGCACATTTGGCAGGAACCTATAGAGATGAGACAACACGTCTCATTTTTTGCACTAAAGCATTTAAAATATTAAACATTTACATTCCTTTTGTTTGAAGCTATTTTTATATGCAATATTGCCTTCTTTTTATAAATTAAAATGTAATTTTGTATTTTTATTTAAAAAAAAGAGAGTCAATACATATTTAGTAGTGAAAAGATTTAAATGTTTGGCTTGAATTTTTCTTGGACACACATTTAATAATGCAATTTAAACCAACAGGGTTTCTTCTAATAATCTAACATGCTGGAGATCACAGACTGATAATGTAAAATACAATGCCTATAAGATAAATGCATTTAACAGTAGTATTATGTTTAACCAGGGTGTTTTTAGGCATTAACTTTAGGTCACTTACACTATATTTATGTATTAGTTGAACATGTAAAGATTTGGGGCCTTTAAATACATCCCATGTTTTAATTTGCTTGGGGGAATGTTTTCTCATACCTCTTAGTGGCAGCAAATGGAGCTAAAACAAATAAAGTCATACAGATTAATGCATGACATGGGTATTTGCACTATAAATACTGATTTCCTAATCTTTCTATGTGTGAGAGACAAAGGAAGACATGTTAATAAATATTTTTCCCTTTCCTGTAAAAAGTGTAGTGCTTATAAATTTGTGTCTGTGTGATACGTTTTGGCTTTAAATGGGAAAAATATTTGAGTCTTCTGTATAGAGGGTTTTGGCAGGAGTGGTTTGACTGTTAGTTCTTAAAATGTCAGACGTACTTGTGTTAGTCCAATTTTCCTAAAGTGGCCTTAATTTTTCTTTAAAAGGAATCAGACCAGCAAATTGCATTAATTTATAAAAAAAAAAAATTAGGCTACTAAGAAACAAAAAACATAATATTCATAATAGATAGGCAGGCAGTTTTTAATTATGTATATTTTAATTATCTACCCTAATGTCAATTTGATATTCAGCTGATTTTATATCTCTGTGTTGGTGATAAACGTGACTAAAGGCATTACAGTTTTCAGCTATCGATTCTAATATCCATCCCTTGAATTCTGTCAAATTTGCTGTAAACACAGGTTAGCAGTGACTAGTTACCATGAGCTTGTGTTTGTCACCTTCTGGACCACAGTAAATCAGAAACACCTGGATGAAATTTCATTACATCTGGCACAAACATGTTGTTAGTATAATGTAATAAACCTGTTTTTTTTAAAAGCCCAAGCTTGGACAAAAATATTGATGTTAGCTGTAAACACTCTGTCTACTGTGAAATGTGTCTGGAAAAAGTTGAATTTATTAAACAGATTTTGAGGATATAGAGTGCACAGCTATTCAATTACTAGCCACTTCTAACTTTAAGTTATTGTTTATTTTAATTTGTTTTTTGCTTTATTGTTTAATTCTGCTCCATATAGGTGTGATTTAAGGGGCTGCTCTTTTTAAAATAACAGATTATTTAACAGCTTTAGTAGAGATGACAGAAGTCCTTTAAAATTTTGTTCAATTCAGTGACTTCATTGAGTGTTCTGTTGTTATGACTCAAAGCTTAATGTTTTTTCTCTCCACAGGGGAGTAACAGAAGGTGTATGCAGCCGTTTGCTGTAGTTTTCCTGCCAACACCATGAGCTGGAGCTTCCTGACACGCTTGTTGGAAGAAATTCACAATCATTCCACCTTCGTGGGCAAGATCTGGCTCACCGTCTTGCTAGTTTTCCGCATCGTTCTGACAGCTGTGGGCGGTGAATCAATCTATTATGATGAGCAGAGTAAGTTTGTCTGCAACTCTGGTCAGCCAGGCTGTGAGAACGTCTGCTACGATGCCTTTGCGCCACTCTCACATGTCCGCTTCTGGGTCTTCCAAACTATCCTGGTTGCAACGCCTTCGCTTATGTATTTGGGCTATGCTGTCAACAAAATTGCTCGGGCAGAGGAGCAGACAAATACTGGAGGAGTGAGCAGGTGTACACGAAAGAAATCAAAGAAGTCCTATCTTGCAGGACGAAAGCAGCACAGAGGCATCGAAGAGGCTGAGGATGACAACGAGGAAGACCCAATGATCTATGAAATGACGGAGAGTGATGTTGGTGGTGGGGCAGCAAAAGGGGGCAGCAGTGAGAGACAAGTGAAAGTCAAGGTTCGACATGATGGGCGTCAGCGTATCAAAGCAGATGGATTGATGCGCATTTATGTCCTCCAGCTGTTGGCCCGTTCCATACTGGAGGTGGCTTTCTTATGCGGCCAGTATGTGCTGTATGGATTTGCTGTTCCTGCAAAGTACGTGTGTTCAGATCTGCCCTGCCCACACAATGTGGACTGCTTTGTGTCACGGCCAACTGAGAAAACGATCTTTCTTCTCATCATGTACACTGTCTCATTGCTCTGTCTGGCACTCAATATATGGGAGATGCTTCACCTGGGCATAGGTACCATCTGTGAGATAGTGCGCTCTCGTCGGCTGCAGCTTCCCGATGGTGAGCTGTACGGACTCACAAGAAGAAACGAAGCCCTTAAGGAGGCAGGACTGAATCAGGACAATTACAGCAGCTACCCTTTTACTTGGAACCCACCGTCAGCCCCACCTGGTTACAACATCGTTGTCAAACCTCTGTTAGTGTCCAAAGGAAACCGCAGCCCACCTCTACCCATCACTGATCTCACTAATGCCAAGATCACGTGCCAACAGAACCATGTGAACATTGCCCAAGAGGAACGTCAGCAGTACACCAATAATGATGACAACCTGTGCAACGGTGGGAGAGGAGATGCCCTCAGAAGTGCTCATAAGGACATCGGTCCATCTCAGAACAAACTGAAGGCTGATAATCAGGCTTACAGCCAGCTGCAGAGCCACAGTAATAACCACAGCAAGCCTAACCGTGAACGTAAACACCGACATGCCTCCAGACACGCCTCAAGCAAGATAGACACAGACAGAGGCGGCAGCAGCAGCAGCAGCAGCAGTAGCAGCAAATATGGAGTGATAAAGGGTTCTGAGTGGATCTGAAATACAGATTGTTACTTCTGCAAAGACTGTGCAAATAGAAAATTTATTTTTGTTTATCTCTACAATAGTGGAAGACAACAAGGCATCCAGTTTATGTTATTTTCAGTTTTTCTGGCCATGAAAATAATCAGCAAACACCTCAGGAGCCATTTAGGGTTTTTTTAATTACTTCTGTGAATTTATAAATTCTTAAAGGTCATAAATAGCTAATTGCATGCAGCTTCATCACAGCAATCAGCTCTATAGCTAAAGTTAAATACAAGTTTTACATGTTAACAAAGTGTCTTTTGGCTTAAAAGTGGGGGAAGGCTTTCCACCTCAGGGAGATGCTAGAAACATTCAGACCTATAGTAGTTATTTGTATCAGCTTGTGTTTTAAAGTTTTACTCCATTCAGTTTTGTTATTGGTGGTATCCTCTGAGCAGTTATATAAAAGACATCCACATATCTAAACAACTACTTGCAATAAACAGTTGAAAACAATGTGAGTATGATGTAAACATTTTTGATTATTTGGTTTGTAGTTAAACTTAAAAAAGAGTTTATAGTTTTTCAAGAGTAAAACAGAATTTTATATAACTTCTTTCTACAGACTGCAAGTTTTTAATTTATGTGAAGATGTCTGAAGGTATTTTTTGTTAGAAGGGGCCTTTATGCTGTGTTTTGAAGTGCCTTTCTTGTTGGAGAACTGCTTCGTGGTGACCCTGTTTGATTTATGTTTGGTATTTTTCTTTTATAAACTGTTTTCATACTTGTAGATTGGACCAGATGTCTATTTTCATCGTTTCACTGTAATAGAATTCTTGTTTTGAGTATTCACTAAGCTGGCTTTTATGTAGACTGAATGCCTTCTGGTGTGCCATGAAGAAAACTTAAGAGATGGAATGTTTTAAATATACATTTTTTAGATTTTCTTTTAGTTTTGAAAGAAGAAATAAGCTCCCATTTAAGTTTTAATGCTTCTCTTTAAACTCAAGCATTTATTGACTAGACCCAGATATTTACAGTGCTCTATGCTTAATAACCATTTTAACCATCATATACCGGTAATTTCAACTGTTATTTTACTTGTTTAATATGCAAATAAATGCAGCACAATAAACTTTTATGATTTTTTTTTGCCTGGTATAAATGTACTTAAATTGCAGATTTTCAAACTGAAAAGCCATTAGAAAAAGCTGTTTGCTGTTGCTTCAAGAATCTTTTGCATGTTTTGAATAAAAGGTTTGTATTCATTTTGCCATCTTTGTTTTTTTAATGAAACAGTTTGATTAACATGCCATATTTAACAGTTTGAAAGAAGCCATTTCAGTGATAGTATTTACAAACACATTGCCCTCTACTGGGGAAGCAACATGAATGTTTATATATTTCTACTAGCAGAGAATAATTGAGTTGACTGTCTTAGTGTATAATATTTCATAGATTTCTAAATTTCTCTGTGTTTCTAGTCTAAATAATAATAATACATATATAAGAACTAGAAGTACAATAGTATATTTGACTTCATTGCTTTTATGTGCAAAATGTTGCTTTTATTCATTTATTGGTCAGAAATAATATAACGATTTTGCAGCTGTGCAAAAACTGACAAGAGTACAACTTCCATCCATCCATTTTCTGTAGCCGCTTATTCCTCCACAGAGGGTCGCGGGGCAGCTGGTGCCTATCTCCAGCAGTCCAAGAGTACAACTTAATACATAAAACAAAACTAAAATCATAGCTGAAATGTGAGCAAGACTGATAAGTACGTAATAACAGGTGAGTCTAGTTATTTTTGAATATACAAAAATATATTTTTGTATTGCACAAATTACACTTGATAACCAGTTTAAGTTGTTCTGACCTTACTCTATAGTTTATTTCTCTAAAGTTATGTGTTTGTAAATATAAATAGTTCAACAATTTCTTATAAGTGGGCACAGAAACTTTTTTAAACAGAAAAACAATAGACATCAAACCCCCCACAATTCTGTTTGTGCTGCTTTTTTTTTTTTTTTTTTTTTGAAAATCGCATGTAACAAACACTAGTATAGAACTTGCTTATTGAGACACAACTATATTGTTGGTATAAAACAGAAACGTAGTACAAAATGTTCAGATCTTGTCTCAGTTAAGTGTTCAACTATAAAATTCCCTTATGAACATTGGAAAATAGGGACGTTTTGTGGAAATCCAACTTTACGTAGGACAACTGAAGGCAGCGTGATTCCGGATGTGACGTTACCAATGTTTTTGAAAAAGCGGCGGTTTCTGCTACTTTCTGATGAGTTCAATGAATTAATTGTATATCAAAGGTTTTCAGCACAACACTGAAAGGTAAGTAAAACATTGAAATTATTTATTTCACAGTAAAAAAAACTTGGGGGAAGATTATACTGTTTTCTGCGGCTCACGAGTTGTCAGTTTCAGAGGAAAGCTAACTAGCTATGTTAGCTAAAGCTCACGAGTCTCTTTTTCACGCGTTAACTGCGCAGCTGAAATTGATTGTAATGCTTTATGTACATTATACATTAAATGTTTCAGGTTTAGTGGTGTTACACACCGATTTACATTACGGTGATCAGAAAATTTACGTTAGAAAACAGGTGACTTTTTCCTGTACACTCTTGGACATAAACAGTAAATTGCTATTAATCATAATGCTATTTTATGAATAAACAGGTTTTTATAAGAATAAGATCATGCTTAAGGTAAAAAAATTAAATTATTTATGGTGATGCAGCAAATGTGACTACCTCTCCTTGTGTTTGAATATTAATCCGCAAAACTAACATAAGCAGATGTTGGTAAAAAATAATAAGACTTTTGATGACTACCTGTGAAGAATATCTTTCTAGTTATTGACTATATAGTTCTTCTATTTTACATGTTATTACTTAGGTTGAATGCTGAGGTTTGGATCTACTGTATTTGGATCTCTCAGCAAACATTGCATATTTTTACATTTCTTTAAATGTGGCCAAGAGGTTTCTTATTCATGTTTCTTTTAATTTTGATGTTCTGTAGTACATAATATAGGAATGTTTTCATTCAGTCAAATGTAGGTTGCTGCATATTTACTTGTCCACACTTTAAACTTTGGATAACCCCATATGACACCTTCCTCTACCCCCCATGCACTCTTAATTTGTAAGTTGTTTTAGATCAAATAATCTTGTGAATTCAGATAATAGTGTTTAGTTTTTAAAGTCCTCTTCATTATTGATTGGCATTTGTGCAGGAATGAATGTCACTATTTGTCTCTTTCCAGACCCTTAGTTTGCTTCTTAGAAAAATTATTTAAAGATATATTTCATTAGATTCATCAACACTTTTTAAAATTTAGATTATTGGTGTTTTGCTGTAGTGCTGTGAGCCCTTCTACAACAGTGGAACCATGCAGCCGCTGCAAAACTCAAAGGACAACGGGCTTTTTGGCAGACTGTGTTCTGGAGAGAAGAAACTACAGGGGAAGACGTTCTACCTGGACAATGTGAAGGCTCGCTCAACAATGCTGCTTTTAGAGGCCATTTCTCTTCTAGGAGGGGTAAGCATGAGTGAAAAAATCAATTTAATTACACCACTTTTTTATTACAGAAAATAATTTGTTCCTTTAACAGTTTAACTCTTTTTTGCTATGTTGGAAGTATAACATGTGACTTTATATTGATTACTGTTTTTTAAATTAGATTGTGTAAAATGAAAGTTCAGGCTTTTAATTAAATCTCTGGGCAGAAATATTGTATTTATTTATTGTAATATGTTTTTTCTTAAGAAAATTGAGAGTTTCCTGCACAAGGATGTAAACTATGTAGTAACTGGAAGCCAAGAGACCATTAAGGATGTGAAGAGCGAGGTTACTAAAGGAGGGGCAAAGGGGACAAGTGAAGGAACCCAACAACAACCCATCAAGCAGGAGAGTGGACTCAGCAATGACAAACGGCGACCAGGAACTCCTAGAACAATGGTACTGAGAGACACTAAAAGATACATTTTAAAATGTTTTTATGGTCATCTCTTGTGTTTAATTTGGTGATCAGATAACCTAAAATAAAAAATTACATGATTCCACTGGGAAAAGTTTGACATTAAAGAGCATCCTCGCCTCACCTCGCCTTCTTCCGCTTATCCGGGTCCGGGTTGCGGGGGCAGCATTCCAAGTCGGGCAGCCCAGGCCATCTTCTCCCCGGCCAAGTCCACCAGCTCCTCAGCTGGAACGCCCAGGCGTTCCCAGGCCAAACTGAAGATGTATTTCCTCCAGCTTGTCCTGGGTCGACCCGGGGGCCTCCTGCCGGCAGGACATGCCCAGAATACCTCCCGAGGGAGGCGTCCGGGAGGCATCCTTACCAGATGCCCGAACCACCTCAACTGGCTCCTTTCGATATGGAGGAGCAGCGGCTCTACTTCGAGTCTCTCCCGGATGTCCGAGCTTCTTACCCTATCCCTAAGGCTGAGCCAGGCCACCCTGCGGAGGAAACTCATTTCGGCCGCTTGTATCCGTGATCTCGTTCTTTCGGTCATTACCCAAAGCTCATGACCATAGGTGAGGATTGGGACGTAGACTGACCGGTACATCGAGAGCCTTGCTTTCTGGCTCAGCTCCCTCTTCACCACAACAGACCGGTTCAGCTTCCGCATCACTGCCCCAATCCGCCTGTCGATCTCCCGCTCCCTCCTTCCCTCACTTGTGAACAAGACCCCGAGATACTTGAACTCCTCCACTTGAGGCAGGACCTCTCTCCCGACCCAGAGTTGGCAATCCACCTTTTTCTGGTCAAGAACCATGGCCTCAGACTTGGAGGTGCTGATCCTCATCCCAGCCGCTTCACACTCGGCTGCGAACCTCCCCAGCAAGAGCTGTAGGTCAGAGCCTGATGAAGCTAGGAGGACCACATCATCCGCAAAAAGCAGAGACGCGATTCTCCTGTCACCAAACTCAACACCCTCCACCCCACGGCTGCGCCTAGAAATCCTGTCCATAAAGGTTATGAACAGGACCGGTGACAAAGGGCAGCCCTGGAGGAGTCCAACCCTCACTGGGAACAGGTCCGACTTACTGCCAGCTATGCGGACCAAACTCACACTCCTCTGGTACAGGGACTGAATGGCCCTTAACAAAAGACCATCAACCCCATACCCCTGGAGCGCCCCCCACAGGGTGTCCCTGGGGACACGGTCATAAGCCTTCTCCAAATCCACAAAACACATGTGGATTGGTTGGGCAAACTCCCATGACCCCTCCATCACCCTAGCGAGGGTAAAGAGCTGGTCCACAGTTCCACAACCAGGACGAAAACCACATTGCTCCTCTTCAATCCGAGATTCAACCATCGACCGGACCCTCTTCTCCAGTACCCTGGAGTAGACCTTCCCAGGGAGACTGAGGAGTGTGATCCCCCTATAGTTGGAACACACCCTCTGGTCCCCCCTCTTAAAAATGGGAACCACCACCCCGGTCTGCCACTCAACAGGAACTGCCCCCGATGACCACGCAATGTTGCAGAGACGTGTCAACCACAACAGTCCTACAACATCCATAGCTTTCAGATACCCAGGTCGGATCTCATCCACCCCTGGGGCTCCGCCGCTGCGTAGTTGTTTGACTACCTCAGCGACTTCTGCCCCAGAGATTGGACAGTCCGTCCCCAGGTCTCCCAGCTCTGGTTCCTCCTCGGAATGCGCGTCGGTGGGATTGAGGAGCTCCTCAAAGTATTCCTTCCACCGTCCGACTATAGCCCCAGTTGACGTCAGCAGCTCCCCGTCCCCACTGTAAACAGTGTGAGCGAGTTGCTGCCTTCCTCCCCTGAGGCGCTGGACGGTTTGCCAGAACCTCTTTGGAGCCGATCGATAGTCTTTTTCCATGGCCTCGCCAAACTCCTCCCACGCCCGAGATTTTGCCTTGGCAACTGCCACCGCTGCACTCCGCTTGGCCCTCCGGTACCTGTCTGCTGCCTCTGGAGACCCACAGACCAGCCACGCCCTGTAGGTCTCCTTCTTCAGCCTGACGGCTCCCCTAACCTCTGGTGTCCACCAGCGGGTACGGGGGTTACCGCCACGACTGGCACCGGCTACCTTGCGACCACAGCTAGCAACAGCCGCCTCAACAATCGCAGAGCGGAACAAGGCCCATTCAGACTCAATGTCCCCCACTGCTCTCGGGACGCGGTCAAAGCTCTGCCGGAGGTGGGAGTTGAAGACCATCTTGACAGGCTCTTCTGCCAGGCGTTCCCAGCAGACCCTCACTATGCGCTTGGGTCTACCCGGTCTGCGCGGCATCTTCCCCTGCCATCTGATCCAACTCACCACCAGCTGGTGATCAGTTGACAGCTCCGCTCCTCTCTTCACCCGAGTGTCCAAAACATACGGTCTCAGGTCAGATGATACAACTATAAAGTCAATCATCGACCTGTAACCTAGGCTGCCCTGGTACCAGGTGTACCGATGGGCATCCTTATGTTCAAACATGGTGTTCGTTATGGCCAAACTGCGACTTGCACAGAAGTCCAATAACAGAACACCACTCGAATTCAGATTGGGCATCCATCTAGTAAAATAAACATGAAAAATAAATATAATCTCTTTTTTATTTCTACAGCCTTGTGGCAGTCGAGGGAAGGCTCTTCTGGAAAAAGCTATTTGCAACAAAGTAAGTCGAAGCATCTAAAATCAGCTTTTATGCCCATGCTGGGTTTTAATGAAAATGTTGACTTTTAACTGGTGTTTGTTTCTGGTGGACCTGTCTCTATAGGAGCGTCTTCAGAGGAACAACATGTTGACCAATGCCCAATCATGGGGAGTGAAAATATTGTATGTGGATGGTATCCTTTTAAGTAAAGAGTGGTGAGAGGCTAATTACAGAACATGAGACATGCAGTTACCATGTGCTGACAGCAGAGGGCATCGTGTGCTTCTGATTTTATAACTCAAGCAGTTTGATTTCTGAGCATTACCGGTATATGTACTTGATGTGTTTTTTTATTTTGTGCAAAAACTAGAATTACACAAAACTGGTTATTTTATACATATAAGATACATAAAAATTAGGTCTCCAGAATGTAGAATATTGTACTTTTTCCAAAGGTTATCAAGAAAAGTGTTTGAAAAGGAACAATTTGAAAATAATTTGCATGTTTTTGTGTGATACTTTTGAAATTGTATTGATCCTTAATTTGATGTCAGATGTCATCTTATATCTGAAGCAGTTAACACGAGAGAGTTTCAGCATTAAACACAAGAGGACAGAGGTAAGAGCTGATTAATTTATTTGATTGGTTTTTTTTTTTTATTTAAAGGAAAAAGTTAAAAGAAGTTTACAGGCTGAACTGCTAACTTGATTGGACTTTAGAATAAATAACACTCATAATGGCTCACAATTAACTTCCAACAAGATCTGTGAAAATGTACTTTGAAATCTGTCACTAAACAAAGATTTGTATTTTCATTATTTATGCAGAAGACATCTGCTAAACAAGGTGCTGTCAAAGGTAAGTTTTTCTTTTCTTTCCCCTATAGTTCTGATGATTATTTTTGCTGTATGTAATAATTTGTCTGACTGTCCTTGTTTGTCCTGTTCACAGCTGCAGCTCTGAGATCTCCTTATCTTAAAATTGAAGATGAAAGCCGGTGAGTTTGGCCTGTTATTCAGTTTTGTTGATTAATTTTCTACCGCAGACACACTTATAGAATATAAATTTCATCCTACCTTAGAAGAAGACATTTAAATATTTCTTACTAAATCTCAGTTCTCCAATTCTGTCTTCCTAAAAATGTCCTCCATTGTTAATTCCAGTCAGTAAAGGATTTTGTCAGCTAAAAGGACCAGTTTTTAAAGAGGCTCATGTTACTTTTCTCCCGTATCAGTTCAGATCCTTTTATGCAAGTCAGGTATATTGATATCGAGACGGTAATAGGTGGCAGTGATGTCTTGTTGTTTGAGGTGTTAATTTCAGTCCAGATGATTTTCTTAATTGAGCCTATTAAGAAGTCCTATCATGTAATGTGACAAGCAACAACCTCCCCTTCTAGTGGATCTGCACCCCAGGAGCTCAGAGCTCCAGCATATTCGATTTCTTTTCGACGAGGTTTTGCAAAGCTCCGCTGCCTGTTCCTGCAGGGGACCTGTGTGTGTGTGTGTGTGTGTGTGTGTGTGTGTGTGTGTGTGTGTGTACGTCCTTTTATTTGACTTCTCATTTAAGTAATTGAAGAGGATAATGGTGAGAGAGAATCCCTGACATCTGGAAGCCAGGCTGGAGTTGAAGGATAATCTCTTTCAAAGTATTTTTTTAACGCTTACAAACGTTCAAAAATGTTTCCGTTTGATTTGATGGTTTAAAATCAAATTATTCAGTCAAGGTTCAGAATTTAAGCATTGCCTTTTTACAAAATTCTTCAGTTTTTACTATTTTGGTCACACTTAAACGTTTCAGATCAGCAAAATTCAGACAAAGATAACCTGATTCATTTATTAAAGAAAAAAAGTAATCCAAATCAACCTAGTCCTCCTAAGTGTGAAATATTTGCCCTCTAAAGGTAATAACTGGTTGTAGCATCCTTGGCAGCAACAACTGCAGTAAAGTGTTTGTGATAACTAGTGAGTGGATGACACTATATTTAAAAAAAACAACAACTTTGTTTAAATCTTGTTTTTAATTTAACCTGCGTCTCATTTGTCTTTTTGTTTTACCACATATCAGGAAATACAAGCCTCTTCATATGCAGTCCATGACCTTTCCTGCTCTTTACTACTTGGGCCGTTTCAGTCCCTTTGAGTCTCCTCCTCCTCCTCGGTTTGACAAACAGATGGATGTAGGAGACGATAAAAAAAGGTTTGTTCAACTCTTTTTAGTATAGACTGTTACATTATAGAAAGCTTTTTTAATGCTCTCAGAAGCATTTTATATTAACTGTGTTCATGTTTAGGGAAAAGAAAGCTGAAAATGGTTTTCAGGATGAATCTCAAACTCCGCTCAGCTGTAACCCTTCACCTTGGCGGCCGCGTAAAAAGAACTCGTCTTACTGTGAATGTTGTTATCAGACCTTCTCCAATCTAGATGAGGTGGGAACCATTAAGGTCTTTCACTGTTTGTGTCTTTTTGATTCATAATTTGATCTAGGTTTTTTTTTTGTCTTTGCAGCACTTACAGTCAGACCAGCACCGTTCATTTGTCCTAGAACTTTCAAACTACACTGCTGTGGATCAGCTTGTGGCTGAAATGCTTCCAGGGTTTGACCCTGATCCATCTCAACAACCAGCAGAAAGGTGAGCTTTAGCGGTGACTACTATTATCCAAGAGTTGTAGACTTATAATTACCAGATCACAATATATATATATATATTATTATTTTTTTACTTTAAACATATTTTTTTGCTTTAAACATATTTTTTCCTTTCATCAGACCACCAACTCCTCTGCCTATCCACGATGTTTGTGAACTGGAGCCTTTGACAGACGTTGAAACGGAGCATGCTGTTGAAGTCCTGCTAAAGGAAGATTTGTCCTTCGTTACTCACATTTCCGACCCTCCCCAAAATCAGCTTTCCTCCAGACCTGCCAGCCCATCTCAAGAAATCCATTTTACCACCCCAGATTCAGCCACTCCACCAGCTGACCTTCAACCTTCGAATTCTGAGACTAACCACCAGTCCACTCCGTTCCTGTCTCACCCTTTGAGTCCTCTCATGCCTGTACTGACTCTTGAAACTTTTGAATATCAACCTGAAACTCTTTCCTCCTGTTCCAATGAGCCATGCCCCCTCTCTGATCCTTACTCCCTGCCTCCAGTCCTCAGTCCACAAACCCCCAAGTCTCACATTAATCAAAGTCCTTACCCAGAACCCCCTATTCTCAGTCCTCAAAAGTACACTACAGAGGAGACTTTCGAAAGACGTGCTTGTGAAAGAAAGTTTGGAGATTTGCTCTCTACTATATTTCAAATTTCTGGGACCTGTGCAGAAGAAAAGTGGGAACCTAACCCAGAGGTTCCTGTTGGACACACTGGAGGTGCTAGCAGAGGTTTAGAGTGTGTTTCTCAGTCATCACATAGCTCTTATTCACACCCTCAGCTGCCAGCTGTAGGACCAAAATCTAAAAAGCGCTGTCAATCAGCTAGCCTTGAACATGGCAACCTTAAAAGGAGGAGGACAATGTTTGTGGAAAGTGGCAGCCAGTGTAATGCTTCCAAGTCACCAAATGAAAACTTATCAAAAGTTGAGGACTGTTCATTTTGTGACGATGCTTCTGATCAGATGGTACAATCTAGTCCTAACTCTGGAATCGCTACATCATCTACTGAACGCTTTGTGAATGTTCATGATTTAAAACCAGCGTGCTCCACCTTTTCTTTTCCCACTGTTCAGAATTTCACCCCAACACCAAACCAAATCAGCTCTGTTCCTCCTCGTGATGGTGACAAACCTCAAAATGCTACTTCGAGTCACTGTTCACATTCCCACCCTGTTTCTGTGTGCATCGAACCAGCTCTCATCCCAGACCTGGCCACGCTCTCCTCAGCGTTGTCGGACTCCGACTGGGACCGTGACCTGCTGTCACGGCTGGATCCGACCTCGGCCGCGTCTCTGCCACCCACCGAGCAGAACTGTGAGCTCGACAAAGAGCTGCTCCACAGGTCATGTCCCTGGATGCACAACACCACCTATGAGTCACATCTGCACACTGTCCTTCAGCCGTCGGCCCCGGCTGCATCCATGTGCGGGGAGGACGCTGACTCTTCGCCATTCTCCAGAACTGTGGTACAGATCGTTGAGGTTCAACACTGATAGTGCTTTTCAGAGCTACTCTTTTAAAGAGGTTGAAGATCTTCTACTGGAAGGAAAGGCTCTGACTTATCTGTGGGCAGCACTTCAAACAAATGTGTTCATTGAATAAATATTTAAGATTATTGTTGTATATTAGCTGTTAATAGAGATTTTATTTTTCTTTACGAGGTATTCGTGGATGTTGTATTTTTCTATGATTTTTCCCAGCTCCTTATCCTGATCGTGCATAGTCCTACTAGTAAATGTATGGTACATTTTGCTGACCACAGTCATTCAGCAGCTATCCGGGAACACACGGCAGTACTGAGAATTTAATGAGGACTTTCTGAAAGCGGGGGCATTACTCAATTACTCTAAGTGCTGCGCCTGGATCGGATCCCACATGAGATGTTGTTGATGGTCAAACAGGCGAGGCGTTCATAGAGGGGAGGACTGACAGCTTATGACACAAACTGTCTGATTAATGTCAAATAGCTTTTCCTGCCTTTGGAAGGTGTGCCAAAGGACGAGCTTTGTGAAGGAGAGGTTAGCGCTCTGGGGAGGTTTTACCTGCACTTCACGGTCTCAAGCAAACTCTTTGACCAGGTCTCCAACCGAATGCAGAAAACAAAGGGAAAACATGTTTATTTCAAGGTGTGAAAGACTTAGGAGTTCTTTAAGAAAAAGTCAAAGTCAGAACTTGTATTTTTTTTTTAAATAAATGGTTTTAGTTTTTCTTTTTGCTGTCAAGTTAATGAATCAGACTGCCTAGAAGCCAAATGAATTGGGAAGGATGAACAAAGGGCAGCAGCAGGTCGATGTGTCCTATTGACTCGTCAGACCATCGTCCTGCTGACATAAACAATATTTGATATGTTCTCAGTTTCTGTGTTCATGCTCCATATTTCAGAATTAATGGAAAATATCAAAAAACACATTTCAGCCAAAGATTAAGGCACAGTTCTGCTCTTTAATGCTGTTTTTGTTTTAAAGTGTAAATCAGACAAGAAGGGTAATGAGGCATTTAACACAGATTGGACCAAGTCATTGTTTTGGAAGACTCCAGTCCTTCCATCTAATTTCCCTCCAAAGTATATTGAATCAATATCCAAGATGTACAAATCCAGGTCCAAAAGACAATGTTGTGCCATCAAAAGAAAAAAAAAAAAAAAATGTGTCTTTAAAACCCCCAAAGCTAAGCAGTCAACAGGTTGAAGCTTTTGTATTTTCTTTATTTGCTGTTTAATATAGAAAACTAACATTTCAGTTTAGTAGTAAATCAAAACAGTGGACTTAACCTTGCAGAAGTCACAAATGTAAATGAATTCCTGTAAATTTAATTCTATAAAGATCAATGTGTGAATTATATTTTTTCACCCAAATAGTCCAAACGTGTCCGTATTAAAAGGTAAAGCAGCCACTTCGGTTATGAAGGCTACTGTTTAGGTGGCGCGGTGCCAAATTTACATCAAGTCTCTGGGCTTGTCTGTGAGGGGCGGGAACGTAAAGCCCCACGTGCTCCTTGTTTCTAGGCTCGCGGCTCCTCGCGCGGCGTCTTTCTCCTTTGAAGCAGCCGCCAGACAGGTGAGCTGCTGCTGCTGCTTTAACCGGAGAGCAGGGACCCCCCGTTCGGAGTGCTTTTAACGCCCAAACGGCGGAAATGGGGTGAGGAATGAAGGCGTCGCGTTTAACGGAACCGAGTCGTCGTGTTTGCCCTCGCTGACAGCATCAGTCCGGTTCACCTCACGGCGCGACACCGAGGAAATCACTGGGACTATGTGAGCACCATGCTCGCTGTGGGATGCCTGCTGTTCGCTGCAGTGTGTGCAAGGTGCGCCGACACAGGTGAGAGGCTCCTGCGCTTTCAGCCAAGATTACATACAGAAATAATAAAAATAACACATTAGGAGACGTCAAGTGGAAATAAATCTACATAAACATGACTTTTACTGTTTGTTTTTTTTTTGTTATATCTCCCACGTTGTCTACAGGTGTGAGGGGATGGGTGAGGCTGGAGGGCATGCTGCCATCTGCAGAGGAGATCGTTCAGCCCAAACGGCTCCTGCAACAGATCCATTCAGAGGAGGAACTGCTGCACAACCACCTGGACACCCTGGTCAGGAACCTCCCAGCTGGGCAGCAGGTGAGCCTTCACCATCTCAGACCTCCAACCCCTTATCTGAGTAAAAAAATTATATAATGTGAATATTTAATTTGATCTCAAATAGTCAGTAGAATGTTTCTAATATGCTACTAATATCAGTTTTGGCCATATTTTAACATTTTATTTTGCAAAATCACCCTCAAAACAAACCAACTACCCAGAATTAATGCAGAAATTAATAATAAACAATGTGAGTCCCTGTCAATGGCAAGAACACAAATTATAGACTAGAACAAGTAGATTGAAGCTTCAATTATCAAAATTAAATTGTAGCATTGTTTTTGTTCTGCAAAAGCACTCACTAAGGAATTTTAGCAAAATTTATAGAACATAATTTATAATAGAAAAAGAAAATAAACAATCATAATCAAACCTTGCAATATTTGTTTAATGTTTATCAAATAATTTCTATATTTTTATTGTAAACAACACAATCATTCCACACATGAATCTCTCTAACTGATGACATCTGTTTTTAATATTTGTGCTGACTTTAAAATTTTTAATTCTCATAATTCATACATAAAAGAAATTCAAACCACTTTTTTATTATAAGCTTTGTACATTGTCAGTGCAGTTCTGAGCTCTAATAAATCATAACATTTTAAAGCGTGCCAACTGAAATACACCCTTCTGTTTACACTTGACTCTACACCTATAAAATACTTTAAAGTAGTATTTTGTGCAGGTAAAAGAGGATTTGTGTGTCAATGCATGCTGTAAACTCTGTCAGGTGCTAGTTGCTCAGTTTTCTTATACCTGAGACCATTTCTCTGCAAGTTATTGTGGATCTAATAATTTTTATTGATATCTCAATTACTTGTAGAAACCCCCCCTGTAGAATTACATCATGAAGATTCACACAAGCCTTTAAATGTATGGTTCTGTCAAAAAGTTGCTGGCAAAGTGGTGGTGAGGGTGGCCAAAGATTATTTAATGTAGCTGTGACCACTGTTGACCCCGCCTTGGCTGTAACACCCCCTATGTGATGACAGATGGTACATTTGGGTCATATCAGAGGAGAAAACCCCCACCCTATACCTCCTCTTCACCCCATTGTGCTTTTTCACCACATTAGATTATATTTCACACCTCTACCTGTCGTGTCCCGTTACCCTTCCTATGATCACTGTCAGCCAGCAGCTGGCAGTGACAGGTCTGACCCTGAGCCGCCCTCTGAGGTCAGCATGTCGTCTCATGACCTCTCTGGTGATGCCAAAGAAGCCCCGATCGACGAGTCGGTAGATGCTGATTTTGATTTGATTTCCTTTTGTTGTGGATAAAACTCACCTTGGAAGGAGGTCAGACTGAAGTAAAAATGAGCATTTTACTCAGAAGCCTCTGGAACTGATGAGCCATCTATCCTCCAGTGACCTCTTTCTGGAGGAGGACGTCTTTTATCATCAAAGCTTTTGTTGTCAAGCTTGCTGTCAAAAATTCTGACATTAAACATGAGCTTTCTCCACTCCTCCTCCTCTCTGTCTTCGTCACATTCCTGTCACTTTTTTTTTTAAATCACAGCCTCTTTCCTGGTTTTGTGAAAGCATGAAATGTTTGACAAAGTGAGTCATTTGTTTGAGTCTGTGTTTAGAATCAATGAGTCACAAATTCAAAGTTTAGCTCTGCAGTGTATAAAAGACCCCTGAAGGAATAAAACGGGCTTTTTAAACGCATCCATGTTTTTGTACTAGTATGTCGGCCAAATATGTGTGCAAAAAATGCACAAAGTTTCTAATTTTTGAGTGTTTTTCTATTCTTTATTTAAAAACAGCTCTAAAACTAATTTCTAAATGTTGCTGAAGTGGCTCAGAGACAGTAATATCCCAGAGGATTTCTTTGTTCTGGTCTTCTTGACAGCTTGTCTTCAAGTTGTGCAGAATTCTGCAAATAACCCATTCATTCATTCATCCGTTCATCCGTTCATTCGTTCATCCATCCGTTGTTGTCTATAATCATGCATGTCTGGCTGTAAAAATTCAAACGCAAGATTTTTTTTAGCTCATCAGCAATTAAATAAACCCCACTTCTCCTAAGAGCAGTGTTGAGGTTAAGTGAAGTCTCTTCTATTAGAGAGGTTTTCATTTACCACTCTCAATCATTACCTTCTTCTTTACATCTTTTTAAACCGTATTTCTACATTTCCTCCCTCCACCTCCTCCTAGCCCATCCATCTGGCCCAGAGCAGCTTTTTGGTCGAGGCCTTCGGCTCCTCCTTCATCCTTGACCTGGAACTCAACCAGTAAGTAAACAATCGCCTGAGGCACGTTTATATGTCCTGAGCATTTTCATGGTTAGCTTCTGCTTCTTGCTCGCTCACATTCTGTACATCTTGTGTTTAGTCATTATATGCAGATTATAAAACACTTTGTTGACTTGTTCTATTGTCACAGCTTTTTTAACCAGTTCAGGTAAATACAAAGTCATACAGCTTTTTCTAGACTTATGAGTCAGTCAGACTGCTACAAATCATAATTTTCCATGTTGGTTATTATTAAGCTCTTAAATACAACTCAATAATAGTAACACTGGTATAATTTAGCATTTTCTAAGAATTTTAAAAATACTGGATTAAAATGTCTTCATTGTTGTTTTTGTTTATCTTTGCTTTCCAGCAACCTCCTGTCTACTGACTATGTGGAGAGACACTTTGAGGATGGGCAGCTGTCACAAAATATGGTAGGCTAAAGAACCCTTCAGTATCTTCAGGAGTTTTATTAACATTTTTTGTTGAATGTTGCTCTAGATGGGACAACGTTCATGTCTGTTCAGTTATAAGCTCTTGCCTAGGTTAGTTTTATTTTGAAAACGTGGAACAATGAATCAAAGTTAAATTATGAGATCAGAAGGCTTCATGTTCTTCATGATTTTCCTTTTTGTTTACAGCTTCTTGTATTTGGAATAATTGGCCATCATCGATTAAACTAAAACGTCGACTAATCTTATTTCTCAGGTGCACACTGACCTACACACATTCACACAATTTGCTTTGTCATTACATATGATGTAAAATAATTTTTTCTAATCCTTTGCAGTGATAAACGTATTAAATTGGACAGATTTGCTCTCAGCAGCCTCTGAGACTGTCTGCTTTTCTGCACCCTTGGCTTTATTTTACTCCCTGTCCCCATCTCTTTCACTCCTTCTCAGGCTTGTCTGTCTTTCACTCTCCTCTTTTTTTTTTCTGCCAAAGAACCACCTGACCAATCAGTGCATGATTGCCATGGTAACCAGCAGTCAGCAGCAGTACCACTGTGGGTCTATTTTGTCCTGTCTGTCTTGAGGGGAATTCAAATCGTTTGCCTTTCTAGAAACATCCTAAAATCAAATTATAGGAGTCATCTTCTGCTTGACTTTTAAACTAAATAGGTAAAACTAGAGCAGATGATGTGTGTGGTTTATTAACACAAGTAAATATTACTTTTTGTATGTTTTTTGAAAGTGGTTGGAAATGACAAAACATTTCTTAGATGCTTAAATGTTACAAATCAGGGGGAAATGGGACTTTATTAGCATCTCTTTTAGTAGAGAATCATGTTTTTGCAGTCAGAATACTTCTTTGTGTCACCACTAGGACTTTGGACCACTTATCTTGTTATGATCTCCAGACTTTGAGGTTTTCAGACAGAACTATAATTAGTTTGGTATGTATTGGTCAGATCACAGGCCTGAAATCCAGACAGGATTTATGACCACAGACAGCAGAGTGATGACACGAAGTTAAAGTTTTGAACATGTGTTTTAGAAGAAAAGTGGTTAAAAATCCAAATGGAGAAAGCTTTTGTTCAGGTCCTAGAACCAGATCTTTACACTTGTGGAGTAGCTGAGAGGGTGAATTTGAGTTTGTTTGTCCACGTATGTGTTGTGGACTTGGAGAGGAGATAACCGTGTCCCACAAAGGTTTAGTACGGGGTGCCAGGGTGTCACTTGTCAAATCTCTACAACCACTGCAAGAGCTGTGTCTCAGCACCGAGTCGAGTTAGTAACAATAACTCCCTCCCACAATATATATTCGAGTTTCAATCTAAAATAAATAATTGTATAAATGGTTCACAGTACAACTGCAGGTATTTATCTACACAATCCCGTTGTTTTCTCTATTCTTGATTTATTTAATTTATTTAGTGAGCTTCTCCTGCCTTTACGTCTCTTTGATTTAGTTTCTTTGAATCTGTGCTGTTATGCTGAGCTGGTGAGTTTCATTCAGGCTGGATCTTTGTGGCATAAAGATCTTTTATGCAACCACTCAAACCTTATTGTATATTTTGTATTGTCTGTGTGTTCTGTTCTGCAGCAGCCAGATACACAGTTTAGTATATATCTGATTTTAAGCACCAAAAACATTACTAGAACTTTCTTGTAGTTTAAACTTTTAACAGACAAAGTTAATTTTATAAAAACAAAAGGACATAAGCATGTCTTTTCTGGTATTAACTTTAAATACTCTGATGCTCTCTTGCTCCATCCTGTCCTAAACTTCACTTTAGCCAGCTCTTTTTATTTCATTACCTCTCCTTTACTCCTCTCAGATCATCTGAGTCCAGACATCGAGTGCACTGCAGCTTTTCTAATTCTGTTACAGTCAAGTTCAATCTCTTTTGTTTCTGCAGCACACGACTGTCTAGTTGCTCTTATTTCATTGCACTGGTGTTTAACTTCAAATTCCATGTCCTTATGTTTCACTGGTGATATTTCACCTGTGTTGCGCAATTTCTCATGCAACAGTGTTTATTTGCATGAGTGAGTGGACAGTGCACACTGTACAACCCTGGAAAGCCCAGTAAGTCCTTCAGTTATTGTGTGTCTGCTGTGTCAGGCAATTTGATTTCCTCCATTTAGCCTTGTAATCCTACCTTTTATTTATTTATTATCTCTGCTAAGTGCAGTGAGCAGTCTCACTCTTCTGTATGAATGATGAAAGTCGTTTTTATCCTCAACAAAGAAAAAAGGAACATAGACATATTTTACCAGTTTAAATAAAGAATTATAAGAGTTATATTTATCATCATCACTGGGAGGTGAAAGTTGGGCAATGAATCTAAAAAGAAAGTAGGAAATAAAAAAGCACATCTTTTGAAGTCCATCTGATTCAGGATGGCTGAAATCAGCCTTAAACACAAAGTGTCTGCAACTGTTTTTACAGGTATTAAGCTAAAATTTGATGTGGTAGCTGAGTAAAAAAGCATAGGGCAGTTTTCCTTGATTTTCCTTTCTTGTACATGGATCTCTGAGGTTTAAAGGTTGGAAAGTTTTAATTCTGTGCTGGAAATGATGAGATGTTTAAGTTTTTCACAGCACTGAAGTCACACATGGGGATTTTATGGCCTGTGGGCCACACCCAGTCCATTAGCTGTCTACAACCAGCCAGCCGCACTTTATATAGCACAAGTCCAAAATTGTCTTTTATTTTGAAATTGGGTGTTGCAGTGCTTTTATTTTGTCATCAGGAGTCTCTTCACGGGTAATCAGAAGTTGGAGCCACTTTCATGTTGGCTTAAACTAAAAAGACAAACTGATGGACTTCATATAATATTTATTAATGATCATTTATTAATATGTAATAATGACTTATTCAGTTTTTTTATTGCCTTATTCAACATCAACTCTTAGCAACTATATTAGTGAGGGCTGCATTCCATTCAAGCCAATGGGCAGCTTAAGCCAAATTCTATGAATGGATTTTAATTATAGCATGATGTTTAAATGTAAAGAAGTCACCTGTAAGCATTTCTTCTGAGCTCTATGTGCCTTCACTAAAAGCTGGATGAAGAGTATTGTAAAAAAAAAAAGACTCCATACATCCATCTTCTGAAATGCTTAATCTGTAAGAGTCATGGGGAGCTGGTGCCTATCTCCAGCATGGGGCGAGAGGCGGGAGACACCCTGGACGGGTCGCCAGTCCACAGGGTTACACAGAGACAAACAAGACTCACAACCAGTCACACTCACACTTGGGGACCAAGAGTCACCAGTTAACCAAACGTGCATGTCTTTGGACTGAGGAGTACCAGAGGAAACACACACATGTATGAGGAGAACATGAAAACTCCATGCATGATTCTTGCTACAAGGCTACCAACTGCACCACCAAGCGGCCCCTAAAAATACTAATGATAGCCGACTTTGCATTCATTCTGTATTCCTGTAAAGAAGTCTGAGAGGTGTTTTGAGTAAAGTTTGATCGTGTGTGAAGAACAGCAAGTTGAAGATGCTCCTTTTATTTTTGTTCCTTCAGCTGAGCTGAAAAACAGCAGGCTCAGGTTACAGACATGACTTCGTGAGGTTCATTACAAGCAACTGAAATTAACCCTTACACACACACACATGCACACACACACACATGCACGCACACACACACACACACACACACACACATGTGCATGCAATCTATTACACTCTAAATTTCCTAAAAGCTATAAACAAAATTGTTACTGTAATGTTTATCCACCTTTAAAAGCATGTGTGAGTTTGTCGTTTGACAGCACAATCCCCTCTCAGATCGTCGTAATGCGATCGTTCCTGTACTGTGAGCTGACAGACGGCGTCGAAACACTAGATTCAAAACACGATCGTCCAGTCAGAGTCCTGCAGGGGGGGCGGGGGGGGGCGGGGGGGGGGGG
>SSNR01000446.1:226837-248974 GCA_006937965.1 Callopanchax toddi | reverse complement strand
GGGGGGGGGGGGGGGGGGGGGGGGGGGGGGGGGGGGGATTATGAATAATCAGGGGAAGGAATCCGGAGGCGAAATAACACCTCCCAGCAGCTCCGCCGAGCTGAAAGTGTCAGCTGAGACGGTCACTCACACTGTCACGGTTTACTAGAACCGATGTTAAAGAGCCGCTGAAATATTCAGGAGCTGTTCAATAGTTCTAATGGTCTTGTTCATCAGTCAAGATAAGGTATCGACAGGTGACATCACGGCGTTTATAAACTGAGGAGAAAGTTTTAAGTGGAGGTTTTTCTATTTCTGATTTCTGTTTTCTTTCTTTTTCTGCCTGTGTCTCTAGTAGGAGACAGTGAAACAGTACAGAAGTCAGGGCTGGTTCAGCTACCAGACAAATATGAGTCACTCGTCTAAAAGCAGGAAAATGTTGTTTTTTTTTCAGTTTAAAAGTAAATTTCACCAAAGCAAAACAGAAGTGGTGAGTTCAGATGGTGCACTGGAGCTTGAAGACCTTCCTGTTTTCTTTTAAATCAGCTGTAAAGTTGCTGTTTATGGCAAGGAGTCTGAAAACAAGAGCAATGGAAAGCTAAAAGGGTCATAGTTCAAGTATTTGTGCACTTTGAAACACCTTCTTTTAAATGGACCAAGAGTTCTATAAAGGCTACCTTTTACCTAAAGGTAGAAATGTTCCATCTGTACTGAACCGAGATACGTACAGAACCGTAACTTATTGTTGCACATCTAGTTCCTAGAGATAATTCTTCCAAATTAGGATTAGACTCTAGTTGAGTCATCAGACTACAAATTTTAAAAATTAAAAATAAATGTGTACGAGCTGTTTACACTCTGCCTAACTCACGGCTCTTAAAAGAACCCAAACAAACGTGATGCTGTTGGAGCTTCTAAGCACTGAGTTGGAACTTGTTTCTGACTGAAGGATAAGCTTCTTGGTGATCAGTTAAACGTGCTCTGCTCTGATCGACTAATAAAAGCTGGCAGATTAATTGTCCTGCCTCTGTTTACAAGTACAGTGTTGTTTTACGAGTGCAGTAACTGATCTTCAGCATCTGGTTGACTTTAGGCCTCCGGCTGATGGAAAATACCTGCCCTGTGGGGGACAGGTGATCAGTGGCAGCGAGAGGTTCTCAGAAGGAGCTGGTTTCATTTTCTGAAATTTGACATGTTACTGGATGATGGAGGAAGAGTTGTATGTCTCACCTGTTATTTGGTTTCAGGGAGGGGAGCACTGCTACTACCACGGGCGAGTGCGGGGGCGGCCCGCTTCCTGGGCGGCTCTGTCCACCTGCCACGGCCTGCAGTGAGTATTCTGTAGATGTTTATTTGAGTTTAGATTTATCTCATGCAAATAAACAGGATAGTGTTGGTGTTTATGTTGCTTTGAGATGTCTTGTAACTTCTCTTTTTATTTTTAGGGGGATGTTTTCAGATGGCAACTTCTCTTATGGGATTGAACCTGTCGACAGCAGAGAGGTAAGCATTTTCTCCTCGTTTAAACATTTATAGGAAGCATTATTAAATACATTCAGATTTCTCTCAAAGCAGCCGACTTTGCTTTCCCTCTCTGTCTCTGCCTCCACTCTGGATGACTTCCTGTCTGAGCAGACGGTGTTACTCTATCTTTGAGCTGCTGAATGGGAAATATGAGTTGATACCTCCACTGAAACACACTTGAAGGAAGACATTCTCCCACTAAGACGAAAGAACTTGCAAAAGTTTGCAAAGCTTTACATATACATTGTATTAAAATAAACCGAGGAGCTGCAGAGTGACTGAGGTGTTGAGAATGGAAGAGTCTGAGCTTTTTTCCATTAAGACCCACAGTAATCGAAGCACAGCTCAATTACATGGAGAGATGGATCAATAGCCTCTCAGCTTGTCATAAAACTCCTTCACTCTCCTGCTCACTGCTCCATCTCTGTTCGGTTATTTTCATAAAGTATTCATCCAGCTGAAGTCTACCACCGTGTCCAGTCGTGTTTCTGCCTTTATGACAGCTTTGTGACTGATTAATTATGCATCAGAGCACTTTGCATCCAGTGATTTGTCTGAAGGTTTTCTTCACATGGTAAAATCTTTAGTGGGATGGTGAGGCACAACAAACATTCATTCCAGAAGCCTTTGTTGTGAAGTTATTCTTATTTTTAGCAGTAAATTTATGATCTGAACGGCTCCAACTTCAAACCCTGGATCCTGAAATCCTGGAACATCTGGATTTCTTTTTAAAATGTTTAAACTAAAATTACAACCACACATTTTTCTTTCTCTATTTGCCTAAAAATATTTAAATTAATATACTAATGTGTTTTTCCTGCTATTTTTTTGTTTCTTTTCACCCATCTGAGCAGAAGGACCATGTTGTGTACCGAATGCCCAACGTTGACCTCTCCCAACATTCCTGTCCAGGTAGAAACTTTTCCTTTTCTACTTTAGGCTTTAAATTAATGAAAATACCGGTAATTTCTAATCATATAAAACTTTGATTGCAAACTAATCACTTGGAGTGAAATATTTTGCCCCACAATTCTCCTTTGATGCAAACCGTTCCGTTTAGGAGAGGAAATAAATGTGAGCAGTCCGACCGGAGGAGATAAGGTTTCCTGTTTGTGTTGATATTTTTATTAGCTCTGTCCTTGACATTCAGCTAAGATAATTAAACGTTCTCCGAGGCTTGGTTGTGTTTTCTTGTCACACACTTACTCTCAGGTTGTCCTCTTCGTCCTTGCTGAACATCTCATTTGGCTGTATCTCTTCTCCCTTGTCCTTTAGACTCTCTTACCTCTCCTGATTACTCTCCCCCTCCTTCCTCTTAACTCCCTGCCTACTCACCCCTGACTCTCCATTTTCCTGCTCTTCCCTCCACCAGCCGTGTGATATTGATCTCTTCTGCAGATTGGAGGACTAAAATACACGGCTGCGTTCATCCTCAGACTGATGACTAGTCACTTTTCTGTCTCTCTCCACATGTGTGTGTGTGTGTAGGTTGCTTCCTGAACATCTCAGAGCATGAGGGACAAACAAATGTCCACAGTGAAGGAGACAATGAGCTGCGGGATGGAGATGATGGGTCTGAAGAAAAGAAACCTGTTTTTAGAGGACTGAGACGCTCAAAAAGACAAGTCAGTGTTAATGCACACTAATAATGCAACTTAATACACACATCCAGGCACAATCAGGGCTGATCAGCACCATGTTGGAGCAGAGATATGTAATCTAGTTTTGCAAGATAAAAAAGACATGTCTGAATCTGCTTTTTGAAATCTGAGGCCTGCAAGAGGCAGGTCTTCTGTTAATTGGAGGGTCGGCGGTTTGATCCCAGCTCTGTTCTTGTCTTTTGTTGTGTCTTTGTCAAGACATTTGACCCACATTGTCTGTGTGAATGTTGGTGGTGGTCAGGGGGACAAACAGTGCAAAAGCACAGCCTTACCTCCATCAGACTGCCTGCCTGCAGTGGCTACAAGTTTAGTTTATCACCACTGGAGTGAGAGTGAATGATGGGTCATCTGTAAAGCTCTTTGGGTGCCTTGAAAAGCACAAGATAAATCAAATCTGTTGTTATTATTTAATAGCTTATCAGATTATTGAAGGATTTTAGGTGAAACTTTCAAGGAACTCGACTGTCTAGCATCATATTAGGAAGGAAACATAACTTATGCTCACAATTCTGTTTGGAAATCAACTATCTGAAGCTATAATCTGTGTTTGGCTATAATTAATTATGCATAGGTTTACAATGTGACAACTAAACTGGTAAAATATTTATTCTAATCAACCAAAAACATGATTTTTTCTGGAACATTTAGCTTAAAACAATGGTTCTCTCTATAGTCCACCGATTCCAAACTCGAGGTCCCCTGAAAGGTAGGTGCCAAGTAAATCAGGGGTCCGTGAGTTTTATTTGCACTTAATTAGTTTTGTACATTTAGATCATATTAACATGCAATCAGCAGCATCTCACTGGGCTGTGACTGGTGAAAAAATATAACTGCATTTTTGAGGAAATTTCTTAGGGCTGCAGCTATCGAATATTTTTGTAATCGAGTACTCTATCGAATCTTTTTTCGATTAATCGAGTACTCTAATAAATTACATGTATGTATATATAAATATACATACATATAAATATATATGTATGTATGTATGTATAAATTACATGTACAATGTATAAATCTGAGAGAAAATAACAAAGTATTAAACATTTTTTAAATAAAAAATAGATATAAACCATGGTTTTGTGGCATATAAGTGCATTTACTATTATTACTGGTATTTATTGCTGACCTCGGAACTTTCTGTTATGTCACTGTCTTCCCCTCACACACCTTTTTTTCAGTCGGACTGAAGTGAAAGCAGCATCCATCAACACATAGATATCATGGCTGCAGCACCAAGTTAATTCCATACACGATGCGTGGCTTTGACTAATTGCTGGAATGCCTGTTTTTTGCGGCACAAATCTCATTGCATATGTTTCATTTTGCTCTGTTCCTGTTTACCTTTCCAAAATGCGGCGAAACTTTAGAGTTTTTCGGAATTTTTAACCCGCAACTCGCTAAGCTGTTTTGACAGGGAGGGGAGGGGCTCTCTGCTCCTCCGTCTCACCTGTGTCTCCACCCGTGTAGCTGCGCAGGCGGATAAATGAAGCATCTCAGTACCAAAGTCGGCACTGTGTTTTTTCGCTACCGGTACCTACCGACATCTTTCAGTCTGTGCCGGTCTAGTACTAGTAGTAATAGTACGGTCTAGTTGTCCGCCATGGCTTAAGATAAATTTAAGTTACATTCGCTACTCGCGTGTGCATTCAGTGCAGTGTATATGTGCGCCACTTATTTCGGTCCGGGTGAAACATGACCGCAGGCGATTGCAAAGCCATGAATTAATTAAATGTGAATTAAACGAAGCCTCGAGGCAGAGAATTTGCCTCGAGGCTTTTTTGTACTCGAATTATTCGAGGTACTCGAAGAATCGTTTCAGCCCTAAAATTTCTAAAATGTCTTAAAAATGTTTGTGTAGGCTTTGTGTAGAGCTGCACTCTCGTATCGCTGGGATTTGGAACATGTTAAAATGATTTGTGCAAATTTCTTCTCAAAGACATCACAGAGTTGTTGCTGATGTCTAGAATTCTTAATTTAGTTACAGTTGGTAATTGTGGAAAAAAGAAGGTAAATTGTTTTAGGATTAAACTGCTTTCCTGATGCACCATGAGACCAACAAGCGAATGTCGAGTCCTGGATGCTGAAACGTCAAAGAAAATAAAGTTTATACCTGATAACTCGCATGCTATGTCATAGCTACCTAAAAAGTTAGAGTTTTACTGTCTAACTTACTTTAAATGCAACTTGAGACTAATTAAATGTCGCCCCCTAGTGCCTATTGGATAGAATGCAAAATGTCAGTTTATTGGCTTTGCTTTCCAGATCTGGAGCTTTATCAGCAGCACATATTAACATAAACAAATCCAGACTTTTGCTCATTTACAGTTTAAATGAATATCCAACATTATTTTAGTCACACACAGAACCTGTCATTCAACCTGTTCGGATGCAGAGCAATAATCTGCTTCATGAATGAATGATTGTTGATCTTTAAAATGTGTTGACCTCTCAAGGACGATGACTAGAGTTTCATTCTCATCAGCAGGTGTGTGTGTGTTCATGCAGTGTGAGTAATGGTTTCACCTGCTGAGTTTTCTTTGTGTGTGTCTGTCCTGTGTGAAGGTTATTATGACAACACATTTAAAACTGAAGAGTTTAAAAATCTTTATTTTTCAGGTGAGGAGAGGTCAACGTAACGTCCAGACTGAGACCAAGTACATCGAGCTGATGATTGTCAACGATTATGAGATGGTAGGTGTGACATTAAGTCTTGATTTTTTTAAAAAGGCAGTAAGAAGAAGTTTAGAGTTGATGCATGCTGTTTTTTCTTTTGTTAGTTTGTGCAGCTTCGTCGATCAACCCTTCAAACGAAGATTTTTGCCAAATCGGTGGTGAACATGGCAGATTTGGTGAGGATTTGATTTAAAACTTATTTACAGCACTGCACCGAACTTTCTACTGATGCCTCCGTCCTTTTTAAAAATATCCATTGTTTTTTAACAGTTGCTACCTTCCATTATCTTTGAATGAGACACTGCTGCCATGTTTTAATCCTTCCAGACGTTTTTCTGCTTTTTCTTTTTGCAGCATTCTTTGTCTTCCTCCTAAGGCTTTAAATGTTTTTATTCATGTGCATAATGGTGGAATATGTTTGAGTTTAAAGTTGGAAATATACCCCTTAAAAATCAATGAATATAATAAAGATGTACAGATTGATCAGTGTTTAGATTTCAGGTGAACAAAACTGAAAGTCTAAACTCAGAGGGAGTTTGAGGATGGTTTGCTGCTTTTTATGGCTTTAAGAGGTTTACATCATTTATCTAAAGACTTTTTTCCACATAAATGCATTTGGTGCAGCTGATTGGATGTGATTATCCTTCAAAACAAAGACATGAAGTGGGTGTGCTTGAGCCCTACGCAGCAGCATCACCATGGAAAACCCTTCACTGACAGGGGACAAACTGTTATATTGGTTTCTATGGAAACGGACTGCCGTTTTCCCTCTCCAGCTTCATGATAGTAATCAAATAGCATCGTCCCTGCAGTCTTCGGTGGTTAAATGCATGCAATTTTTAAATTGCTGCATTTAAATTCAGAGTGTTTTTCCACCAGATAGCTTTACAGAATGCAATTTCCTCATGAAATACAAAGTTTGAACCCAGCTGTGTTTTTGCAGAAGCCTTAAAGTGGCGATCTTCATTATGTGTGTTTTGATGTCATTAATTTTATTGTTTAATCATCCATGTGTGAACATGATTTAAGACAGATTTTGTCAGTTGAAAAGTATTTATGCCTCTGAGCTTTTGCAGCTTATTTCAGGACACTTGGTGCATAAAAGTGTAACTGATCAAATGTAGTGATTATTATAAAATTATTCAAAAAAATTGAAATGAATCAATCCTGAGTTCACTGAGGTGGCTGCTCCTCACTCGTTGCATAATTTCATCTAATTAGCCCTTTTAAAAAATGTATCCAGATCTACAAGGAGCAGCTGAACACTCGCATCGTCCTGGTAGCCATGGAAACCTGGTCCTCTGATAACAAGATCGCCGTTAGTGACGACGCCTTGCTCACCCTGCGAGACTTCATGAAGTACAGGAAGGAAAGCATCAAGGAGCGCTGCGATGCCGTGCACCTCTTCTCGTGGGTGTTTTCTTCCAGTCCTTATTGTCCTCCTCTTGCTTTGTTCTTCTTCTGACCATCATTCGTCTTCAGGGGGAGGACGTTCATGAGCAGCCGCAGCGAGGCGGCTTACATTGGGGGCATCTGCTCTGTAACGCGAGGTGGAGGCATCAATGAGGTGACACCTAGAACTGAAATATGCATGAAAAATACTGAGAAAGTATTTATCTTCTATTTTTATTTGCTTTTAACTTTATTATGTTGTGATTCCTCAGTTTGGGAGCGTGGGTCCGATGGCCATCACCCTCTGTCAGAGTCTTGGACAAAACATCGGCATGCATAGGAACAAGGAGCAAATGACTGCAGGTGTCGACTCTAAATTATTAAACTTCTCGTTCTAACGTTGTGATTTGAGTTGTTTAAATTTATTATAAATTTTAAATTGCTCTACTGAGTAAACATGCAACCTTTACTCCTTCCTTCATGTCAAATTTAAAGAGATCAGAGTAGATTTTCAAAATAAAACTTGGCCTCTGTGTTTTCTTGTGTGTCCAGGAGAATGCAGGTGTCCAGATCTGTGGCAGGGTTGTATCATGGACGATACAGGGTAAACAAACTTAGAAAAAAAAACTATTATATGGAAAAAAATCTTTTCAAATAAGCTTCTTTGTAAGATTTGTTTAGTAGATAATACATTTTATTTTTGATGTTTTTTTCTGTATTAATCAGCTTCAACCTGCCCAGGAAGTTTTCTCGCTGCAGCATAGATGAGTATCTGCGTTTCCTCCAGCAGGGAGGAGGCAGCTGCCTCTTCAACAAGCCCACAAAGGTCAGATAGTTCTTACAGGGTTTACAGTTAAAAGGCACTGAGTCATTCTTTTATTTTTGTTAAATATATATTTACATTCAAGATGTCTAACTTTCTTGTATTCTTGGTCTTTTAGAGCTTTTCTTTGGACTTTTATTTTTGTGCCTGACTCTTTTTTTTTTTTTTAGAGATTTTGTTTTTTTGTTGTTGCAAAGTCTCTTAACTCTGACTCAGGAGTCATTCAGGCGTAATAAGGCCCCTAAATGTAAGACCTAAAGCAGTTTTGTGTCAACACACAACCGTTTTGTTACCAGCTGCTTGTCTCAGCTGTTCCCGTTATTTAGTTAAACATATAAAAATAGATCTCACAGTTTGACACATAAAATAGTATTTCATCACCAGCAAAGTGATTCTAATAATAATAATAATCAGCTGAAGGCCGAGGCGTCTCTCAGTTCCTGTTTCAGATCTTTGTTGGATATTGTTCTAATTTTGCGGCTCAGATCTGCTGTAGACAGTCGTTCTTAGGTTTGGTTAAAGCTCAAACTGCATACCTGGTAAACACATGGTCAGGTATGAGGACTGGACAGAAAACGAGTTTAAAAGCAGCCTGTGAAGACCTTCAGAAATCCATAAGAACTTTTTTAAAAAGCTCACAAGAAAGTCTGCATCCTTTTGAAGCAAAATATAAAACGTTGTGGTTTTAAACTAGGAAAAGTCAAGTAGACTGTCTTCTAGGAATGTCTTTAATTTGTTCCTTGTTCTGCGCTCCAAGCTGTGGTTCTGTTAACTACTTTCTAAGTGTTTGTTTTTCTGTAGCTGCTGGACTCTTCAGAGTGTGGCAACGGATATGTGGAGCCAGGAGAGGAATGTGACTGTGGGTCTCTGTTGGTGAGAACACTTTTATTTAATTAAACTCTCTCTGGTCGTCTTCAACAAGTCAACATAAGTCACGCAGCTGTAAAACTAGCTGGGAAATTTGCAATAAAAACACATTTGTTAGCCATTAAAGTAACATAATGTGATTTCTATCATGAGAGGAGTTCTGTTTGTGTTTCAAAAACAACAGTGGTGATGTGATTAGTGTCTTTGCACTGTCATTTATAAAAAATACCAAAAGTTAAACTGTCTGGTTTTTATAGGAGTGTACTCAAAGTGGAGCCAACTGCTGTAAGAAGTGTACTCTTACCCACAATGCAATGTGCAGCAACGGGCTCTGCTGCAGAGACTGCAAGGTGAGCTCTGAGGATTTATTGTCCATGTATTACTCATGAGACCAGTGATGTCCAAACTTCTGTCCACATCGGCCAAAATCAAGTTGATTGCACCCAGTCAAATGTGATTTTAAAAAATAAAGGTTTGTGGTCCTGTTTACCCTGAAAAAAAAAAAAAAAAAGCTGCTTTGTTTTGTTAGGCCTGACATTAATAAGGTGTTTTTAGACTGGTGCCTTATTAAATCTTTCCCTCTGTGCCTGTTTTTGTCTCATTTTTCCAGTACGAGCTCAGAGGGGTGACATGCCGCGATGCTGTGAATGACTGCGACATCCGTGAGACCTGCACAGGAGACTCCAGCCAGGTGAATTACCCCACCCACTTAAGGAAATATTCAGAGATCTGAGGCTGAACATCTGACTGTTTGTCTTCTGCAGTGCCCTCACAA
Organism: Callopanchax toddi; assembly: GCA_006937965.1. Classification (NCBI taxonomy): domain Eukaryota; kingdom Metazoa; phylum Chordata; class Actinopteri; order Cyprinodontiformes; family Nothobranchiidae; genus Callopanchax; species Callopanchax toddi. The sequence goes on along the minus strand of SSNR01000446.1, from coordinate 239,280 downwards.
TGTTCACAAACTGGATGGATACACATGTGATGCAGGCCAGGTAAGCTGAAATTTTTTTTTTGGTTTTTTAGGCCTTTTCTTTAGTATTATAGCCACACGTTTCTTTCCTGATCAGGGTCGCTGCTATGGAGGCCGCTGTAAGACCAGAGACGGACAGTGCAGGACTCTGTGGGGCTTCAGTAAGTCTGATTATCCTGGGCGCTGTACTGCCCTCTGCTGGTTGTTTCTGAACATCTTTGATCATTTTGAGAGGATTTGTCTATAAATGGTTGTTTTGACTGATGAGTGAAGGAGTTTGTTTCCTCTCAGACTCAGCTGACAGGTTTTGTTATGAAAAGCTGAACTCTGAGGGCACGGAGAAGGGAAACTGTGGGCCAGAGCCCGGTGGTCAGGGATGGGTGCCGTGCAACAAACAGTGAGTGATTTCATATTTAATGTTTCAGCGTCTCCTGAAGTTTTAGGATTGCATCTTGTCTTGTTTTGCAGAGACGTTCTCTGCGGGTTGCTGCTTTGCACCAATCTGACAGAAAGACCAAGATTTGGTGAACTGCAGGGGAAGCTTACAAGTCTGACAGTCCACCATCAGAACCGATACATGGACTGCAGGTGAAGTAGCTTTTTCTCAGTCAAGCATCAAGTGAAGAAATTCTGTCAAGTGGGACGAGTTCCTGTGAGTGTCTGTGTTGCAGGGGGGGCCACGCAGTGCTGGATGATGGTTTAGATCTGGGCTACGTGGAGGACGGGACACCATGTGGGCCAAACATGATGTGTTTGGAGCGCCGCTGCCTGCCCGTCACCACCTTCAACCTCAGCTCCTGCCCCGGCTCCGCGTTCTCACGGATCTGCTCCCATCACGGGGTGAGTCTGCCGTCTGTCACACTGGTGCCTCCAAAAACTCCTTATTTCTTTTATAATCTGTGGATTTTTATTTCAAGCTAAGATTTTGAATTTGAAGATGAGGTTAAACCTACTCCTGCTCATCTCTCCTGTTAGATTTGCAGTAATGAGATGAAGTGTATCTGTGATGTGGACCACACCGGAAAGGACTGCAGCGTGTTCGACCCCATCCCCACCCCCACCCCATCAGACGGGCTGGAGAAGTACAGAGGTAACATCTAGTAGATAACGTCTTCGGGCTTTTATGGTCAAAAATCTGTTTTCGAGATGCCTCGACTTTTAAAACAGTTGTTTTGCAAACCTCAGAACTTTTTCATGGATCTCTCTTTAATGAATTAATAAATTTAATAGTTGAGGTGTTTGTCTTGTAGCTCTCCTCTTGTCTTCAGGTCTTTGTTAATTTTTCTCTGAGCCTCACTTCTGCGCATCCTCTGATGGTGGTTTTTATAAACCAAAGTGACTACTCTTACATTTTCCTCTCTTATTGCCTCACTTCACTCCCACAGGTCCCAGTGGCACCAATATCATAATAGGTTCGGTTGCTGGTGCGATTCTACTCGCTGCGATAATCCTAGGGGGAACAGGCTGGGGATTTAAGTAAGACCTGCCTCTGTGTGCACGTCTTATGTGTATCTGTGTGCACGTCTTATGTGTATCTGTGTGCCGTGTCTCTCCTCACACGCCTGCAGCTTTACCGTCTGATGCAAGCTAACAGATGAAGACACATTTATGTTTTGTTAACGCTGGTACATGTGCTGCAGATGGTTGTCCGTCTACATGTGTGCTCAGTAGCTCTTTTACTCAAACTTCCTGCAGGACTGTCACCTTTTTATAGCAATTTTATTACATTTTAACACGTTGTAAGTAGGGGTGCACCGATCGATCGGGCTCGATCACGTTAATTTGAGGGGATCGTAAATCGACCATATTCCCATCCGATCCTCGATCTTGGTTATAGGCTTTTAAATCAGCTTTTTTCTCCTGTTCCCGGGAGGTGCAGACTGCCTCCCTCCGTCCGCGCGCTACATCACGTCCGTGCTACACGTCAGGGTTTCCCCCAGCGCTTTATAAGCCTGGCGGCCCGCCAGACTTTCATTGGACCCCGCCAGGCTAAACCTCAGAGTTGTACCCGAGACGAAAGCTAACAGCTGCTAGCGCGGCTGCTAGCGCTTTAAACTAAAACAAAGTGAGCTGGTGCAGCTCTCCACTCGTCTCTTTCTCTATAGTTGCAGTCCGTATGACAGAAAAAGCAAAAACGGAGTTCACTGATCTGAGAGCGGACAGTGTCGCCGGTGGCGGTAGCTTCAGCGTGCATCGGACACAACTTGAGGCTAAATGCAGAACGTATCTTTCCAGCGTGTCTCTCATTAGAGGGGCGCGGGGGAGAACTGTCCCGTGGCCGTGTTCTAACAGCAATGACTCCGCGTTTAATCGGTAGATTATTCCATAGTTTATCTGCTATGTCCTCGTTTTTACGAGGCACCTTACATGCACCATAAGTAAAATCTACGGGAGCCGAGTAGGCGGGTGGTGCGCAGCTGCAGTTAGAAAACCTATAAGGTGAAGAGATGAGCAGCATTAAGTGAATCTGGATGATTTCTGCTCTGTTAGTCAGTATAGAGACACTATATTGAAGTTATTTACACAATGCACAGAGTTAATGCTGGAAATGTTGATTAGAGGAGGTTTAACAAGTGTTTTTATAAAATTACAGGCAGAAAGTACTATTAATTAAAGGAGGACCTGAGAAAAGGACTTTGTTAATGGTTCACATCTCTTGTTTTATTTTTAAGAGGCACCCTTTTTTAAATGGCTTTATTCATTAATTGTTTATAATTTATATTTATATATATATATAATTTTTATATGAGAGGACACTACCTCATGTTTTGTGAGTATTCATTCAATTTACTCAATAAAAATGGAAACATTAAAGTAATTGGCTTCTAGTTATGAAAAATACAGGATCGGCAAAAAAATTGAGATTGGCAGGAAAGGTTGTCTAAAGATCGGTGATCGGCCAGAAAACTGCAATCGGTGCACCCCTAGTTGTAAGCATAAATGTGGAACATAATTGTTGATTTTTAAATAAATGAGGTGCAGTTAGAAAAGTTTGACATCTGAAGCTTGATGGATAAACACTTCATCCTGTGAAGAGAAGTTGTTTCATTACAAACAACAAAATAATGGTGCAAAATAACAGATTTAAAAAAAAAAAGTCATTACTAGACAATAGCATTTATAGTACAGTTTTTTTGTTGTTGTGAGTTTGAGACGGGGACTTGGGACACAGACTTGTTGATGTGAGGCTGTCTGTGTTCATGTCTTTGTTTATTGGTGTGTAGATGGATATTGGGCCAAGTTCCTGCACTGATGCCTTTTACTAAGAATCAGAACAGCATGGATGAGTTATGAGCAAAAGACATAAAAGTTAAAGTTTTGAAGGAAAAACTGACATAGTCTCAAATCATAAACACTTCTTTGCATGTTTTTTTCTGAATGCATTGGATTCTTTCTGCAGAAAATTCCTCTTTGCTAGACAAAAAAAGATTATTCTATCTGTATGTTGTCTTTTATTCCTTTTCTGCTTTGCTGTTTTTTGTACCTACACGTTTAATAATTATACTGATCTTGCTTTTTTCACTTCGTCTTCTTCTTTCATTGCTGCTGATTCAGAAACATCCGTAAAGGAAGGTATGAATCCGGCTTTTAGCCCCGATTCCTCTTCTGGGACTCGACTGTTTTCTAAAAGCCCATCCATCATGTTGTTTTTGTTTTATCACCTTTTAATATAAAATTCATATTTTCATAGCCTTTAGTTAGACATCATACCATATACCATATGCATCTCAAATTTGAATGGAAAACATATTTTATTGCATGCAATTTTACTAAGTCAGCTGCCCTTTCTAGAACGTAGCTGCTGTTTTAACTTTATGTTGATGAGTTATAATGATCATATTAATGAAAACAGTTTCTGTTTTTGGTTAATTTTCTTATTATTTAGAATTGTTTCATTGATCAGCTGGTTAATCAACTTAAAGCACATTTAAATGTATTTTATTTATCATTTATCTAAGCAAATATGTTTATAAATGAAGCCCTTTAGCTCTTTACCCCTAAAAATTCTTCATAACATACAAATTATTTGAATTTTTCACATTTTTTGATCTGTGGATTAGAAGAAATGTTCTATAATATTATGTATTTACAGTTAAAACGAGTCTTTTAATTATTTTTGTTTTACTTTGAAATCACTTAACCCAGTGGTGTCCAGTCCTGGTCCTTTAGGTCACTAACCTGCAGGTTCAGGGGTATCCAAAGTGTGGCCCAGGGGCCATTTGTGGCCCTCAGAGTGATTTGCTTTTAATTTTGTTTCATAGTAAATAAAACCACAAACCCTTACTTTTACTAAACAGCAGATTTACAAGCTCCATTCTTAAAACTTGACTAAATATAAACCCTTACTTTCCACAAGTTTCCTGTGTGAATATGGAACAAAAAAAAAGTGAACTTCCCATGAGGAGAAAGCACATGTTTTCACATGTAAAAACATGTTAAATTAACATGTAAAACACATGTGCAACCCATGTTTCCTGTGTGAATTTGGAACACTTTTAACATGTTCATGTGTTCCCATGGACTCACATGTGAAAAACATCTTAAGTTCATGTGTTTTTACAGACTCAAATCCTGTTTTTGTAGCTCACAATTGACTAAAATTTAATTTTAAAGACCAAAAAAAAAAACCAACCCATCAAATCCAGGGAATCTGATGCTTTCCTTAAGGCAAACCTTTTATATTATACAATAATATAAAATATTTACAGATCCTTTTCTACAAAAAACTGTTCTTTTCTTTAATTATTAAATATATACAGTATATATATTAATGTTCAATATGTTGAGCAGGTAAAAATTGAAGACCCACAAAGTAATTTTTGTTTTTTTATGTACATTTTGCGGCCCTTGATTATTTTCAACTTGTCGTTTTTGTCCCGCATCTCAAAAAGTTTGGACACCTCTGTTTGACGTGTCTCTGCTCTAAAACACCTGGTTTGAATCAGTCATTAGTTAACAGAACTTCAACCATTAAACCTGATGGAGCGTGCAGGATCGGACACCACTGATTAATCATTTTCCTTCTTTCTAACTTCTTCCTCTCATTTTCTTCTTCTCACCTCCTGCTTGTGTTTCTAGATCTTCGGGGGTCTGAGTCGTATCTCTCTGCTGTCCTGTCCTCTTCACACTGTCCACTCTGAGGAGACAGAACAGAGACGTCTTCCACTTTCTTGAGCCATCAGACCGTTTCCGTTTCCTCCTTTGACTTTGATCTTCACTCCATTTAGAACTGAATCTGAACCATAGGGAGATCCTGAGAAGATGCTCCCTCCTGACGGTTGTCCATCCATTCCAGCTGGTCTCCTGCTTTGGGACTGTTATTATGCTTTATCCCTTTAAATAATTTAATGAAAGATGACCAAACCCTTTAGCTAGCGAGGCCCTCTTTAAACACTGCTATTAACCTCACAGAGAGCACAACAGTCTCCTCTCTAGTGTGACCTTAACTGCAATAGAGGTTTAGAAATAACACAGAAGGCTAGTTAGACCTTACATTCCACAATAATAGCCATAATTTCTCCTCATATGCTGCCTTTCTAACTGTAATCTGTAGTAAATCAAAGCTTCTAAATGTTTGTGTGTGCAGTTGCAAGGAAGCTTATTATGTCTCTGTGCAGACATGAGTGTGCACTGAATGTGTTATCCTGCTGTATGATACTGTAATCCATGTCCAAACTGTATGCATACAGTGAAGCTGCACACAGGTGCTGTTGTAAATACTGTACGGACTCCTCCTGCCTCTTTGAACGGAAGCACAACTCTAAACGAGAGACTCCGCCTCCTGCCTACAAGTGAAAAATCAGCCAGAAAGGGTTTAAAATCCCAGAGCTGGTGTGTGTTTCATACACGCCTGAGAGAGGTTTAATTGTCAAAGGTGCAACAGGAAAATCCTTAATCGGACGGATTCCCTCTCTAAGTCCAGATACGCTGTTTGTGACTTACAGTCAAGATGAGGAAAAGAGCTCAATTTAAATATAAACTATTAAATGGCTTTGCATCAAATCCTTACAGAACAAATCAAGTTTAGAAGCAATAAATATTTAAAGCATACCAATAAAAACTGATAACGAGTATCTATAACCTCTAATTTAATACTAGTCCTATTTACGCATTGCTTTCTTTAAAATCTGGTGTTTAAATCTGGTTTGAAACAATATGTTGAGGTAAAATGTGCAGATGATTTTGTTGAAGAGGGAACAAGAAACAAATGATCTAAGTTACACTGCCAGTCAATCAGTATGAACATTTTTTAGTTAAAAACACAAAAAAGCACCTTTCTATAAAAGCTGAATCAAAGATTTTTGCACCACACAAAAAAATTAAGATGGTATCAAATCCCTTTGATAATTACACACGCACACACACACACACACACACACACACACACACACACACACACACACACACACACACACACACACACACACACACACACACACACACACACACACACACACACACACACACACACACACACACACACACACACACACACACACACACACACACACACACACAGTGAATAAACCTACTCTCTAATAGACTGCTCAAAGCTCAGGTCACACTGTGTTTACGGCCTCTGTTTGTGATCACTTGTTGGACTGATTACAGGGATTTACTATTGATTTTAAATGTAAACACTCATGTTTCAGCGTATTAAAGGATATCTGAAAAACAGTGACTGTGTGGTGGATTTGGTGTGTCTAATGTGCAAAAAGGACAGAAAACCTACACGACCAGGAAGTTTGAATCCAGATTAATCAAGTCTTCATGAAGCACAACAAACTAGTTTTTATTGTTTTCATTTGTAGCAAAAAAAAAGGTTTCTACTTCATGTTGATATAATTAGAAAATGTGTCTGTTCCTATGGATTTACTTGCTATAAAGTTCACTTCAGTATTTTTTTAGCTAATATTTTGAGTAAAAAATATTTTTTTGACTTTATTATTTTACAAATAACATTAATTATCTTGTTATATATTCAGAAACATATTGAATAAAAAGCTCTAACTCTAACCTGGTTGCTAATATGATCTCATGTGAAACTGCAAGATCTCAGGTGACTTCTTAGCACTCAGAGTATAATGAACCTCAGAATGAACCTCAGCTACAAACATGAAATTTTAGCTCCATATATCTTTACAGCTGACAGAGTTATAGCTATTTTGTGGTTCGCTTAAGGTGAAGTAGCCGTGACGTTCGTCTTGACTCCAGAAATTAATCACTTGTAGATTTACATCAGGATTACTTTCTGAGAGTTTCATTAAAATCTGGTCATATATTTTGCAGTCTTACACATTAAATCATTAAAAAGTAAAGTACAATTCACTCAGAGACTCAAAAGAAGAAAAGCTTCCTGTTGTGAGTCTGATGTTCACAGCTCCTCACGCTCAGCCTCCTTCAGACGTCGGACTGTCCGGCATCTCCTTTTCCCTTCATCTGCCTCCAGTTGGAGTAGATGGACTCCTCGTAGTCTCCCACACCTTCGAACTCCACGTCTGGAGACTCAGAGGCCAAAAGTGCAGCATCTTCTGGTCCAAAAAAATCCTTAAAATAGGATTTAAATTACAAATAAACAAACCAGATTTTAATATACACTGTTTAAAAAAAAGACAGTAACACTTTTTAATCAAGTCCATTTAGGGGACTGCTGTTAGATAGTTTTGCATTTGACTAGGGTCATGAGGGTGGTCTTGTGGCCCTGAGTCCTCACTGCCCGGCACTGCAGAGCTAACATGTTTTAGCTTCACTCTTACCTCGTCATCCATCCCCAAGTACGTTTCTGCAAATGTCAACATCTGCTTCTGAGTGAGAGTCAGGTTGTAGTGTTTAAACGCCTCCTGGTAAAACGGAGATCAGCACAGAGAAATCTCATCAGAATGACAGCGTACTGTTAAAAAATATTCAGAGGTTCAATACAGCAGTAAACCTGATTCTTAATTCTACTCGCACATAGTCAAAACTACTGATCCCACTGTTTTAATAACCAGTTCCTCCTACCGTCCTGGGTCTGACGTGATCAGGCTGAAGTCCCCACTGCTGGCTGAAAGCTTTATAATACACCAGGTTCTGCTTCATGACCTGGTCCTCTGGCTGGAACAGGGAGTAGCTGTAGGCACAGGGCACGGCCCTGCGCCCATCGTCTACTGCTCACAGAGGACAGGGATTATGTGCATAACGGCTACAAGCTGGAACATCAGCTTACCTGGAACTGAACTTACACTTGTAATAGGCGAACTGGAGGTAGTGATAAATAGTGGCCACAAAGTTCTTCACAAAGTAACCACCAACACTAGGCATCAAGTTTTCCTCACACTTTAATTTGCACTTTAATGTGTCGGTGTAGACTTCTGTTGAAAAGAAAATCAAGTGAAATATGTCAATGCTTTGATTTATTTATACATATAACTTTTAGCTTTAAATAAAATTATCGTTTGCTTTTGAGATTTGTTTACAGTGCCCCCTGGAGGCTTGTTTGTGTATTAGCACTAAATAAATTCATATTTGCCTGCTATGAGGACAAAGAAGTCCCTGTCTGAGGAGAAATGAGTGATCCCCTCACAATCGACCTGACAGAGGTCGTACTCCTGCAGGTAGAGCTTTAGAGCCTCCTCCAGCAGCGCCACGCTGCTGCTGTAGTCGCCCAGACTGACCAGTTTCACCCCTCTCACAAAGGACGCCTGCAAATATAAACACATTTCACTGATACGTGGGAAGAACACAGTTAAAATGTGGATGCAAAACTCATAATGTAGGCCACATGACCCCAGAGGGAGTTCAGTTGAAGATCATGTCACTTTTTTTTTTTTTACTTTTAGTTTTATTCTTTTTTTAGAGGGCCGTGCCAAGTTCTTTCTTTAAATTGTGTTGACTCAATTAACTTGGAGAGTTTTAGCTGACAACATGCATTTTCTTTAACATTTAAATTATTTTCGTTTCATATAATAGTAAAAAGTTCAAGCTGGAAGCAGTTTGAGTTCATTTCAGAGGCTACATTGTTTGAATTACTTAGCTTTTTCCTGCAGTTCCTCAAGATCCCTAAATGTTTTAGTTTGAATAAAGTTTTGGACATTTACTGTATAAGCTTTGTTCATTTAGATTGATGTCTTGATTCATTAAATACAAATTAAACTTACATTTCTGTTAAACTGCACATTTAAGCCCCTATGCACTGAGTTAAACTGAAAAAAGTATTAAACAAAAAAATTACTTAATATGACAATTTTCTGAATAAAAAGTGAAAAATTACATTATTATCACTGTCAGACGTGATCTTTCCATTTTGAAAAAGGCACAATAACTTCAAAGTTGTGGAAATGTAATCAATAGCAATCCCTTAATATTATGATCCTGTCCTGTGTACATTATTACTTACCACAAATCAATGTTCAAAATATTAAATTTAATTGTTTTTTCAATGAGAACATTTTAAACCTCGCTGCTGAAGTTGAGTTTACTCATCACCTCATTTCCTAAAGTGTTTGTTACAAAACATTTTTTTGATTATGAAGGCCTGTATTTGGGCTGTTCTCACCTCATAAGGCTGCTCTTCATGGTCAATGAGGTAACCGCTCAGGTCATACTCCCTCTTGTACTCCTCCATCAGCTGGAGCATCTCCTGGTCCTCTGGGTTCCTCTGGAGGAAGGTGAAGGCACAGGGGACGGCCCTCTGCAGGTCCTTCATCTGGACACACAGACCACCTTCACCTGCTTCACTTCAACTTACTGATTGACCCACATTTTTTAACAGAACAAGTTGTCTGATGGCTTTAAGTGGCTCAAATCAGACAGCTTTACTTTTTAAGATCAATAATGTAGAGAGACAGCAGGATCAATTCGTGGCAGTGGCAGCCTGGATGGTATTCCCGTGGCATGCCACGAGATTTGCCACTAGATTTTAGACTTGCCACGAGACTTGCCACCTTTTTGTGGCATACCACGAGACTTGCCAGTAGATTTTAGACTTGCCACGAGACTTGCCACCTTTTTGTGGCATACCACGAGACTTTGCCAGTAGATTTTAGACCTGCCACGAGATTTGCCACTAGATCTTAGACCTACCACAACATTTGCCACTAGATTTTAGACTTGCCACGAGACTTTAGACTTGCCACGAGATTTGCCACGAGACTTTAGACTTGCCACGAGATTTGCCACGAGACTTTAGACTTGCCACAAGATTTTAGACCTGCCACCAGATTTTACTAGGATGAATAAACGTCTTATTTCCCCCTGGACATGTCCACTTTTCGTATCTTGTCCGCGTTGTCCGGGGAGTGTCAGATTAATGGAAATGTCTGTGTTTTATTGTTTACAGCACCAATACGTTTTTACTAAAAGCAACGAGTGTAATTCGGGTTTCCGCTTACAGACAGAAAACAGATCAGGAAGCAAAATGTACTAGAACATCTATAGTTCATTGGGTATGATGCGAGGTAGGCAATTGGAAGAGTGCAGGTTCGATCGTTGATTGTTGTATTTTATTTATCCTTTATTATCAGAGGTTACAAAGTGAATTTTGTACTTGTTGACTTTTTTTTTCTTTATTGAATCTTAACAAGAACAGTCAGATAAGAACAGATGACAAGAAATTTAAGAATCATAATAGACAAGACACTAAATATCAAGATAAACAAAATATACAAATAATTAAATAAGTAAAAGAAATGAAATTTAAAAAAAGAAAATAAAACGAGAGGTGCGATAGTTTTTATTACATGAAAACATTCAATAGTTTACAGATTTCAACAGTTTTGAGAGCCTTCTTGTTTTTTGATGAGGAGATTGTTCTCAAATATTGTTCAAGTTCTTTTTTCAGCACAGAGTTCAGGTTTTCCTCAAGTAAATTTGCTTTTGTGTATGTGAAATTTTGCGAAAACTAAAAACATTTATAAAAAAAGAGAGCATTCTTATTTCTGTTAACAAAATGATGAACACCAAAAATGACAGTCTTAAAGTAGAGGTGAAATTCAAAGGAAACAGTTTCATTGATAAATTTGTTGAAGTCCTTCCAGAATTTATGAGTAAATGTACATGACCAAAATAAATGAGTGGTTGTTTCAAGATGTTCTTGACAGAAAGAACAGTTAACATTTATATCATTTTTAAATTTTGAAATAAATTGTTGACTTCTTTTTTCTTTTTTTTTCATTAATAAAATAATAATAATAATAAAAAACGGGAGCAGAGAACATTTTGGTCATCCATTCGTAAAAGCAGCAAACGAGAAATATCCTTATGAATTATAACAGATATGTTAGATTTTTGACATTTGAGTGACAGGAAGTATTGTTTAAACTCATTGATAAACCTTGTAAAAGATGGCAAAACATTCCTCCACTTACTACAATGAATATGGTATTCGCCTATAAGAATAACAATGTTGATGCTATTAGTATGAGGCAGGCTGTCCATGTAGTATAAAATATGATCTAAATCAAAATGTGGGATGTTCTCAATTCTTAATGACAACCAGTTATGTATCTGTGTCCAGAAATTAGTTGAGACAGAACAAGAAAAGAATAGATGATGCAATGTTTCACAGGTTGAGTCACAGAAAGCGCACAGATCTACCTCAAATTTAAACCTCTTCCTTAAAAATTCTGCTACTGGGTATATATTGTTGATTATTTTAAAGTGTGTTTCTTTAATTTTTGGTGATAATGGCCATTTCACAAATTTAGAGAATGCCTTTTCCATGAAAGATTGGTTTGTATTGATAGTTTGCATATATCTTTCTGTATTATAACCATGAAAGAGAATGGATTTAAAATGTGAGTTGATAACCGTATTAACAAGTTTCTTGTCTAAAAGATGAACATCACCTATTTTTCGGGTGGGCAGTACTGGTCTAACTACTAAGAATAACATTGTTATATATTAGCTGTATTAAAGCCAAAGGAATTGCTTTACACACCCGCTGGTGCTCTTTCTTGGTACAAGCTAGATCATATTTCTGTTTGAAAGACTCAAAAACCAACAGATTAGCATTCAAATCCATCAAGTCAGTTACAAATATGATACCACGCTCAAACCAACTACTAATAAATAATGACTTTCTATTTACAGTTATTACTCTATTATTCCATAGAGTTGACAAATGGTGCCTTCCCACCACCAATCAAGGCAGGTCAAAGCACTGAACACAGTCAAATACAGACAGTAAATACAATAATAAAACAGAACAATTCAAAGAACAACAGGCCAAGTATAAAAATGCCTTCAATGATTAGTCTAAAACTCAATTTAAAAAACTGCCAGCAGCTAAAAAGACACTAAGAATGTGGTTTAAATACAGGCAACAAGAGGCAATAAACACCAACACCTATAACATCAGACCACCATAATACTGAGTCAGTTTGACTCTAAAGTCCCAGGATGCTGCTGGTCTAGTTTCACTCAGACCACCATAATACTGAGTCAGT
>SSNR01000446.1:165361-225709 GCA_006937965.1 Callopanchax toddi | reverse complement strand
TTTGTAGTTTGGTTCCTCATCCTAAAGTAACCAGTTAACAGAGTTACTAGATCATATTGGCTTTGTTCAGGGGACGATCAGCAGCACTTTCAGGTGAAACCTCATCAGCTGTTCTGTGTCTCATCAGGAAGGAAACACGTCAGACATTACCAGTGTATTTTAATATTGTCCGACGGAACTGTTTGTTTGATCTTCAAATAATGATGGACAAGGAAGAACGGACTGAATAAAAACTAAATCGTGGTGGTTACAGTTCGTTTAGGAAGCTAATATTAGATAAGACAGAGGCCGACGCAGATCTCACGTCTGGTTCTGAATCTGAACGCTGAAACGTCAGTCTACGTCCACCTAGAAGCTCCAGAGGAAAATAAAACTCAGAACCTCCTAATTGATCGGAGGCAATGAAGTCTGACATTTCTCATCGGCACGCGAGTGAATGCGCGTGAATGAGACGGGTGCATGCGCGAAAAGAGGCGCACGAGCGAGAGAGCGACAGAGAGAGAAAAGGAGAGAGAGAGTGAGCGAAGCAGCACACCGGTCAAAGTGTCCGACGATTTTCAGTTTTACGTCGGACAATTTTAAATTACGTCGGTAATGTCCGACGGTCCGGCGTGTTTTCGCAAACACTGCTCTCTGTGAGTGCTTCGGGATTAATAACGTAAAATAAATGTGGCTGCCAACGAAATGTAATTAGCAACTCTCATGTGGCAAACATCTGTCAGGTCTGTTGTGGCAAATCTCGTGGCAAGTCTAAAGTCTCGTGGCAAATCTCGTGGCAAGTCTAAAGTCTCGTGGCAAATCTCGTGGCAAGTCTAAAGTCTCGTGGCAATTCTCGTGGCAAGTCTAAAGTCTCGTGGCAAGTCTAAAATCTAGTGGCAAATGTTGTGGTAGGTCTAAGATCTAGTGGCAAGTCTCGTGGCGGGTCTAAGATCTAGTGGCAAATGTTGTGGTAGGTCTAAGATCTAGTGGCAAATGTTGTGGTAGGTCTAAAATCTAGTGGCAAGTCTCGTGGTATGCCACAAAAAGGTGGCAAGTCTCGTGGCAAGTCTAAAATCTACTGGCAAGTCTCGTGGTATGCCACAAAAAGGTGGCAAGTCTCGTGGCAAGTCTAAAATCTACTGGCAAATCTCGTGGCATGCCACGGGAGTACCATCCAGGCTGCCACTGCCACGAATTGATCCTGCTTCTGCTGATAATGTATTCCTTCCTGCAGGACAGAAAAGCTGAATGGCTGCTTTCATATGAACTAAAGGGTTATTCAGTGGAATTCTGACGCACCTTTGAGTGAGCAGAGTGCAGGTAGAAGTATGGAGACCTTCTGCTGAACTCTTCCAGGATCTCTCTGCTGGGGGGAGGCAGCTGCAGAGCGGGGCAGTGCGCTCTGCACCTCTTCTGGCAGGTCGCAGTCCGCAGGATGCGCCAGTAGACCCGGAGATCCAGATCCGGAGCTGCCGGTGAGACCGGCTCGTTGTGTTTGCTGCAGAGCTCCGAGCAGAAGCGCACAGAGTCTTTGAGAAGACGGCGCAAACGCAAACTTAGTTCCAAGTAGCGGATGGATTCCGACCAGTTTCCAGCTGCGTATCGGTCCAGTGCCAGTCCGTAGGCGGCAGTGAGCGGCATCAGGTCCTCTTTAGGGAAACTCTTAAAACTGTAGTCCTCATATTGTGCGGATGTTGTCACAATAAATGACGCAAATAAGAAAAATAACAAATCTCCGTTTGCGCAGAATGTAACCATGATGAGCGCATCCCGTCTCTTCCTTCTGTTAAAGTGATCAGGGGTCTGCGGGTCTTCGAGCTGCTGGCTCAAGTTTCTCAGAACAGACCTACAGGCCTCTAAAATAGATGTGCGTAAAACCGGAAAGAACCACGCACCAGCAACTGTTTGTGTCTGTGTTTATGAACAAGAAGGGTTCAGGGCTTGAACACTTTTATGAAGCTGCTTATTGCAAATTTAAAACTTTTTTTGAATCAAAGTCTGAATAGATTGATTTGTTTTATTGTTTTTGAAATGTTTCCTATCCGCACAGTTGAAATGCATTTTCTGAGTTCGTTTTTCCAGAAACAAAAGTATGAAACCACATAAAGAGGTCACAGTTGTCCAAAACTGCACAGAATTAACGGAAAAAGCTGAAACGGACTACTTTACGGCTCCGAGGGGCTGATCCAGAGGCGGACCTGCAGCTGTTTACAGCTGTGAGGCTCTGATTTCAAAATAAAATCAGCAGCCTCTCTTTTTCAGATAACTCAGACCTTAGATTAACCTCAAAAATGAGACGGAATCAGACCAAATCAAACACACGATTAAAGAGTTGAAGTCCTCTTCGGGGTGAAGTAACTTTTAAGAACTTTGAGGAAAGTTGTTTTATTTCCAAAGGAAGTCGCATCCTGCGTTTCCTTACTGTAGGACGCTTTTTCCACTTCTTCCAGCTCCAGACCTGGAGTTTGTCCACGTTTACAGCCGCGGCTCCACATCCGCAGCGCACAGAGCGCACATCCCGCAGGCACCAAAAGTGCGCTAATGTTCCCATTTTTGTTCCTTTTAAACTTCGAGTTAAGATGTTTGTCCTCTGCGTTGTGTCCTCCCTCATCTGTGTGTGGATTTCCGTGGAGAGTAATCCCAGTCCCGTGTTAGGAGATGTAGTCGTGGACAGAATCCACATCCCTAAAAGCTGCGCTCGGGAGGTGAAAACCGGGGATTATGTTCGGTACCATTTTAACGCCACGTTTCTCGATGGGAAAGCGCTCGATTCGAGGTGAGTTTGACGTTTGAACACATAAATCACTAACTTCTATAACTAATAGCCTCCAGAGGCCCCCAAGTTGCAGCAAAAGTATTTTTTTTTTCCTTTTTATGCGCAAAACAAGCTCGCAAGTCTCTGCTCAAGTTGTCCCATTTTTGTCTCCTTCAGCCATGAGAGGGGGGCTAAGGTGGGTCTGATCGGGGAGGGTCGGCTCATCGCCGGCGTGGATAAAGGCCTGCAGGGGATGTGCGTGAATGAGCGCAGGAAAATCACCGTCCCGCCTCACCTGGCCTACGGAAACACCGGAGCAGGTAAATGTCAGCTGCAGCATCCTGTGATCACTTTGTTATAGCTTCGATTTGAATCTGTCTTCATGCTTTTATAATCTGTAATAACTAGAAACATGAAGCTCAAAGTAGCTGTGTCCTGCAGCTGACTTTACCGTACTCCTCACATTATGCGCGCAGCTAAATTTGTTGAGTGTCGCAGCATCTAGTCCACTGTTGTAAGGCCACTTCATTTCATCTGGTTATCGACACTTGTCCTCAAATATAAGACAAACTCATTTTTTCCAGATGTGTTTACAGGATTAAAAAATAGACTGTCTTATATTCTGAGCATTACGGTAATTCTGTCTAAAGGGGATTACTGCCATTAACAACAACTCTAGCCTAAAAAATGTTATGGAGGTAAATTTTACAGTTATTTATTGCAGAAATCGGTTGAAGATCCTTAACACTTCCTGTCAGAATTTGATATTTCTAACAGAATATTCGTGTGAAGGTTTAAAATGGTGTAAGAAGACCTTTACATGAGCTGATTATCAGATTAGTTGTTTTAAGACAAAGTACTTTGAAGATCTCAGTTATAAAAACAATTGTGCAGGATATTCTTTTAGATATTGAATGGGTCATATGTTAGGAATAATTGATGAAAATGAAAATGATCAACCTATAGAGGCTTAATTTGAAGTCACCCAGACATTTAAGATCAAAACTGATATAGGCCAGTCCAGTTAGCTGAAATGTCATTGCAGCATCTCTAAATGGTTCTCGGTAGTTTGTGTGGTCTGGTCCCACCTGCTTGTAGCACCCTGGGCTCCTTATGAGATGACGGATGGTGTCCTGGTATCTCCTCCCAGATCCTGACACTGAGCTCCTGGACAAAGGGAACCTGCTCTTGTCTGTGAAAAGCTCAGGGCACCAGTTCCAGATATCCTAATTCTCATTCCTGATCTCTCCACTGTATTTTTTCAGGAGACGCGGTTCCTCCTGACACCACACTGGTATTTGTCATCCACCTCCTGGACCTGTGGAACAAGGCCGACCTGGTCCTCACCAGAACCATCAGCACTCCCAAAGACTGCAGACGCTCCGTGATGCGCACTGACTTTGTGCGTTACCACTTCAACGGCACTCTGCTCGACGGCACCGCCTTTGACTCCAGGTGAGTTGTGGCTCAGATAATTGGAGCTTTAAATGTCCCAGTAAACCTCTGAGTGAGTGACAGCCTGTCTGTGTCTGCGCTGTTCCATCCAGGTGTGTTTGTGTGAAGTTTTGTGTCTTGACTTTGAGCTTGTGTGAGCCCCGAGCAGCTACATCAGGAAGCAGACTCAAAACTCTTTGGTGGGCGAGGGCTGGCTGATCAAGGGCATGGACGAGGGTCTGCTGGGCATGTGTGTGGGAGAGATCCGACACATCGTCATCCCACCGTTCAAAGCTTACGGGGAAAAGGGATCAGGTGAGGCACCTTAAATTTTCTTTTGGTTTAAAATCTGCCTGATGATTGGTTTTGCAGTTTGATTCATGAAAATTAGAAATATTGGCTCAGATTTGTGCCTTTTTGTTGTTTCTCTAACAGATCAGGTCTGCAGGCCTTGACTTTTTCTAATAAAATATAATTTATCTTTTTTCTTTCTGTCTGACAGGGGCAGAAATCCCCCCCCAGGCGACTCTGGTGTTTGACGTCCTGTTGGAGGACATCCACAACCCAAAAGACAACATCACCATAGAGAACCAGGAGGTGCCCGAGCCGTGCACTCGCATGTCTGTGGTGGGGGATTACATTCGGTATCATTACAATGGAACGTTCCTGAATGGCGTGACCTTTGACACCAGGTGAGCTCAGATTTGATTGTGGATTCTATTAAATATGGGCTCAAATTCAAAGTCATTTAAACACTAATCACAGCTACCAGAGGAACAGCACCTACAACACCTACATTGGGATGGGGTATGTGATCCCGGGTATGGACCAGGCCCTGCTGGGGGTCTGCTTCGGCGAGAGGAGGAGGGTCATCATTCCTCCACATCTGGCTTATGGAGAACAAGGAGCCGGTGAGTTAGAATGATGAATCAAAGCCAAACTATGAATTTTATTTATATTCGCGTCTGTTCTGATTCTATCAAGAATAAATACTTGACCTCCATCCAGGTGACGTCATCCCACCGTCAGCGGTTCTAGTCTTTGACATCCACGTCATCGACTTCCACAACCCCAACGACAAGGTGGAGATCCAGGTCACCTCCAAACCGGAGGTGTGCAACGACACCACGGCTGCAAACGACCTCGTTCACTATAACTACAACTGCTCCCTGGTGGACGGGACGCTGCTCTTTTCCTCGTGAGTAAATGCACCAAATTCTCTCTTTGCATTTTTAACAAATCAACACAACGTGACGGCTGCTGTCGTCCTCAGACACGACTATGAGAACATTCAGGATGCAGTTCTGGGAGCGGACAAGGTGATCGACGGGCTAGACGAGGGCTTGAGGGACATGTGTGTGGGAGAGAAGAGGCGAGTCACGGTGCCGCCTCACTTTGGACACGGAGAAAAAGGAGGTGAGGTTTCTGGATGAGACCGTTTAGTCTAAACTCGGACAGCTTTGTATAAAATCAAATGGGACTGTTTGTCTATCAGGCGATGGCGTGCCGAGCAGTGCTGTTCTGGTGTTTGACATTGAAATGGTGAGCTTTGAGAAAGGTGTGCCGCCCGGTTACCTATTCGTGTGGCTCGAGGACTCTCCTGGAGATCTGTTTAACGCCCTGGATGCAAACAAGAATGGAGAGGTGCCACAGGAGGAGGTACATTTGTGCAACTTCCACCCATTTCCAGTAATGTCTGTTTAAACAGATTTTCAAAAATTATGTAATGTAGATTCAAACCTTCCAATAATAAATGGATAAAATGTTTGATTTGTAGCAATAATTGTAGTTAGCTGTTATTATGTAATGATAAATTAGGTGGTGCAAATAAAATACATAAACACAAGTTTTCATAAAATTTGTTTTTGGCTCCCTCTGGTGGTGATTTAAAGCATAACAACTGCTAAAGAGTCCCATAAAATACCTGATATCAAGAATAAAAATGTGTATCAATGCTGTCTTCAGATGTTACTGCATGTTATCATTTCTTTAATTACATGTTCACTTGTCTTGTCTTTTGGTCGACAGTTTGGAGATTTCATCAAGCTGCAGGTGACAGAGAAAAAAGGTCGGATAAGACCCGGACTGACGATGGAGCAGGTTGTGACTGACATGTTTCAAAACCAGGACCGCAACAAAGATGGAGTTATAAAGGCCGACGAGCTCAAACTAAAAGTGGACGAGGACAAAGAGCGGGAGCAGGCGAGGCACGAGGAATTGTGAGAAGGAGAAGAAAAAATACAAGGTTTTCTCTCAGGGATAAACCTCCAAACTCCCAACACCTCAAAAAGAACACAAATCAACTGTTTCTATCCACCATCACAGTTTATTATTTACAGGATCACATTGGACAGTTTAGTAAAATGACAGGAAAATCTTTTGAGAAGTTTTTGTTGCGAGTTTGTCAAACAAGCACCTTTATTTGTCCCTGAAAGTAGCAAAAAATTAAAGTGTTTGTAAGAAAATAAAACAGATGTTCCAATATGTCAACTGCACCTTCGTTTGTTTACAACATATATTTAAAATGTTATAACAGACTTAGAAAACCTTAGAAAACACTGGTGTGTTGCAGCTTTGTTTGCTGATGAAATTCACAAAAACCCTGACAAACATGAGCTTAAAAACTGATCACAGGTAAAACAATAATAATGCATCAGTTTTATATAGCGCTTTTCTAGGTCACTCAAAGACGCTTTACAGAGTTGCATTATTCATTCACACAGTCATTCTCACCGGTGGTGGTAAACTACGACAGATGAGGCAGCGAGGCTGCCATTCTGCGCCATCGGCCCTTCTGACCACCACCAACATTCACACACAGTCACACAGGCAAGTTGGGTGAAGTGTCTTGCCCAAGGACACAACGACAATCTAACCCAGCCAGAGCTGGGGATTGAACCGGTGACCCTCCGGTTACCAGACCGGCCACTTTACCAACTGAGCTAGTGCCGCCCCAAAACAGAGATACATACTTATAGTATGCTTACAGTACAAAGAGAATGTGCAGTTTAGACATGAGGTACCATGTACAAGAAAAAAAAAAGTTAAATACTTTGAGTTCTGTGACTGAATGCTGTGTTTCCAAATTTCTTAGCCTTGATGACTTGTGACCCCGACCATCATTGGTAAAATTAAATAAATACTCCTTTTCAAACCTTTAATCACAAACAGCCTCAACAACTATATTTTTATTTGTAAAAATTATGACACAAATATGCTTTAAAAGCAATGATTAAAAAATTTACTTTGAATTCTAGAGTTCATGTCAGGACCCCCACTTAGTGTTTCATGACCCATAGTGGGGTCCCGACCCCAATTTAGAGAGGCACTTCACCAAATTACACCTACAAGCAGGTTCGTTGTCAGGCTGGTGCTACTTAAACACAAAAAATGTATTCAAGACTCAAGTTGCAGCAGCAGTACCTTTGGTAGAATGATTCTGATTTAAAGTCAAACTTTAGGTGAAATAACTGCATGACATGTCTGCTCAATCTGGAGGTCTGGTTTGTCGTGTGATTAAGAGTTCATCTTTGTACTTCATGTACTACTTGTGCTTTGTACTTGTTTCTGATGAGATAATATGTCTGAGGATGGCATTTGGAATGTCCATCGTCTCGTCTTTTACCAGCACGATGTCAAACGAGTTGAAATACGACTCTTTCCTCTCCTCCACCTGAGAAGAAATGGGCATTGAGGTCATTTTTTTCTTCGCTGTATGTTTTAGATAAAAGATAATGGTTTATTAATGTGACCTGGTCATTGAGGAATCCAACAGTCAGGATGTTCTGAGGTTCAGAAACACCATCTGACATGCTCAGGTCTCCCAAAGAGTCTCCCAGCAGCAGAACGTTGGGTCGACCCTGCAGCTGTCTGAGGCCAGCAGCGTGTGACAGAGCACCTTCCCGCTTGTTGTAGGAGTGGATCAGCTGACCTTTGAAGGCTCGCAGGATCCCCTTAGTAACAAGACAACACCGAGCTATGAATAACTTCTATTTAAAATTAATTTAAAATACTCAAAATATGAACATTTAATTTTAAAAGTGTTCAAACAGTGAACACAAAAGTGAACAAACTGTTCAAAGAAAGAAGCATTTAAACTCACAGTATGGTCAAAGTCCATGTAGTTGGAGATGATTTGGATGTTGGGATGGAAGACGTGGTTCTGTCGGATCACCTCCTCCAGAACGTCGCCGACACCAGCAGAGAAGATCAACAGAGGGACCTGGTGCTCAGCCAGGTGATCAAAAAAGCCCTTGTAGCTGTCCCTTAAGACAAAAACAACATTCAGAAGTCTGTTTCATGACTTAGAATATTTAAACACATAGAAAATAATTGTGTCTTCACTTTTTTTTCAAAAATTTTTTGTGAGTATACGTATTTGGTAAAGTTTTAATGCCGTTACTGAGTGGCTCATTGGTGAAAGAATAAAGGAGTAACATGGAGTACCTGAGCATGGAGCTGGATTCCTTCACAGCGTGGGCCAGCATTTCCTTCCTGATCCTCTGCTGAATCAGCAGCTCGTGAACTTTAGTCCACCTGTAAAGTGAAGCACAAGTTTAGGATCTCTACATCTTCATCTTTAGTTTAGCACACATGAACATTTTACTCTTTTGAAATATTGCAATCATTTTAGTCTACACTTTAAGTTTAAATTAAGTCAGTTTTAAGGTATGAAAGTAGGTGTTCATTTCTTACCACTCAACCATGAAAGGCAACTTCTCCTCTGAACTGAGACGTGCATCAATTTCAATGGGATAATAGGTGTTTAACAGCTCCTTCATCTGCAGCAGATCAATAAAAAACTCAATAATTTGCATATTAATCTAAAAAAAAACAGCAGTTTATGATAGTAGCAAGCTTACCTTTTTAGTGCAGTCTTCATTAATCAACAACCTGTTATCAAGGATGTCTGAAAAGACAAACAGGCCAAATACATTTTAGATTTGGACAAAAGATTAATTTAATGCAGAAAATGAACTTCTTTTTACCCCTGGTGTCAATTTGTATTTACAACAAATATTAAAGGTGTGGTTTAAAGTAAAGTAAAGTTTATATAGCACTTTTCACAGAAAAAAATCACAAAGTGCTTCACAAAAAACAGAATCAAACATGATAAACAAATAAAATCAATAAAACAAACAAAATATCATTACAAGTCAAAATCGTTAAACAACAACAAGAGAACATAAAATTGTTATTTAAAAGCAGTTTTAAATATTTGAGTCTTCAGCTGCTTTTTAAAGAAGTCCAGACTGTCTATACAGCGTAACAGACTGGAAGGAGCAATCACCTCGACTTTTAAATCTGGTCCTTGGAACTGTTAGGAGATTCTGGTCTGTGGACATGAGGACTCGGGTTGGAGCGTACGGCTTTATCAGTTCAGTAACATAAAGAGGAGCTTGACCATGTAGGGCCCTGAAAGTTAGAGTCAGGATTTTAAAATGAACTCTACATTTAACAGGTAACCAGTGCAGAGACCTCAGAATAGGAGTGATGTGATCTTTCCTGTTTGCTCCAGTGAGGAGCCTCGCTGCAGAGTTCTGGACCAGCTGAAGGCCATAAAGGGCTTTTTGGTTCAAACATGTGAAAAGTGTGTTACAGTAATCTAGACGGGAGGAGATCAAAGCATGAAGAACCATTTCCAGTTCAGGTTTTGACACCAACTTTCTCAGTTTGGAAATATTTCTCAGATGATAAAAACAGTTTCTGACCAGATGTCTTGAGTGAGCTTCAAGAGACATTGATTGGTCGAAAATAACACCCAGATTCCTCAGGTTTGACTTTACAGCAGAACTTAAATGTCCAATATGTTGACTGATCAGAGGGACCATCCTATCAGGGGCAACAATCAGACATTCAGTCTTTTCAGGGTTTAACTGAAGGAAGTTATTTTCTAACCAGTTAGTAATAGCTGACAGACACTCCAATAGTTCAGACAGTTTGTAGAACTCTGAGTCCTTGAAGGAGCAGTAGAATGTCATCTGCATAAAGGTGGTAGGAGACATTGTGACATCTACTAATGATCTGTCCAAGAGGATGGATATATAGTAAAAACAGGAGTGGGCCCAGAACAGAGCCTTGGGGTACCCCACAGAACAGATCTGTAGTATCTGACATGATGTTTACTGAAATAAACATTTTTTTTCTGATTAATATTGGTCACTCTGAGCTTTTCATGCAGGCTGAACATGAAAACAGTCTTCTACATGGATCTTCAGCGATTTCCTCTCAAAATGTTTTCAGGTTGAAACGCTAGGATTTGACAAACCTCACAGATCTATGTCACAACATGAATTTGCATAATTGTTTATACGTTCTTTTTTTCAGACATGTATATTTTTTTGTAAGTTTTTACCTTGACATGTTTCGACTCGCTCCTGCGGTCTTCATCAGAAGTGTCACTGGTGTTGGTGTGATGTGTCGTTTATCAGCTGTTCTTCCCGATGGGCGTGGCCAACCCCGATCTGTCAATTATGCAGTAAAGTATATGAATTTGCATACATGGTCTGGCCCATTTTGGCTGGCCCCGCCCCACAGACAGGCCCGGATAATGCACAGGCTAGATATGGCTTGATAGCATAGTAAACTAGACCGTGAGTTTCCACATACTGGAATACTCAGATACTGGAGTGATAAGAGTGAGAGCAGACGTGTCCTTTCCAGCTCTCTATTGTGGCCTAATTTTGTGGCTTTTGTGGCTTAATTTCTTGGGGAAAACTCACCCCTTTGTCACTGATGTTGGATTACACTGGATTATATTATTTTTGGGGAATTTTTGGATCTCTAAAGGACTTTTAACAGACTAAACTCCGATCCGGCAGAGAACGCTCCGCTGCAGTGTTTGCCTGCTGTAGCCATGAAGGTATCTGCATGTCGCTGCTACCACTTCTTCTTCCTCACAATGATGAATCTATGCTTCTTAAAGCAAATAGAAAGATCGCTGTCCTTAAGGAAGATGTTCGACGTCTGTCAAATTAATTAGAAAGGAGAGAATTTCTGCTGTCAGATCTTACCAGTCGTTTCCCTAAACTGTCCAAAGTGATTATTAATCAACATGAACAGACATCCAGAGACACTCTGCTCCAGGACACTATTGCCTGGGACCCCTTATCACGGCCAACATCCAGCCCCACTCCAGACCCGACTTCATCTTGGTCAGAGGTTGTGGTACGTGGCCGAAAAAGGTCCCCTCCTGTTGTTTCCAGCACCCCACCTGACTTCAACCTGTCTAACCACTTCTCTGCACTGGCAGAGGAAGAATCAGCTGCAATCTCGGAGCCCCTTCCTCCCATTCATCACCACAGCCTGTGGAGGGAGGTGAGGAGGACAGAGGATCAGCTGGTGGAGCAGCAGCCGTGTGTCTGGAGCCTGTAGTTCGTAAAAAACAGACTGCACCATCTCTCCACCCCCGGACCTCAACTTCTACTGCCCGACGCAAAACACTGAAGGAAGCTGTGCGTCGACACTCTGCTGGACCTCCTGCCCTGGCTCAGGAGCAGAGCCCCTCCAGCTCCAGCCTTCCAGTTCCTCGGCCCCGCAGGATCACAAACCCAGAAAGATCAAACCCAGAACCCTCCTTCACCTCGTCCACTGTTCTCCCCAACCACTCTGCTGGTTGGTGACTCAATAATCAGGAACGTCCACTTCTTCAACGTCATCACAAAGTGTTTTCCATCGGCCACCGTTCAAGATATTCTGGAAGAACTTCCAACTTCCAAACTTCCACAGCAAGTCTGCTGTGCTCTGTCCCGAGTTCAGTCAGAAGAGTGATCATTCATGTTGGATCCAACGATGTCTCCCGTCGGCAGTCTGTTGTCACATTACAGCATTTTTACCAGCTGCTGGAGATCCAGAAGAGCAGTGGAATGTCTGTCTTCATCTCCGGCCCGATTCCCACAGTTTCTCGTGGAGATGAAAGTTTCAGCCGTCTCCTCTTTCTCCACACCTGGCTTCAGTCTGCCTGCAGGTCCCTCAATATTGGCTATATCGACAACTTTAATCTGTTTTGGAAGCGTTTTTCCTTTTTTAGGCGAGATGGTGTTCACCCAAACCGACTTGGCTCACGCATGCTGACCGCTAACATCAGGTACGCTGTGCAGTCCTATAGATGTATATCTATGGTGGACTCCTCTACACAGACATGACTGTTTACATCCGAGTCATCTACACCTTCTGCAGCCTTCGGTCTCACCACCACTCCAAACGCCGTTGCCCCCTACAGTCCACCACAAATTCAACCATCATCTATGTCTCTTCCCAGAGTCTCTGTCCCCACAGTTTCCTCCTCGGCTCTCAAACCAGAACATTTTCCTATTCCAGTCCATTTTTCAACCCGCTGCCCTAATCACTCTGATCAGAGAGCCCGGGAACTCAACAGGTGTTTACGACCCATCCATCTCCAAGTAACAAAGAAGAAAAATGACCTGCATCCTTCAGTTCAGTGTGCCCTGTTAAATGCCAGATCCATTTCTAACAAATCCTTTATCTTAAATGACCTTTTCACCCAGCAGGACCTAGACTTCTTTTTTCTAGTTGAAACATGGGAACAAGATGGTAACTTTGTCCATTCTAATGAAATCTGTCCTCCAGGTTGCTCTGTGTTTACCACACCACGCCCCTCACGCCGTGGTGGAGGTCTCGCTGTGGTCTTTAAGGACAAACACGCCTGTAGTCTAATCAACAGTGGCTGTTTCACTACTTTTGAATGTCAGATCATCAAAGTAGGGTTACAAGAAGTATTTTACTGTGTTTTAATTTACCGACCTCCTGGACCAGCTGGCCCTTTTCTCTCTGAATTTTCAGATTTCTTATCATCCATGATTGAGCTGGAAAAGGTTTTAATTCTGGGTGACTTTAACTTTCACATTGATAACCCTGAGTGTAACACAGCAGCTGATTTCTTATCCATCACTGATTCTTTTAACCTTGAACAGCATGTATCAGGACCAACCCATAATATGGGTCACACTTTGGATTTAGTCTTCTCTCTGGGTCTAAACATCAACCAGTTACATGTTGAAGAGGTTCATGTGAGTGACCACAGCTGTGTTTTCTTTAAGATTCAGTCTAATGTTGATCCTGTCCCTCACAAACTGAGTTCAGAAAGACGCATCATTAATCAGTCAGCAGTTGATGGTTTTTCTGTAATGTTTGATAGAAACTTAGTTCATGGTGAAGATGCAAACTCCTTCATCCAGTCATTTAATCAGCAGTGTTCTACTATCTTAGATAAGGTAGCTCCAGTTAAACAAACAGCGGTTATCTCATAGAAGGAACAGTCCCTGGATGAACGAACATATTTATAATCTCAGAAGGATATGCCATAAAGCTGAGAGGCTTTGGAAATCAACAAGAATGGAAATTCACCGACTGTACCTTAAGGAATTGATAACATCTTTAAATGAAATGGTTAAAAACTCCAGAGCTGTTTACTTCTCTCAACTGATCTCCTCAAATAAAAACTCCAAAGTTCTGTTTGGCACGATCAATCAGATAGTTTCACCTAAAACGCCCCAAATCCCTGTGTTCTCAAGGTCTGATTGTAACAACTTCCTTTCATTCTTTGAGAACAAAATTAGAAACATCAGGTCAGGTTTCTCACCCCCATCTGCTCCCTGTTCTCCCATCCACCCTCCTGCTTTCCATACCTGGTCCTTCTTCACACCTGTTCATTTTCAGGACATCTGTCTCATTCTTAAAAACATGAAACAATCTTCAAGCCCAGTTGATTTTCTCCCAACCTCTTTGCTTCTTAAAGCTTTAGACCTAGTTGGCCCATGCATTGTTGATTTTATCAATCTATCCCTCCAAACCGGCTCCGTCCCCTCCATCTTTAAACACGCTGTTATTGAACCCATCCTTAAAAAACCCAGTCTGGACTCCTCTCAGCCAAATAACTACAGGCCCATTTCCAAACTGAGCTATATCTCTAAACTTTTAGAAAGAGTCGTGGCTGATCAGCTGGTCTCTTTTCTGGAACAACACAACATTTTTGATAAATTCCAATCTGGTTTCCGTAAAAAACATTCAACAGAAACAGCTTTACTCAAAGTATCCAGTGACATCATGATGGCAGCAGACTCCGGGGAGTTTACAGTCTTAGTTTTGTTGGACCTTTCTGTTGATCACAGCACCCTAATGAACAGACTCCGTGACTTGGTGGGGATCTCTGGAACAGTTTTAGACTGGTTCAGATCGAACCTCTCAAACAGAAGTTTCAGTGTCCATATAAACGACATCATGTCAGATACTACAGATCTGTTCTGTGGGGTACCCCAAGGCTCTGTTCTGGGTCCACTCCTGTTTTTACTATATATCCATCCTCTTGGACAGATCATTAGTAGATGTCACAATGTCTCCTACCACCTTTATGCAGATGACATTCAGCTGTACTGGTCCTTCAAGGACTCAGAGTTCTACAAACTGTCTGAACTACTGGAGTGTCTGTCAGCTATTACTAACTGGTTAGAAAATAACTTCCTTCAGTTAAACCCTGAAAAGACTGAATGTCTGATTGTTGCCCCTGATAGGATGGTCCCTCTGATCAGTCAACATATTGGACATTTAAGTTCTGCTGTAAAGTCAAACCTGAGGAATCTGGGTGTTATTTTTAACCAATCAATGTCTCTTGAAGCTCACTCAAGACAGCTGGTCAGAAACTGTTTTTATCATCTGAGAAATATTTCCAAACTGAGAAAGTTGGTGTCAAAACCTGAACTGGAAATGGTTCTTCATGCTTTGATCTCCTCCCGTCTAGATTACTGTAACACACTTTTCACATGTTTGAACCAAAAAGCCCTTTATGGCCTTCAGCTGGTCCAGAACTCTGCAGCGAGGCTCCTCACTGGAGCAAACAGGAAAGATCACATCACTCCTATTCTGAGGTCTCTGCACTGGTTACCTGTTTAATGTAGAGTTAATTTTAAAATCCTGACTCTAACTTTCAGGGCCCTACATGGTCAAGCTCCTGTTTATGTTACTGAACTGATAAAGCTGTACGCTCCAACCCGAGCACTCAGGTCCACAGACCAGAATCTCCTAACAGTTCCAAGGACCAGATTTAAAAGTCGAGGTGATCGCTCCTTCCAGTCTATTGCACCTCGACTTTGGAATGAACTTCCTTTAGTTTTACGCTGTATAGACAGTCTGGACTCCTTTAAAAAGCAGTTGAAGACCCAATTATTCAAAACTGCTTTTAAATAACTATTTTGTGTTCTCTTGTTGTTGTTTAATGATTTTGATTTGTAATGATATTTTGTTTGTTTAATGGGGTTTATGCACGGTCACTTCCTGGTTGCGATAGAGGCTGCCGCTCCCTTCCGGTTCAACGCTGTTCCCACACAAACTGGACAAAATTGATTTTTTTACCCGTTTTCTTCAAGACCTGCCGCGCATCACGGTAAACGATGTCCACCGAATTTTTGAAAAACACACAGAGACGTCTGCGAGCAAGCGGGTGAAGGACTTTAAGCTGTATATAACCAGCTTTATTCATGAAATTGAAGGTAAGCTAACAGCGTTAGCTCGTAGCTTCCATCATCAAAAAACAGTGAGACAGATCTATATAGCCGTGATCGTGGGCTCCAACTGCTTCCCAACTTTCAACTTTCTCTGGTCTAGCTGTACGTTATCAAACACCAAGTCTTCATTCACCAAAAGAATAGTTGTTCCAGTGAAATAACACACGAACGGCGCCGCGCCTCCTCCATTAGCCTCCTCCACTCGGCTCTTTGACTACTGTGCTGCAAAGTGTGGACTGCAGACACGGTGTGGTTAGAAATGATCACGTTTTCTCTTCTTAAGTTCACAATCCTTCCTTTTTGTAGTTATTTATTCAGTGGAAATGTGTGGAAACGGACTGATGAATTCTATTCAGCTGATGCGGTACACAACGGAGCACAGCAGTGTTCAGCTGTCAAGGCTTCCCGTCCACTGATACTTATATGATGGCTTCATTTCTTAGTGCTATAATATATATATCATTCTGTACTATACTATACTATTACTCGTTTTGATTATAAACAATATCTTTAGCTGGAAATGCACTCTAAGTCTGGAAATCTTCACGTTTCAAATGGAACCGGAAATGGTCCCGCGAGGTAATTTTAAACCGGAAGTTCTACTAAGTACTCTGTGCATAAAGCCTATTGATTTTATTTGTTTTATCATGTTTGATTCTGTTTTCTGTGAAGCACTCTGTGATTTTTTTCTGTGAAAGGTGCTATATAAATAAACTTTACTTACTTACTTACTTACTTACATATCCACATTTATAGTCTGGCTTGCCAGGCTAATGGCTAAGAGCCTTGGGGCCTTGTGTGGTCTGGGAGCCCCATTGGCTAGTAAAAACATTTTATTTTATTGTAATTTACAGGCAAGAATATCCTTAAAGTGAAATGACCCACAAAGTCTTAAGCGATGCAAATTTTTTGCAATCCATTCTTGACTCACATTACGTGAAACTTAATGTTCATGTACAGAAACGGAACAAATTTACATAATTGAGCCGTAGGCTGATGTAGGAGACCCGGGTTCGAGGCCAGGTCGGGTATGAATCGATTTTTTAATTTTTCTGTAGAAATGTTTTTGGGGTCTTTTGCACCGAGGACAAGAACGCCTTTAGAAACAGCTGTTGGGTAAGTTTGTAACATATTTTTGCTGTGATATTAGCAGTTATTTTGAGGTCTTTGTGGTTAGCCACACATGCTAATGTTAACATAGCATCTCCTACATCCTACACACAGCTTTCAGCTCGATTCTGGAACAGCAGAACGTTCTGAGCTTTTAGGAGAATATGTAAGTTCACATGTAGGTATTACCATTCTGAAACATTCATTGACAAACTCTGAGGAGGCGGTTCTTTTCATTTCTCCTTCACCCTTTGCCTAGTAAACTAGACCAGCAGTTTATCCACATATATAGTCTGGCTTGCCAGGCTACTTTACCCTCGGATTCAGGATCAAATACCTAGGGCCAATCAGAAGCGAGGGTTGTGCATATCATTAAAGTGCCTGTGACTCCAAATTTAAATCACTTTATATTAAACAGGTGTAATCTTTGATGCCTCTAGATTAGCGTTGCACCATTATAACTCAAAATACACTGTAATTATTTCCCAACGAGCAACTCAGAGATCAGAAGAAAGCGCCGCCTTCCGGTTCTGCTGGGTTTCTCCTTATTTGGCAGCCTGACACTTCTGCTGCAGCAGGGGGCAGTGCCGTCGTGTGAAAGAGAAACAAAACTGAAACTAAACACTACACGGTCTATGGGCAATGGCGGAGGCACTGCCTCGCTCCAGTTGTCGTGAACGTGCATGTGGGAGGAGAATTGACCATATAAGCAAGTCCGGATCACTATGACCTCATAGCGGGCTGGAGTGAAAAAAACTGTTTGAAACCTAGGTCTGAAATCTGGAAGAGCTTCTCACTGGCTGTACTAGGAGACAGATGGACGCCGTTTTTTGCACTTTCTGGCATGTTTAAGGTGAGAACTCAACGTTGCAACATGATAGATAAGTCAGAAAACATGGAAACCGATGTCATGGGACCTTTAATAATAATGAGAAAACCTGTTGTTTCAAGCGGACCTCTGAATCAGCAAACTTCTGCATCAGAGAATAGAAACATCATAGCTTTTTTCTTTATAAAAATGACTGATATATTTATTTACACTAGAGAACACTGCAAAAGTATAAAAAATGAGTGAACCACACCTTTAACTGAAAATCAAGCAAAATGCTGAGATATTTAAAGGGATCAAACTTGTCTTTGTTAATAAGTACATTTTTTTAGATTCTTTGACTTTCTGCACATAAATATCCAGAAAATGATTTAGGTGAAGAAGCATCGCAATAAAAGAAAAAACAAATAAATCTAAATAAAAGTCCTTAAAAGAGACAATTCAGAATAGGCATCCTTAACACTGTTGCTAGCTCTAATTTAGCATCTACTAAAGAAATCACTGTGTTCTTTATAACTTTCTTCCATAAATGTTAATCTTAAGGGTTCAGAAAGGCAGACTGATCTCTAACAGAGAGTTACCATGATAGAGGACATCTGGGAGAGCGCTTAGAAAACTATCTTGAGCTTCTTCCATCAGGGAGATGATACAGTCAAGGGAATGTGCACAGACTGCTGAACATTTAAACGTACTGTGTATGGTTTTATTCTATTTTATCGAGGTTTTGTAATTTTATACTCCATTTTTTCTCCTTATAGGCTTTTAAAGTCATGTGTGACAATTTTACATTCATACGTTTTAGGGTTGACTTTGTTGTGCACGATGGCAAAAAATTCTCTCTTCTTGAAAAAGTCAACACAGAATGAGGAACAGAAATGAGCACACAATCATGATAAGATCATCTTTGTGCTTACTGTGAGTGGTGGGAACTCTCTTGCCATTGTGAGCAAATCTGGTGAGCGTCATGTCAAAGTCTGAGATAACCTGTGGAAACAAATGTAATTAAGAACTTAATGAAAGACAATTGTGATTAAGTCAAATATATTGTTTGGTTCAAGCACCAACCATAACATTAATCTACTGGCTCTCACCTGCAGGCTGCCTGCTCCTGCTTGCTGCATGCCAGAGATGGTCTCCTCCACTCTGCTGCGTTCTCTCATCATCACAGAGGGCTTAGCCAGCTCTGGGATCTGGACAGAAAAATAGCAATACAATAAAAAAAATAACAGTCCAACAATGCATGAAGGCACTTTTTGTAATAAATAAATAAATAAATAAATCCAGCACACATCATGTTCAGACGTGTCTCTTTGCTACAGTAAAGTTTCTAAAGTAAAACTATAATTTGGCTAAATAAGCCTCACCTCGGTTTTAGTCAGCTGGTTCCAGATGGCCAAAACAGTTCGCACAGGACTGTAGATCCAGGGGATTTGGTAAATCTGCAAATATAAACCGGAAAGCGCACGTTGGGGTTGTTTTAAGGATAATTTATGAGGAAAAAAAAGAAAAGAGGACCGATTTCGAGGGAAATTTTATGTCACTATTTAATTATCTGTGGTAAAAAATGTACCAATAAAAAATGCGACTCGTTTAACAAATAAGGTCCAAGCAAGTTCAACACAGGACCACACTGAATGAAAAACATAATTTTAGCACACATGAAGTTAAAAATATTAATATTTTCCATCTAATTCGACTAGTAATTTAAATTAATCCGCTTATGGTCACTTACCATTTTCAAACGGACACGTCACGCGCCAGTTCAGAGCTAATAGCTCTTTAAAACTACGTCAAACTTTACTTCATTGTGTTAAATACGATATATGTCGAGCTGCTGTTAGAGGAAAAACCCAAAACGGGTTTAGAATGAGGATTGTTTACATCCGGGTGTGTTACACCAGTAGTTATCCCCCGCTGTAGTGCCGATATGGTTCCGCTGTATATTTGTTCCTATCTCATCGAGATTTGCTAAGAAATTTTTATTTTCTACTACGGAAGCGTATTGAATTCACCCGAAATAAATAAAAATGCTCTGTTTTTCTGAATTAACGAGATAAGTTTTACAAAAATAAATAAAACGGCTCTGTTTTTCTGAATTAACGAGATAAGTTTTACAAAAATAAATAAAAGGGCTCTGTTTTAAGGAGATAATTTTTACAAAAATAAATAAAAAAGGCTCTGTTTTTCTGAATTAACGAGATAATTTTTACAAAAATAAATAAAAACGGCTCGATTTTTCTGAATAAACGAGATAATTTTTACAAAAATAAATAAAAACGGCTCGATTTTTCTGAATTAACGAGATAATTTTTACAAAAATAAATAAAAACGGCTCGATTTTTCTGAATTAACGAGATAATTTTTACAAAAAAAAAATAAAAACAGCTCGGTTTTTCTGAATTGACGAGATAAGTTTTACAAAAATAAATAAAACGGCTCTGTTTCAAGGAGATCATTTTTACAAAAATAAATTAAAAAGGCTCTGTTTTTCTGAATTAACAAGATAAGTTTTACAAAAATAAATAAAAGGGCTCTGTTTTAAGGAGATAATTTTACAAAAATAAATAAAAAAGGCTCTGTTTTTCTGAATTAACGAGATAATTTTTACAAAAATAAATAAAAACGGCTCGATTTTTCTGAATTAACGAGATAATTTTTACAAAAATAAATAAAAACAGCTCGGTTTTTCTGAATTAACGAGATAAGTTTTACAAAAATAAAAAAAGGGCTCTGTTTTAAGGAGATAATTTTTACAAAAATAAATAAAAAAGGCTCTGTTTTTCTGAATTAACGAGATAATTTTTACAAAAATAAATAAAAACGGCTTGATTTTTCTGAATTAACGAGATAATTTTTACAAAAATAAATAAAAACGGCTCGATTTTTCTGAATTAACGAGATAATTTTTACAAAAATAAATAAAAACAGCTCGGTTTTTCTGAATTAACGAGATAAGTTTTACAAAAATAAAAAAAGGGCTCTGTTTTAAGGAGATAATTTTTACAAAAATAAATAAAAAAGGCTCTGTTTTTCTGAATTAACGAGATAATTTTTACAAAAATAAATAAAAACGGCTTGATTTTTCTGAATTAACGAGATAATTTTTACAAAAATAAATAAAAACGGCTCGATTTTTCTGAATTAACGAGATAATTTTTACAAAAATAAATAAAAACAGCTCGGTTTTTCTGAATTAACGAGATAAGTTTTACAAAAATAAAAAAAGGGCTCTGTTTTAAGGAGATAATTTTTACAAAAATAAATAAAAAAGGCTCTGTTTTTCTGAATTAACGAGATAATTTTTACAAAAATAAATAAAAACGGCTTGATTTTTCTGAATTAACGAGATAATTTTTACAAAAATAAATAAAAACGGCTCGATTTTTCTGAATTAACGAGATAATTTTTACAAAAATAAATAAAAACAGCTCGGTTTTTCTGAATTAACGAGATAAGTTTTACAAAAATAAAAAAAGGGCTCTGTTTTAAGGAGATAATTTTTACAAAAATAAATAAAAAAGGCTCTGTTTTTCTGAATTAACGAGATAATTTTTACAAAAATAAATAAAAACGGCTTGATTTTTCTGAATTAACGAGATAATTTTTACAAAAATAAATAAAAACGGCTCGATTTTTCTGAATTAACGAGATAATTTTTACAAAAATAAATAAAAACAGCTCGGTTTTTCTGAATTAACGAGATAAGTTTTACAAAAATAAAAAAAGGGCTCTGTTTTAAGGAGATAATTTTTACAAAAATAAATAAAAAAGGCTCTGTTTTTCTGAATTAACGAGATAATTTTTACAAAAATAAATAAAAACGGCTTGATTTTTCTGAATTAACGAGATAATTTTTACAAAAATAAATAAAAACGGCTCGATTTTTCTGAATTAACGAGATAATTTTTACAAAAATAAATAAAAACAGCTCGGTTTTTCTGAATTAACGAGATAAGTTTTACAAAAATAAAAAAGGGCTCTGTTTTAAGGAGATAATTTTTACAAAAATAAATAAAAACGGCTTGATTTTTCTGAATTAACGAGATAATTTTTACAAAAATAAATAAAAACAGCTCGGTTTTTCTGAATTAACGAGATAATAATAGCCTAAAGTGACCTAGACCTGGGGTCCGGAGTTTCAGCTGACCAACTCCACACGTCTAGAATTGTCTGTTTCCATGTCACCACGTAATCAGACTGAAAGCCTTTGCATCAACTGTGGAGCATCCCATATTTAGTCAGCTGATCCTGGAGAAAATCCACGTCCAGATCTGTTCAATGTAAACATTGAACTGCGCCCGTGTAGCAGAGGATGAATATGTTTGTATTTATGTTCTGTTTTACGGTAACCCGCCAGCAGGAGGAGCTGTGTTCCCTCCGCCAGTGTACTGCCTGTGTGCTCCGCCAGTCTGAGTTCCAGCCCCAGTGGCGACAGTCAGGAGCAGAGCTGTTCAGCAGTTGCTCCTGTAAAATGTTCGTTGTTACTTGCTGTAAATAAAAGAAGTTCGTTTAAGGAGGACACGAGTTCTGCGTTTCTCTCACACACGCCGGGAGCAGAGAGGAAGTTTGCACTGCCGCTTCGCTCCTCAACAATTCCCTCAGGTGGTCAGAAAGCCATGAAGGCTGAGGAGACATTTCAACAGGTAGATATTGGCGTTTAGAAGCTGAAACGATATGGTAACTTGTTTAATGCGGTAATTTAAAACGGACACCAGAGGGAGCCCAAAACAAGCAAAACTGCATATTATCACTTTAAAACAGAGCCGTTTTATTTATTTTGTAAAAGTTATCTCGTTAATTCAGAAAAACAGAGCCTTTTTTATTTATTTTTGTAAAAATTATCTCGTTAAAACAGAGCCTTTTAAAATTTATTTTTGTAAAAATTATCTCGTTAATTCAGAAAAACAGATCATTTTTATTTTTTTCGGGTGAATGCAATACGCTTCCGTAATTTTCAGTACTAGTAAAAGAAACCATTTTTTTTCAAGTTAGCAGCTTATATTTTCTATAGTTTCATTTCCCGCTATTTTTACAGGTTTTCACAACTTCATAAAATTTTATATAAACACCTCCCATGCATTATGTACAGTATAATAATGAGGTGATCTCTAACAAGTTAAATTTAGACAAAATGTATACATTTGATTTACTGACAAGGGCACATAAAATCCTGCAACATATCCTGCACATATTTGTATCTTGTGCATAAAAACATTTATTCTTTAATTTAGATACTAAATGTATGTGTGGCCTTGTTGGAAAAAAAAATGAGAAAAATACTGCAACAATTAATTTGAGAGAATTTTGCACTTTATTCAAAGTATAACTTTCATATAAATTTGAACAACAATTTATGGTAATTGTGAACATGGACACGACTCAAGAGAATTCCTAAATCTACTGGATCCGTCAGACATCTTTAAAGGAAAAACTGGAATGTGAAGCTTCAATTTTACAAAAAATAACTTTGTTACAATCACAGTGACATCTTTTCCACTTTTAAACTTCCACAACATCTTTCAATCACAGATATGTGTGTACTTGGAACTATTTAGGTGCAAATAATAAACTATTTGAATAGAGTTTAGCATACATCACACTGGAAATTCATTAATACAACCCCTGCTATCAACACATTATCAACATTAAGAGATTACAAAGCAAAAGTAAAATAAAAAAAGTCAAGAACACATGGCTTAAAAACGTTTAATTTTTTAAAAATTAATTTGGGTTTTTTGAGTGATTTGGCAATAATTTGTCACTTCCTTTTGACATAAATGCAGCATTAAATGGCACAATTTATATCTCAACGCTAAACTTTACAAGAAAATATCCCAGAAAACAACTAATGTGTCTAAAACAAGCCATGTTTTAATTATTTTCTTGAAAATTAAGATTTTTTATGTCAGCAATTAGCTACATCAACAGCAAAAGTATGAGCCCAAAATCATCATTTCAAACCTTGCTAACCTTAATGGCTGTTTTATCACATCATCAGCCTTTAACAGTGTGGTATTTCTTCAGTTGAAGCCAGCTCCACGTAAACCAATAAACATCTTTTACTTCAAATGAATCTAAAATAAGACAACAGCATTTAATGCAAGCCATTTTTCAGCACATGAACATCTGCTTTACGGCAGAATCGCTGATCTTCACTTCAGCATTCGATCTGAGACTGCAGTTGTCTCCGCAGAGTGAGGGTGCGTCGATGGAGCTGCTGCATCTGCTGCATGCGGTCTCGTTGGCGGGCCAGGTTCTGTGGCATGGGGAATCGCTGGTGGCCATGCAGAAAACGGTACGGGATTCGAACGTGGCAGGCTGCTGCTCGGCAGCGTGGCTCGGGTAAGGGTGGCAGCAGCGTCCAGCGTTTCCTCTCTGCACAGTATCGATACGTCTCCTTGCGGTACTGCTTTTCCAAGCTGTTGCTGTTCCTCCACCCCCCAATGATGAAGATGTCTTCTCCGAGGTAGCAGATAGCAGCACCTTCCATGCTGAGAACCTCTGAAGGGAGGCTGCTGAGGATGTCCTCTGGGATGTTTCTGCTTATCTTCTGCTGGGCAGCCTCAAATGTTACCTTGTAGTTCTTGGGGCAACAGGAAGCAGTGTGGTAGAAGGATGTGGACGCTACAGCCATTTGAAAGCTACAGTAGTTATCGATCAGAGGTAATGAGTGCACTTCCTGCCACTTGTGACTCTCTGTGTCGTAGCATGTCGTCACAGTGCTCAGCCCATCATCGTGGTCTATGTCTACAGGCGTCCTGGCCATCACGTACAGGTAGCGATCCTCGACACTCACCGTTTTTACATCTCGCAGGATCTTTGGTGCTGGCTCAAGGCTAGTCCACTCATCCTGCTCAGGTTTGTACACAGAGACATCCTTAAAGCCTGGACTAAAGTTCCCATGGCCCCCAATGCCATAGAGGATGTCTCTGACACACATAAGGCCAAATGAATGCTTCCGAGTGGTCAGGCTGCTGACCTGCTCCCAGCTGTTCAGGCTCGTGTTGTAGCGTTCCACCATCTTTGCAAATCCAGGCTCCATGGAGCCCGCCACATAAACGTGGTCCTCAGTGATGGCGATGGCGTGTCCATCAAGGTGGTTGTGAATGTGTGGCAGGTTGACCCAGCGGTCTTCAGCGACAAAGTAGCCCACACATTCACTGAGATACTCCCCACCTTCTGAGACCCCACCTATCACCATGATCACGTCCATGTTCTGGCCCAGACGCGGCTGGACGACCCCCATGTAGGAGGCACAGAGCTCTGAAGGAGCTGATTTGTGGTTCTCAGAGTGAACAGCGTGAAACTCCAGAGAATCCAGAACCAGCTGTTGACACACTGCATTGTTCGCCACTAAGGGTTCTTTTTTTACCACTCGCATCAGGTAGGAAGGAGCGATCTGTGGCAGCCTTAAAAGTTTGAACAGCTCTACAAAGTACTTCTCCCTCTCCTCTGGGTTTTGGAGGACCCATCTCACAACAACCTCAAACAACTCCTGCTCAGAATCCACCGTGATTTCAGAATCTGACAGCCAGTCACGCAGCAGATGAAACGGCAGCACGTAGAACTCCTCGCTGCCAATAATCCGGTGGAAGTTTCTTCTGATCTTCTCGGCAGCTTCCTGAGCGAGCTGTTCCAGAGAGTACATGTGGGCCAGGCTGTGCACAGCGACGCAGTTGGACAGGCTCAGATTCTTCACCAGGAACTCTGCGCAGAAGCTCTTCAGCTGCCCCAACAAGAACCTGATGGAAGATTTAGATCATTTTTAACTGCTGCAATGCCACAAGCAACAAAAGTCTTAACTAATGAGCTTTAATTAGCTGACTGGATTACTGACTAGCTATTTGACCAGTTGCAACAACAGGTATCGACATGTTTCGTATTTTTTTATAGAATAATTTTTGCTCTACAATCAACGTAATGTTATGAGAAGTGTGGAACTGGTTAACACAATAATTTACAATATCGGAGCCACGTATTGCATGAGTCATTCTAGTATCTTGCTTTAAAAATATCAGTAAAAACATGAACATCGGCTGTTACTAGGCAAGAACTTTTGCTTATCTGCTTTTTTTGATGCATATTTTTAATTTGACACTTTTGTTATTCTTGCTAACCAGGTTTTGTTTTGTTTAAGAGGAAAAAATCCAAACCTACATGGGCCTGTGTGAAAAAGTGAATCTAAAGCTAATACTGGTTGGACCATCATAGCAGCAACAACTGCAATCAAGTGTTTGTGAAAACTGGTAATGAGTCTTTTACAAGCTGAGAAGTTTTCCAATCATCCTTGCAGAATTGTTGTAATTCAGCCACATTAGAGGGTTTTTGAGCATGAAGAATCTTTTTAAGGTCCTGCCACAGCATCGCAATCAGATTCAGGTCAGAACTAGGACACTCCAAAGTCACTAAATCTTAAGGTGTGTTTATTCAACACAAAAAATAAATCATACAGCCAAAATTATGCAAACAGATTACCTGTCAGCAAGTTCCAGCACATCATGGACATTACCAGTGGTGACCCTGACCTCGCCAGTGTACATGAACTGGATGACTGTCTCCACGGTGTCCGGGTCGGGCCCATTGACCGAGCTCCACTCCTTCAGCTCCACTCGGCCGGTCTGGGACTCTGAGAACTGTCCGCCCAGCAGCAGCTCAAAATACTGCGAGGCCGCGGACAGAACCGAGCGATGGGCAGTTATGATTTGGACCCGCTCCCCGGACAGCCCTCTGGAGGTGAAGATGAGCGTCAAGTCGCAGAACAGCCCCGCCTTTCTTTGCTCATTCTGCCGCCTGGAGAGATCTGAGCAGTGGGCCGAGCAGGTGAACTCCTCGGCCTCCTCCGGTTCACCGTCACCTGTTACCTGCGCGACGCCGCTCCGGCCGCCGTCCTCCGGGGCTTCCGCAGCTGCCGCCATTCCGACGCAAACGGAGAAACTCAGAGGTAAATGAAAACTCTTCAGTATCTTTGGGACGAAGTTAGAGGTGTAAATAAAACACGTTAACAAACATTTAAAGACTGTCATCCATGCGTAGGTGGGGCTCAGAGTCTGGACTGGAAATCGAGAGTGCTCACTTCCGTCTTCACGAAAAATTCCCACCAAAAACACGTTTTTTAACGGGAAGTCGGCGA
The DNA here is from genome assembly GCA_006937965.1 of Callopanchax toddi. NCBI lineage: Eukaryota > Metazoa > Chordata > Actinopteri > Cyprinodontiformes > Nothobranchiidae > Callopanchax > Callopanchax toddi. The sequence continues at coordinate 198,953 of SSNR01000446.1, read as the reverse complement.
CAGCCTCCTGGCGTCGAGCTAATATCTCTACACGCAAAATAAACTCGCGTCCATGTCGTGAACGGGACACATTTGGTGCGTTTTCTCATTTAAAAGACACATTAATGTCTCTTTGGTTTCAGCGAGCGAAGTTTACCTCTCGATCAGGGTACGCCGGGAGCTGACGCGCATGCGCGATAGACGCTGTGATCCAACAAGCTGTTTTTTTGAGCTGCATCCAATGATGACGAGTCACGTGATAATTACTAATAGGCAAACAAAGTGAAATAAATGAAAAAACTTTCATACATTGATATATGAAATATTATTTAATAATTTAGATTACTTAATTTATCATTTCATAAAGGATGGTAGTTATTTATGGTACAATAACTTATTAATATCCTTAATAAAATTAAATAAAGTACAAAGGTGACTGGGTTCAGTCATTTACTATAACAAAGAAAAGTTTAGAGTTTCATTTTTGAACTTTAGTTTCATCATAATTTTTACAAAAGAGCAATTAAACCACATTAAACAACGGCCACAAGGGACATTAAAATAAGTTCTTTATTACTGGACCACTATATGTCAGCATATTATTACAAAACAAACAAAGCATTTTTCACAGTTAAATAAAAACAGCCAGATAAAGACCAAACACAGCAAGCAGTTACAAGTTGTTACAGGTTGGGTTGAGTTTTTAGTTGGACAACTTCTCACAACCGTTTTATGTGCAGTGATTTCCACAAGTAAAGCAAACTGCCTTCATAGTCCCTCGTCGTCATAATATACCCCACAGGACTTATTCAGAAAGCTTTCTGGATCTACACCTTTCTGTTCCGTCATACAGTTATTCAGACATGAGTAGTTTGGTTCAGACTTGGTGTAAAATGACTTTAAAACAGATTCAAAATCACAGTAGTTGAAGTACAACCTCTAGCAGATGTGTGAAACATGGTTGTTCTGAGAAAGGCAAAAGGTGAGGCGACACTGAACATTTTCTATGTTTAATTCCCTTACTTTTTTAACAGATATAAATGGAAAATGTACCGCTAGACTGTTTTAACAAAAACAATGCTTTTAGTTCACTGTGATGACTAAAATATTTCTTAGCAGGAAGGATGAGTTTAAAATACATATAAATGTGTGTGTTTTTACTAAGATGAGTGATCAAAAACAACTCAGTTAAGCACACTTCCAAGGGCCTGAAGCAGGCAAATGCTGAATATAGTGCATCGTGTTTAATATCTGTAAATATTTTAAAAGAAATGAACCGGTTTCACTCTAATAGCTGTTCATGTACTATCCAGACTCTAATGTAGACGTCAGGATGGAAACACTATTTGAACCCTGTTCATCAGCTATGCCAGACAGATTTCTCAGCCTTTCTACAGCTGATTCCTTGCACTTGCTGTAACTTGCAACAGTTTGGCTCTTCATTGACAAAGAATAAGTTACGTTTCTAAATCATTTTAAATACCTTGTCAAAAAACAAAATCTAAAAACATACTTCCCCTTTTTCCTCCTTAAAAATGAAAATTTCTACTTAAATCCCACAATTAGTGTGTTTCCCCGTTCCAGAATGCTTCTGTCCAGTTTCCCTGAAGCAGCTCCTGTCGAGACTTCTGCAGCTCTTGTGTGTTAAATAAAATAAAATAATAATAATGCTGCAAACTGTAATGTCTGTGTCATGCTGCAACATTGGGTCTACATAGACATGTGTTCAGGAAGCACATAGGAGATGTCATCCCATGGGTGGCGATACAGACCCTGTTTCAGTCTCTTCTGGTCCAGGTAATGACCTAATGAAGCAGAAACGAGTTATACGTCTTCTTACTACTAAGGGATGGTTGAATTACTGACTGGATGTGAATAAACCTCACCAATAAAGCCCATACTACGTCCGAGGACAAAAATCCCATTCAGTGCACCGATTTCCACAAACTCGTCTGCTTCATCTCTGGAAATGGGTCAACATTCACGTTAGCTTCTGAAATTTCCTCAAAGCATCTTGTGAAAAATACAACCTGGCAATGCTTTAATAAAATACAATTTTGAATACATCAATATTTTTGCAAAAACTAAAATCTGTCTGCTAAATTATGACACTGCTGTAGAAACAAATAAAAACAATAAAACATGTTGATAAAAATATGTCCATACGCTGCAAAAAGGGAAATTAAAGAAATGAGCATCTGTAAAAAAACCTTTTTTCTAATCTTTTTTGAAAAATAATAATTGATAGGTCTAAGATGGCAGATAAATTTGATTATCAATGGTTTAATTATCCAGGTAAACATTACTTTCCTAAAAATAACCAAACAAATGTATTTTCCAACAAGAACATTTAACTTGCCATTATTCCTTTAAAATATGTTACTTAATATGTTACTTTGGGGCGGCACTAGCTCAGTTGGGAGAGTGGCCAGTCTGGTAACCGGAGGGTCACCGGTTCGATCCCCAGCTCTGGCTGGGTTAGATTGTCGTTGTGTCCTTGGGCAAGACACTTCACCCAACTTGCCTGTGTGAATGTGAGTGTGACTGTGTGTGAATGTTGGTGGTGGTCAGGAGGGCCGATGGCGCAGAATGGCAGCCTCGCTTCTGTCAGTCTGCCCCAGGGCAGCTGTGGCTACAGACACCTGTCGTAGTTTACCACCACCGGTGAGAATGACTGTGTGAATGAATAATGCAACTCTGTAAAGCGTCTTTGAGTGACCTAAAAAGCGCTATATAAAACTGATGCATTATTATTATTATTATTTATACACATTCCACATAGGGGAAACATTTGTTCAGATTTGAAAAATGATTTTTTTTCCCCATTTTGTTGACAATAATTGCAAATATCATCTCCTTTGTGATTATAACTTCTGTAAATAATTAGTTTAATATGTATTTTTAAATCAAAACTTCACAAATAAAATTATAAAAGTATAATATTTGTTCCAAAGGAAGTAGTTAATACCTCATGTTTTATTGTATGGGAAACATAATGTAATAAAATGTATTTCTTTAGTCTTTTCTTACTCTGATTTCTTTTATTGTGTCATTTGCTTACCGTGTGAAACCTCCACATGTTCTCAGCAGGTCCACAAAGGAAACGCCGATGAGACCGTCTACATTGAGGATCAGGTTGGGTTTCTATAAGATACTAAAATTTAGTTATCTGCATCAACTAATCAACAGACAGTACTGTGATAACATTCTAATTGGGGTTTGACCATATGAAGCATGTATCAATTATCAAAGTTAGACTTCTTGTATTACTATAATTTATATATTTGTTAACAAGTTATCTTCTATAATCAGGAAGTTTTCTTTTCAGATTGAAGATGTGACAGAAAGCTTTTTTTCCACTTTGCGTCTAAAACAGAGCCAGTAAAAAACAGGGTTAAGTAGGGCTGCACAATTAATCGTTAAAAAATCGTGATCTCAATTCAGACTTGTATGCAATTTCATTCCCAAATGACAACAGTTCTTTAACAAAAAAAAAAGATGACGATTTGTACCACATTTGATCCAGTACATAATCTGCATGAAAACAACCGCTCCTCTTTCTCCCTAAAATGACAAAGTTCAAATTTGTTATTATTGTTAAAATTGTTCAAAGGTTGTGTACGTAAGAGAAGAGGAGAGACATTTATTGTTTTTATGTTCAGTGTCAGCTGTTACAAAGTTGATATGCAGGTAATAAGTGCAATAAATATTTATATTGGGAAAAAAATTGTGAGAGAATCGTGATCTCAGTTCTAAGCAAAAAAATTGTGATTCTCATTTTTTCCAGAATCGTGCAGCCCTAGGGTTAAGCCTAAATCAACTTAAGTATAAATAACATGTGAATGACCAAATCCTTATGGTGAAAGCTCCATCTTTACAGGCTTTGTTTTCCTCCGGCTGAGGTACCTTGGAGGTGGTGATCTTCTCTACATCTAGAGCGTAGTCCAGTAGTTGACATGAAGGAAAATGCTGCTTAACAAAGTCCTTCAAGATCTGAACTCGCATGTCTGGATTGTTGATCTGAAAACAAAACAAACTGCGTTTTACCCTACAGCTTTGCGTCTTCATTACAATTCAACAAAAATTACATTATTTGGAGGCAACCTAGAATATTGTAAAGGTTTGGTGCTGCTCACTGATTTGACTCTGTGCCCAATGCCCATGATCAGCTTCCCTTCCTTCTTCATCTTGTTGACGAACTCCATGGGTAGAGTGCCGCTGTCGAACGCCTTGCTGAACTGCTTTGCTGCAGCATCCAGAGCACCTCCAAAACGGTCCCCCTGATTTTAAAATGGACATTTGTTTCAAGTCCAAAACATTTCTGGACAATAATAAACCAAATCCAATTTAAATGCCTCACACTACAAACAACTTTTAATGTTGTTCCCTTTTAATTGACCTCAAGATGTTGGGCAGATGTTTGAGTGTGTGTGTATGTGTGTGCGTGTGTGCGTTACTGACGATGGTGAGCAGGCCGGAGGTGAGGCTTGAGATGAGGTCTTTTCCAGCACGAGCACACACAATCGTGTTGTGAGCACCAGAAACAGCAGGCCCATGATCAGCGGTCACCATCAGACACATCTCAATAAACTGGCAGGCGTAACGCGGCAACCTAAAAAAAAAAAAGAAAGGGAAGAAATGTTTATTCTACTAAAAACAGCAAGCAACCAAGATCAAAGACAACTTGATCTTCTCATGTCATAAATATGTTAAAGGTGTCTCCAGGTTTTATACTAACCTGCGCTGGAACCACAGTAAGCCCAGGACTCCTCCTAAACCCATCTCCTCCTTGAAGACCTCAGTGATGGGCATGCCAGCGTAGATGAGCTCCTGGCCTCGCTCGTCACAGATACTCGTCATGAACGAGGCTGGTTTACGGATCAGGCCCAGCTCCTACAAAAATTTGATCAGTGAGTAAAACAGATGAGAAAATCTAACATTTATTAGAATCTAAAATGTATTTTCATTCACTAATTTTCCAGCTAATTTCTGTGTGTAGTTGTAAAGATCTTACCCTGGCCCAGGAATAATCCATAGGAACGGTTGGAGGAGGGACTTCCTTGGCAGGAACGATGGTCCCATTGGCCACCAGTTCATCATAAACCGTCCTGTTTATGACATTTACACAATAATTTGTAAAAAGTCAAAACAAATCAAATGACATGTTGGTGTGTGATCATATAATAAATGTCCTACTTGATTACATCCCCCAGCTCATCAAAGCTCTTCGGAACATAAGCTCCGGCGTCCCTCAGAGCCTGGTTCTTGGCCATTGCTGTCTCTGAAGCCTGGTTGGCACAAGCTCCTGCATGGCCAAACTGAACCTGAAGATGGCAATATAACAAATACCTGAAAAAGTCTTCAACAGAATCCTCAGAGATGTATTTCTTCAAACAAACCTCTGAAGCAAACATGGTGGCGCAGGTCCCGATACACCAGCACACAACAGGTTTGGTGATCCTGCCCTCTTTGATGCCTTGGCAGATTTTATACTCCTCTGTGCCTCCGATCTGAGCATCAGATAAAGATGAGAAAAATGAGAAAGTGTTTGTCAGAAACAGATTTACCTGCAGCCTTTTCTGGAGCGACTCCCACCTCTCCCAGCACCACTATCATCTTAATCCCTGGAGTGTCCTGGTAACGCAGGACGTGATCCATGAAGGTGGAGCCCGGATACCTAGAAGAAAAGAACAAAAACAGTTGGACTTAAATCCCAACATAAAATAAATCAGCTTTAAAGCGGTTTTCCCACTTTCAAGGAAATGTACCTGTCCCCTCCGATGGCCACGCCTTCATAGACGCCATCTGTAGTGCGTGAGATGATGTTGTTCAGCTCGTTGGACATCCCTCCGGAGCGCGACACGTACGCTACGCTTCCAGGACGGTAAAGTTTGGAGGCCAGGATGTTGTCCAGCATTCCACCGGTGTTGCCAATCTTAAAGCAACCTGGCTTGATGCCACCAACCTGGAAGACAAGGTTTAACATTAGTTGTTAAACGTTATTTACAACTGCATATCCAAAGTGATGCGATACTTCTTAAGAGTTTGTTGTGCAACAGGTATTTTGAGGCATTTTGAGGTATTACCGTGGCAGGGCCGATGATGGTGACGCCTTTCTCGTCAGCAATCTTGATCAACTTTCTTGTCTGAGCTTCTGGGATGCCCTCAGCTATGATGGCAATGGTGTGAATCTTAATAAAAAAGAAAAACATGAATTCAAATCTACGTAGAATTGTCAGAATGTGAACTGTTTGCTTCCAGCCTCTCTTTATACTTGTGGGTACTGCATGGTCTCCAACGTGCTGTCAAAGGCTGAGCGCAGTGACGCAAAGCTGATCAGGACGTCCACCTCGGGATGCTTCTTCATGGCATCAGCCATGTTCTTAAAGACTGGCAGCAGTATCTCTTTGTGGCCCCAATAGAATTTCTGCTTGTGATCTCCACTGCAGACAAATATAGTATGATTACTATGAAATCTGTGGAGCACAAACTTTGGTAACATAACAGAGGAACATGGCATCTTGGGAAACTTACGTAAAAGGGTACACCATGGCGGCCACAGAGGGCTGGTCACGAGAGCAGACGTAGTCAAAATCCAGCATGCCCTGCACAGCACGTGTCTGCATGCCCCAGACAATGGCCTTGGTGTGTTTGCTGAACAGCGTGGTTGCTTTGGCTGAGAGATGAAACAGGCAGAGAAAGAGCAGATTCAAGTCAGAACTGGAATTAGGGAAAAGAAAAAAACAGATTAAGATGGGAGTCAGGGTGGGTCAGGAAAACTGCAACAACGAGGACGTCAACAAGCGGAGCGTAAAGGGAAGTCGTTCTGAGGACAGAAATGGAGGAGGCAGAATAACTCAGCATCACAACAAACTCTTTCAGCTGATTAATGATGATTCCAAACATTCAACATAATATTTAAACACATTTCTAAATAAAGTCACTCAGTCTGGCGTTTTGTCCACCCCCTCATTCACACTCAGATTAAACTGAAATATTTCTCTGTTCTGCACATCATCAGTGCAGCTGCATCGTCTCTGATTACACAATCAGCAGCTTCGTGTCCTTGGGGGTTCATGCCGAGTTAGCACAGGAATGAGATGATTCTCTTAGCTCGTGTTTCAGTTTCACCAACAAAACAAGCTTTTATTGTTATTACTTCTGTAATAATTGCCAAAAATATACTGCAAAAACTTTTCTTTGGGATTAATAAAGTTTTCAGTGCAACATTAGCTCAGTTTTAGATCTATTCTAAAGCTTTTTTTTTCGTTATACACTATTAAATCAGTCACTATTAAATCAGTCACTTGTTTTAAATGTTTGTTACTTTATTACAACCACAGTGGTTTTATTAGTATTTATTCTTCACAATGGGGTCTTTATATTTCACTTGTGTTTTAACTTGGGTTGTATATCTTGTATTATGTCTACTTGTTCTTTTGTTTTAGAAATAATCTATACAGACATTAATCATCATCCACCTGCATCCAGAGACACTTTGGTTAGCATCATCCATAACATTCTGACACGATTCTGTCATTAAATCAGTCCATGTTTTAGTATAAAAAAAAAGTCAGCCCAGCAGTCATGCACAAAACAGAATAAAAGTGTTTGTAAATGTATTAAAAACTACATGTTATGAGCTGAAATGTGGCAAAAAGACAATACTCTGAAACAGTAGAAATCAGGCACAACCAAAATGTGGCCCGTGACTGCGATTCAAGAATAGTATAACTTTGGCTCACCAGAACAGGCTAAAACAGCTTTTAGAGAGAGTTTTTTATGAGGCCTAGCAGAAAAATAAAAAGAGTAAAAATCTTACAATGGAAAAGGGTAAAGGTACTCATCTTTTCTGAACCACAGCATTTGCTTTTACTTTACTTTCATAGGACCAAAAACCTCAGACCTTTACTAAAAAGACTTGTGAACACCATAAATAAAACCTGCAGCAAGCATTTTCCCATATCCTGTTTGTTGCTGAGAATAGAATAAAATGATATTTCGTGACTAAGAAGACAGAAAACAATTAACCCATTAAATACATGGTTATGGATATTCAGATCAAAAACATAAATTTTCTACAAAGAAATCAAAATGTTTTGTTACTCTCATTAAAATGTGCATTTACTTTATTGCAGAGCAGAATAAAATCACAATGAATTCATTTTTTATTTTAAAATTTAAAACATTTCTAATTTGATTGATATGATGATTTTGGACAGGTGGCAAAAGTTTGGACACCACTGATTCAAGTTTTTCTGAGCTAAATGTCAAGTTGCACATTCACCGTTTAAGCTACATTTGTCATCGTCTCCAGTCTCTCCTACTCTGCTTTCTGTTTGCATGTCTGACATTTTGTGTACACAAATATCAGCTATCCAGATTTATATCTGCTGCATTAAGAGAGACTCATTTTGTGATAAATGTTACAAAATGCCCTTATTCAGCAATGTTAGTCTAAAAATGGATACTTCTCAGCCAATTATTGTAAAACAAAAAACTGGGGTTAAACAAAAGTGGGAGAGTTGATGGGAGTTAGAGCATGGAGAGGGCTGGAGGACATTTTTATTTAGTTTTTACATCCTTCCATACCTCCGCTGCAGCCTGAAGAAGCTTGAGCTTCTGTGACACCACAGGATGGAACAGAAATTATAACAAAATGAGCACAAAGAAAGAGAAAGAATGAGTTTGCATTTAATGCATCGTCACCACTTTCATTAAACACACTTGAATGCACTGCACCTACTGAGTGTCACCTTTGAAAAACACACCGATTACAAATCACAGCAGAGGAAAGAGCATGCAAAGCTCAGCTGCTATATAACATGGCTTTACTGTGCTGCTGCAAAGAGCAATCTAAAAAGTTTAGTCAAGTCACAACCAACAGCTTATGTCCCATAAACACTAAAACTTTAAGGTAACAAGACAATCAATACCCCAAAAAGAGCAACACACAAAAAACATCCCAAATTTTCATAAGAAAATAAATACTATTACAAGATTACTTCAACATGTTGGTTTCACACTCGTATGTTTATCCAGGATTGTGAGGAGTGAAGAGAAAAAGGGGCAAACCAATGAAAAGCACAAAGGCAGCTGATCGCAGTGAAAGCATGGCACACCTACCACTTACCTTTCCAATCGCCTGTGACCACATTCTTCAGAGGCCACAGGATAGAATGAAGAGAGTCTTAGAAAAACAAGCATGAAAGAAATGCAAGTGAGTGGACAGTTTGTGCAGCAAAGTAAAAATGGAGGAAGAATTAAATTAAAAGGGTGGAGGCGGCATTTAAGGGGAGGAAGAGATACAGAAAGTGAGAAAAAATTTAAAAGCAAAAGTGCATGAGCAACAATGGGATACTAGCCAACAATAAGCAGTTTAAAATGTCAGCTAATTACCTGGTGGAAGACCTGCCTTTGACTTTTTGGGTGGGGTTACGTCATTCGGTGTTTTAGCTTCAGAGAACGAAGCTGTTCGCGATGAAGCGGGAGTCTGAAACACAACGTAAGATTTTCAGTAAGCACTCATTAGCTACACAACCTAAAATGCTTATTTCTGAAAATCACAAATAAGTACACTTAACATAATAAAACCTTTTGCAACATTGTGCACAATCTGTTAAACAAATGCATGATGACTGATAATTCTTATTTCAACTCCAAATAATTTAACATTCCACTTAAGTTGTTCATGTCTCACCTTGTGTTTTTTTAAAATAATTAACCACCATCCTATATTTACTGTACACAATGTGAAATGAGATAAAAACAAAAATACCGCTGCACTGTTGCTGGTATTGAGCAGGAAGTTGGCGGTGTGGGCGGCCGTCGGAGGCTGGTGTGGGATTGGCCGGTGGCCCAGAGCCATCCCAACGATGGCCGTCATATGGGTCTCGGTTCCAAACACGTGGATAGGAATACCTGTGGTCTTTCCTTCAGAAAACAAAACATGAACTTTATTATAATAGATCCAAACTGAACTCATAAGAAGCTCAAATCCCATTCCACAAAATTTTGATGTTGCTGATCAATTTTAAAATTGCATGAAAGAGATTTTGTTTGATGACTGATAACCTCACTCACCTACTTCCCCCATCACCCTCAGGCCTTCCTGGTAGTTTGGTCCGCCGCGACGCACAAATATGGAGACCTCGTGCTCCATAAGGGGCCCTTGGTAATCTTTAATGGCTCTGACAATGCCCTGAGGAGGGAGACAGGTGGCTCAGCGTGCAAAGCACAGATACTACCTGTGCAGTTAGACCTATCCACTTAGAATATATTCAAATATTAACATCCTACTTTTTATCACCGCAAAAGGACAAATGGACATTGTGTTTCTTTGTCTCAGGCCATCTGCATTTCACACAAAATACTTTGTTTACTATGGTGTGTTCCTTTTCCGTAAAAAAAAAATGTTAAATTTAAAAAATGAACAGCTGTTAATGAACACTGCTTTGAAACAAATTTACAAAATTAATGTTAGTCATCTTGTTTATCATCAGTTTCTATCTAACATATTGAGTTTCTTAATGTGGAATGAAGTTGTAGAGATTTAGGATTAAAAAGTAACCTTAAATGTAGCTGCTACGTTGGTGAAGTTTGCAATACTTCCTCCAATGATCAGCACTTTTCCTGCAGAGGAAACAAACATGTTGAGCATGTGCTTTTTTAGCAAACAGCCACCAGAATGTCTATTTTACCCAGAACAACTGGTGATTTTAAAAAAATCATCATCTTCTATTCTGTCCCCCTTCAGCTTTTTAACTTTGTCCCACATTTCTGACCTTACTTGAAGACAAACTGTGACAAAGCTGCGTCTGTTCTCACCTTCAGGATGTTTCTCACGAGTCATGAGTGACAGGATGGTTTTTGCGTAGTCGTAGGTCTGCTGTTCACTGGGTGCACCTGAATACTCGCCATAATTCGCCAGCTCATCCACCCCACCCAGGTCACAGATTGTATCACTGAAGGAGAGGAGGTGAACAGTTAAAGCAGCACTCCGGAGGATTTCATCAGGAGAGCAGTTTTTGAATCTAGCGTCCAAAGGCTCCTCCTCAAAACATCTCGACACGCGCGTCCGGTCGCGTGTGCGCGCGTGCACACGGCGCATATACTTCGGACATGAACTGTACCGCTCAATGTGTAGGGTTTAATCACTCACAGTTCACAATCTTATTCCAACACTACTACGAGGGTCTGATGAGCCCTCTCTGTCCCTGCTGCTTCTGATATTAGCTCTGTTAGCAGAGAGCTGCTGCTGGACTCTGAAGCTGAACTTGACTCGGCCCTGGATGAACTTTCTGACCAAAATAAACGCATAATCCTGTCAAGCCTTGCCATTCTGTGAGGTGAAAGGTTTAAAAATAAAAATAAATCTGTCTTTAGCTGGAGAATGGGTAGGTTTTTAGTAGAAATGAGCCGTGAGTCCTCAGTGAACGGCCGAGACGGCAGAGAAACACACGGAGCGTCCTGTACGACAGCGCCCCCTACAGGTACAGGTTTGGTCGATGCGCGTGCATGTTGAGAGAATGCAGAAATTTGAATTTCATTGGCTGAAAAATGTCGGCGGCAAGAAATAATGGAAAGGGGTCTCTAGGAGGAAGGAGGGTCTTCATCAGAATGACAGATGTTGTGGAACTCAACCCATAGATCATAGTTTAGACCTGAAATATCATTTAAAACATTTAGAAAACTTTGATACAGAGAAAAATGCTCCAGAGAGCCGCTTTAAATGCTGTGAACTGATTGATCTTTTCAGGTTTAATAATCAAAAAGTTATGCAACCAGAACTTCAAACCACAACAAAAGAAACTCAGAGTGTAAAATATGGCATTTCTAGAGCTGTTAACGGCTTTATTAAAATAAATATCAGATATTTATACTCGATGGACTACCTGTAGACCACTGAAGCACCTCCTCCTGCTACCATGGTCCAGATCCTGCCTCGAGGGTTTAGCAGGGTCAGCTTCAGACTAGCACCACTCTTTGCATCCAGATCTGCTATGTAGGCTTCCTAAAAGTGGTAGAAAACAATAGATTTAGGACATCTACTTGTTAGAAGAGTTAATAACAAAGCCTTTTACAAGTGTGTTGACATTCTGGATTTTTATCCTAAAGCTGAATTTACGGTATATCTTAAAAAATATGCATAATGATTCAAACCCACCATTATTTTGGATTTGTTTAAAATTTGCATTCAAAAGGGGAATAGCCAAAGGAAGGTAAATATTTACATTTTATCTTGAATCAGCTGCACTCAGCTGATAGTTGTTCTTTATGTAGCCTAGTTAAAAAAAACTAACAAAGAAAAGCTCCATAAATAAAACAATATTCATCTGAAAAACAAACAGACTAATGTGGAATTTTTCTGTTTGTGTTTGCGATTAAAAAAAAATAGCAATATGAAAACTAGAGGCAAACAACTAGTGGGCGTCTTTACTCAGTGAAATGCATACAACATTATGAGTGACTTGTTACTTATTAAGTCAAAAACAACACAACTGCTTATGTAAATTCTCTCTATTTTGTACTTTTTTGTTGTCGTTTGGAACTGAAATGACAAATTGAGGTGGTAGTCGTTTGATTCACAGGTTTTCATTGCTGTGGGTGAATCTGAGGATCTGCAGAGACTAAAATCTTTTAAGGTGGTAAAACAAATTTGTGATACAGCTATATCTTTTGTGGCAAATCTAAAAAAAAAAAAAAAGGCATAAATGCAAATAATTATATTTTATTCTATTTCTTCCTTGCAAAATCAGAACCACTGAAAAAGGTGATAAATCCACGTGTTTTTCTTCACAACCGTGTTATTCATCCATTTCCATCTCTGAGAGCTAATCGATTTGCTCAGGCTCTTTTCTTTCATCACTTTTCATTGTGCTCTGGATACAAAAACACTTCAAAAACAAAATACAAAAACACTTAAAAGAAGCTTCCTGCTGAATTTAATGCAAATGGATAAAACTTTGCTGTACAAGTGTGTACTCTATGGTTGCAACATATTTAATACAACTAATGTAGGAAAAGTTGCCCATACATTAAATACATACAGGACACCAGACACTCACTTGTTAACAAACAGTAAAAAGAAGAGAACAGACAATACCTTTTAAAGAACAAATAACATTATTACACAGATAAACTGATCTATATCTCCTGAGATCTCACCTCTGGATACGCCTCTCTGCCAAACGGTGGAGGAAATTCCACATCACCCCATTTCGCCTTGCAGATGAAATCTGCTGTGGCATCAATCTTGGCTGCCATGTCGAGGATGTACGCTCCATCATGGGTAACAACTGATTAATGTGCAAAAGAACAAAACTATTTACTTTGTATGTTTTCCAGTGAGTATCTGTATATTTCAAGACATGAAATCTAAACAATGCTCCTATAAATTAACATTTCATCTCACTAAGTTGTGTTGAATATTAATGAGCTCAGAATAAAGCTCCACAGAGACGATGTTTACCAAGAGGGTTGATCTCAAGGTAGGTGAAGTAGAGGTCCTCATAGAAGTTGAAGAGTCCCACAATAAAACTGGCCAAAACCCTTTAATAAAGAGGAAAATGGTAGATTAAATCAACACAAGGGTTACTAGTGAGTAGGTATTTGTTTTTAAAGCCAAAAAAACAAGTTACAAAACATTCTAATGTGAAACTAGAGATAATAAAGTTAATCAGTAGACAAATTCTTCCCATTTACATTACCGTAAAAGTCTAAAGTAAACAACTGTTAGCAAACAGAGCTGCTCGATAGTGTCAAGTATGTCAGGGTTTTGCAATAACAGATGTGAATTCTGTTTAACTTGGCAAGTAAGTTGGACAAGATACAGTGGAGGAAATAATTATTTGACCCCTTGCTGATTTTGTAAGTTTGTCCAATGACAAAGAAATGAAAAGTCTCAGAACAGTATCATTTTAATGGTAGGTTTATTTTAACAGTGGCAGATAGCATATCAAAAGGAAAATCGAAAAAAATCACTTTAAATAAAAGATAGAAACTCATTTGCATTTCATTGAGTGAAATAAGTATTTGAACCCCTACCAACCATGAACAGTTCTGGCTCCCACAGAGTGGTTAGACACTTCTACTCAATTAGTCAGCCTCATTAAAGACACCTGTCTTAACTAGTCACCTGTATAAAGGACACCTGTCCACAGAATCAATCAAGCAGACTCCAAACTCTCCAACATGGGAAAGACCAAAGAGCTGTCCAAGGATGTCAGAGACAAAATTGTAGACCTGCACAAGGCTGGAATGGGCTACAAAACCATTAGCAAGAAGCTGGGAGAGAAGGTGACAACTGTTGCTGCAATTGTTCGAAAATGGAAGGAGCACAAAATGACCATCGATCGACCTCGGTCTGGGGCTCCACGCAAGATCTCACCTCGTGGGGTGTCAATGATTCTGAGAAAGGTGAGAAATCATCCTAGAACTACACGGGAGGAGTTAGTTAATGACCTGAAATTAGCTGGGACCACAGTCACCAAGAAAACCATTGGAAACACATTACACCGCAATGGATTAAAATCCTGCAGAGCTCGCAAGGTCCCCCTGCTTAAGAAGGCGCATGTGCAGGCCCGTCTGAAGTTTGCCAATGAACACCTGAATGATTCAGAGAGTGACTGGGAGGAGGTGCTGTGGTCTGATGAGACCAAAATTGAGCTCTTTGGCATTAAGTGAACTCGCTGTGTTTGGAGGAAGAAAAATGCTGCCTATGACCCCCAAAACACCGTCCCCACCGTCAAGCATGGAGGTGGAAACATTTTGCTTTGGGGGTGTTTTTCTGCTAAGGGCACAGGACAACTTCACCGCATTAACGGGAAAATGGACGGAGCCATGTATCGTCAAATCCTGAGCGACAACCTCCTTCCCTCTGCCAGGAAACTGAAAATGGGTCGTGGATGGGTGTTCCAGCACGACAATGACCCAAAACATACAACAAAGGCAACAAAGGCGTGGCTCAAGAAGAAGCACATTAAGGTCATGGAGTGGCCTAGTCAGTCTCCGGACCTTAATCCTATAGAAAACCTATGGAGGGAGCTGAAGGTCAGAGTTGCACAGAGACAGCCTCGAAACCTTAAGGATTTGGAGATGATCTGCAAAGAGGAGTGGACCAAAATTCCTCCTAACATGTGCGCAAACTTGGTCATCAATTACAAGAAACGTTTGACCTCTGTGCTTGCAAACAAGGGTTTTTCCACTAAGTATTAAGTATTTTTTGTTAGAGGGTTCAAATACTTATTTCACTCAATGAAATGCAAATGAGTTTCTATCTTTTATTTAAAGTGATTTTTTCGATTTTCCTTTGATGTGCTATCTGCCACTGTTAAAATAAACCTACCATTAAAATGATACTGTTCTGAGACTTTTCATTTCTTTGTCATTGGACAAACTTAAATCAGCAAGGGGTCAAATAATTATTTACTCCACTGTACTTTTAGGGACAAAGGTATTTTAAAGACTTGAATTTGGAATTATGGGAAGACAGGACTAAAAAAGATCAGTGAAGGTCAAAATACAACAGAAAAGTTACACATGAGGGCTTTAAAAAAACTCATTTAAAAAGTTATCATGACATTTAAAAAGATTGCGTATCTCTTTACATTCTATTTGTAAGATTAAATAATGGAGGGCATCTCTTATCAGTCTTTTTTAAATACTTGACACACAAAAACATTTGTTCATACTGTTTCTTATCATCAGAAACATGTGTGAGGAGTTCCCCTTTGACTTGGTCCTCAGTGAGTTTCTCATCCACCCCGACCATCAGCTTCTGGGCCTTGGCGTCCACGTCACCCACCTCCACCCCTCCCTCGTGGTGGAAAAGTACAAAGTCTCCCTCACGTGTGGCGTAGATACATACATAAAACTCTTCCTCCTGAGGGAGCAAATAATGAAGGACACAAACACAATTTCACAGATTCTGTTTGCACAGGGTGTGATTGATACGTAAAGCACACATTAATAATATTCTGTACATTTTCTCAAATCTCTAAAAGTGACAATCTGTTGTATGATTCAGCCTCAGTTTGCTCCTTTCACAAACTGTGAGGACGTCAGCCAGGAAATCACACACCGACCTACATAAAGAGTGATGTCATGCTGAGTGAAGGATGTTTTTTTTTTTTACTAAAGGCTGTGTAAATAAACATGACCTTGCGTTTAAAGTGAAAACAAACCAGAAACATTTATTACCTGTTTGTGTGGAACAAATGGCTCGATGAGAAAGTTCTTCAACACTCCTTTTGCCTTTCCCACCTAGTTAGAGAAAACATTCCAGTTAGTAGAGGCACAGAAAACATGCAGAATGTTGTTTCAGTTGCTGGAAAAATAGTGTCAAATCCCACATTTTAGAATGAGCAACCAGCTTCTTTGTCGATGAAGTGAAATAGTTGTTTTTGGAGGAAGAGTGACTGGATGTTTGAGGTACAGTACAACATGTGTGTATTTATGGTGGACCAGAATAGACTGACCTGCTACATCTAAACATAAACCTGGTGCCTCTGGCACTGGACAGCATGCGTCTACACATCACAGATCTATATGTAACTAAAGGGAGCTCATATTCTCTACATAAACAATGTGATTTACTACTTGGGTCCTGCCATTTGATTACTTTACACATATCATTTGTGATGGGAAAAAAAAAAAGAAGAACAATGTGCTAATTATGTTTCTAAAGATATTAAACCTGTTTTAATGCATTATTTGGAGAATGTGGTCTAATTTTCATTTAAAATTATATTTATAGCCAAGCACAATTTGACTAAACAAACAACACCATCAGATTGTGTAAAAGTTGCACTTTTCATGTGATTTATGAACACATTAAGTAAATATTCCTACAGTAGTTTTAGGGGGAGTAAGTGAACTACTATGCCAACAACTTTTCCAAATAAAACACACCAATAGGGTTTTTATAATGCACAACAACAAAAACCCCAAGACAACATGCAATCCAGAAAAATCTAAAGTAACAACAATATAGAATAAATACATGTTAGGATCTTAGCTCATGTGACTAAAACATTCTTCATAACAAAAAGCTTTGCTGCATATCTCAAAGTTTTAAGGCCACAACAACTCAGGGATCTTACTCTAGATGGATAAAACAAACTCCTTTAACATAACTTGGGGGATAAAAAGTACAAAAAAGTCAATGTGTGCTAATGCATGATGGTTTGGGCCTGGGGTTAATTTGCTGCTTTGCTTTTACTTGAAAATCAAAGTGCAGCAGGCGATGACCTGAATCTTAGAAAAGGCTGGCTGATGCAACAACACAATGACACAAAGTGCAAAAATAAACAACCATAGAGGCATTTGAAGAAATGCAACTAAATTAGATTTATAAATTGAGAAAACTTAAGAATTTACAGACTTTTCCAACATGCTCTCATCCATTTACTCATTGTTCATGACTCAGCTTAAGTGAAGGTCAAACTGCATTAAAATGAATTTATTCAGAAATAGTTTTACATTTTAATTGTATATCTAAGATGACATATTAATGTAGGTGTATAATAAGTCTGGGTTTAGTCAAGTTTATTTAAGGATATACCGGTAATAAAAATAGTAAACATATGTCAAAGGTGGCAGGAAATCCAATTAACCAACCGAAATTAAATCTGTGAGAAAAAAAAAATGAAGCACAGAATAATGGGCACAAAAATGACAGCATGAAAAGGAGGACAGGTTTATTGTTGCATTATTCTCTTTAAAGATTAAATGATGTTATTTAACATCTAAAGCCAGTACTTCACTGTGCTGCAACTGTTGTAGAGTGCATGTGGTAAATGCAAAAAAAAAAAAAAAAAAAAAAAAAAAAAATCCAGTGTCTTCATTTGTTTGCAACTTACCCACATTTTATTAGCAGTTTTGTTGCCATCTCTTCCTAAGGTTTTCTCATATTTCTTGCACTTTCTGACTAAACTACAACTAAACTGAGGAAGTTTTGAGACTGGTTCCAGACGCCCACAACAACTCTGCATGCAACAGTTTTTGAAATTTGTCTTGCAAATTTTTTGAACATGTTCAGAATTTCAGAGACTCAAGAGTCACCCTGTGACTCACTTGAAAAAACACCAAACCCTTATGAAGATTTTGGAAGCTCAATTGTAAATTTGTCACCAAAAGTTGCAGCCCTGTAAGGCACTAGCTAAAATGCTAATGCAGAGAGAGAACAGGCACAAACTCACAGTGGTTTCCTTCATATGGTGAGCTTTCAGCCAGTCCTTGACACCCTGGATGTCCAAGTTGATGCCCACCAGCCCAAGCTTCCCGCGTCGTTTGATCAGCTGATCTGGTTTTACCACCAGCCGCTGCAGGAGGAGCAAGAAAAGTCTCAGATGTTACAGAAAAGCCCCAGACTTGTCTAAAGATTTGAGTAACGCATCAAACCCAAAACAAGTCCCTTATCAGTCAAATGTATTTTGAAGTTTAATACAATATTGTCCTAAAATGTATCAAAGAGATTCATACAGCCCTATGAATTCACCAGAAAAACAAAACAATAAAGATAGGCAACTTGCATCTGTGAGGAGCCATGGGTGATCATGTGTGGTGCGGTCCCAGTCAATCCCAGCATTCACAGTGACATAACGGAAACGGTTCTGCACAGCGGCTGATGAGCTGATGTACTTGTACAAGAACTCTTTCCCCGTCTGCTCAGATATGGCTTTTGCAGACATGGTAACACTGAATAGCACAGGACCTTTGGGAGCAGAAGACTGAATATTTATTTTTTGCTAAATCAATGCAAGGATATGACTATATGACTATAATAACAACAAAACCACTGTTCTGCCCTAATATTCCTAAATTAAAATGTATGGAAAAACTTACTCAGGTTCTTTAAAAACGTTTGACGTTTCATGAGAAAAAACCTTAAACATTTAAATGACTAAAAAATTACAAATTCATTTAGAAAACAAACATTAAGAAACCAATCTGCAATTTGTTGTGCTTCCTAAAGCATTCTAACGCTTACACAGCAGCATTACACTGCAGAAGTGGAGAAGTGCTGTGTTAACACAGTTCTGTGATGTGCAATAAAACCGAGCAAGGCCTTAACATCTAAAAAAGTCCAGAGAAGCAGCCAGTTTTCATGCAATTAGACATTAAAAAGGAGAAAGAGTTTAAAATATCCAAATATATTGTTCAGCTGAACTAGTAAACAAGCTAAAATGAAAGACTGCATGACAGTCCTTTGAGTGGAATCCAATTAAAATCAAGTCAGTCTTCTTTGGGTTGATTATTTGAGTGAACTTTACCTTTTTAAGCACTTGGTTTAAAAAAAAACTGTTTACTTCTTGCCATTAGAGTATTTAAGTTATCCTAATCTAATGGAATCATCTAATAACAAAAAAATAAATAAAAATGCAGATTAGATAGCATTACATTTGATTTTTACATTTTTCCTAAATGTAACTTATTACAGATTAGTTATTTCTCCTAAACTAAAACAACATCAAAACAATACAGAAATGAACATCAGACCACTAATCAAAGTACCTTAGACCCTTTTAAATCAATAAATCAATATTTTTCCAACTCCTAGATAAGAAGTATGAAAAATTACATATTCAGCTCAAACATGAGATAAAAGGTTAGCTAACCTATGGTAGTCTGCAAATATTTTAACAAGTACTTAACTTTTTATGATTTTCAAAACAAAATATTGGACCAAGAATCGCATGCAACAGTTAACGTGAAGGGACGAGTGATTGATCATTGCCAAATGGAAAATGTTAAATATCAAGCAATGCAAGACTGTGTTTTGTAGAGACGAATGAACCGTCTCACAGACGTTAACACATTACCTATTGTATGCATTTGGACATCTCAGAATAAAGTTGTGAAGAAGAGTTTAGACAAAAACAACAGGTGGAACTTGGCCTCTGTCATTACTGTTTTAAACGCCACAGAATGTGGCCAAACCTGTTTGTCTCAACGAACACAAACACTCTTCTGCTTGCATGTGTGGCTTTTGCCTGAACTTCACAGCTGTTTTGCAAAATTTAAAATAAAAGAAAACCAGTAAGGAAAAATTGATTGCCCTCATGAATTATTGAGCAGTAACTTTTGAGTTTTATATTTCAAACATTCACATTTATGATGACTTCATTTTGGCATTTAAACAAACATGAATGTGTTTTTTAAGCCCCTGCTGGGTCTCTTTTGAATAGATAACAACCTTGTTGTTAAAACTAGATTTAGCTCTGAGAGACAGATGTCCCAGTATTTAGCCCTGACATAATCCACAGGTCTGGTCTATTGTCTAAAGCTACTTAGCCATGAAATTTCAGCTCCTGAGAAGAAGGGAGCTGGATCTAAAAGACAGCAGCAGCATCTTGAGGATCACAGAGGAGGACAGTGACTCAAACACAGCTGCGGTTTGTTAAACTCAGAAGCTTTAGCGTCACTTCTCCAGGACTTACTGCATCATGTGTCAGCCCAGGCGTATGAATGAATCCCCTGTGCAGACTACCACACCCACTCCACAAACTGAATTACCAACTCGCAGCTTGCCAGGCAAGTTTAACGATAGCTTTAGCTTCTTAGTTCACTGTCTGAGCACAGTGTGTGAGCAGAAACAAGCAGAAAACACCCCATAACAAAAGTGTCAAAAACAGAGAGATGCCGTTTGCGGAAGATGTATTCAGCCAGTGTTTATGACTAATATTAGTAAAATAAATCGTTTTATATTAGCTATTTTAAACCTAAACATATTGCAAAAAACACAGACCATTTTCTATCTCTGCCAGAACGATATCGAGAGCAGTTTTGACATTTAAACCTGAGCGCATCCTATTTCATACAACCTTGCTAACTTGCTAGCAGCTACTACCAGAAAACAGGCGGTCGTAAAGTAGTTGAGCGGCAACTTTTACCTTGTCGGTGTACGTAACACTTCCTTGAAGTAAAGGACTTGAGCCTTGACCACAAATAACACAGTTTAACAGTCAGTGTATCTTATACAGGAGTCCGTTTCAGCCAGTTTCTCTTGCCACCTCACTCCCCTCCTGTCGCACCATAATCTGACGACTGATTGCATGTCGTTAATGGGAGCCTGATTGGCTGAAAGATGGTCACGTGGTCGCGTCAGTTCCGCCCACACCAAATCTACCGCAAACATTAACTGACTTAAAACTAATTGTTGAAAGAAAAATATAGGCTTAATGATGATGGAACGCCAATATTTTGACATTAAGACTGGCCTACTTTTAAAACATAAATGTTTATAATGTTCCATAAATCAAATCACTTCAGTTTATTCTCCCCAAACTGATATAGTATTTTTTTAATGACAGCTTGAATTTATCAGTAAATATGAATTCTGCATTCATAAGAATGCTCATGATTGCAAAGCCTTATCTGAGAAAACAAAACAAAAAACATAATAGTACTTAAAAGATAATTTTTAGAAAACTTAAACATTTGTTATTTTAATTTTCGATGAAATTGTGGTTTTCTAAAATTAAGCCAAAAAAAAACCTCATATACATATTATACTTTTATGTTGTTGCTGCTTTAAAAATCAATTTTAACCTTTAACCTACAGGGACTGATAGTTTGGTAGTTTATTTTGTAGTATGATCTAATTTTATTACAACTGATTGCATTTACTGCAATCATTTGGACTGAATCTGGACCTGAACTGATGTCAGATTTAAAGTGAGCCTAACTATTAAACTTGAACAGATTTACATATTTTCATACAATTTGTGAATTTTGCAAGAAAAATTAAGTACAAATATCACAAAGAAAAAATATTACAGTAAAAGATGAACTTTATTTCCATAATAAAAAAGGAAATGCTTGTTATTTGATACATGTTTCAGTGGAAAATCAAATTTACAACAGGAGCTTTAATAGTACTATTGTTGCCCCGGCAAACAGGTAGAACAAGTAGGGGAAGGGTTTAACTGACAAAACGTGCAAATCAAGTACACAGCAGAAGGATGACAGCATGAAACCAAAACTAAGTCTTTCATTTTCAACAGGATAAAGATTTTATTAGCAAAATTAAATTTTGCATTCAGAAGGAACATAAAAAGAACAAAGGTTTTCCAATGGAACAGCACAGACACGTGATATACAAAATGTAATTGCGTCCTTTTTTAAACTAAACGTGGCTCCAAAAATGCAGGTTTCACTCACTGACCTCTTACTAATCCCCGTAAGGCACCGCTTGAATTTAACTGAGACAGCGAGACTGATGTGTGGACGGTCCTGAGTGGAAGTTGGTGTTGGTCAATTAGTTTTACTTGAAAAAATAAGGTATGTTTAAAAAATTTGGCCAGTTTTTGGAGAGAAAAAAATCTATAAGTGACAAGGAAGATGTCAAATAAATATGATTTAGTTTGTTAAAAATAGAGGAAGACATGGTCTTCTACCATTCTGCTGCATACAGGACACAAACACCTACAGAACAATAAATAGAAACAGACTGAGGGAAGACTGGAGAAAATCTTACACACACGTCCTTATCCACATTCATGTCAAATATACAATGCTGTATGGAAAATAAACAAAAAAAAACTTGAACGATTTGGCAAATGAGCCAATTAACACCTGAATCAAATCTCAGAAGAGAACAGCGTTGGCTTCCAGACGATGTCCTGAGGCTCTACAGGAAAGATCCTCCTGAATCTGCATCTCACAGGAGAATGTTTCAGATGTACACCTGTTTGTTTTTAATTTTAAAAAGTCAACTCACATTCATTATTGACCAACTTTTTTTTAATACAAAATCTGACTCAGTTTTAAAGTTCAGAATGCATTTAACACAATGTAAGTCTAGGTAATTGAAACATGCTGTGATCATCTATTACAAACACCTTTAAAAAGATGCAAGTCCTCATACTCATTAAATAATGTTTATGAATTACGCTTCCCAGTGTCTGTTAGCGTCGATGCGGGGTGTGAATTTAGAAGTCAATACATTAATTTATAAAACCTAGTAAAAAGAATGGTGGGCAGATATTGCAACACACTCAGGAACATGGGCATCACAAGGTGACTCGGTCCACTATTATTTCCTTCAGTAAAGAAATTTGTTTTTCCCTTGTACTCATTGACTTTAACCAAACTGGAAAAAGAAAGGTCCTGAATCTGGAAAAAGGAAAAGAAAACGTTAACCCAACGTACATCTGAGTGATTAGTTGTTTAGGAGTTTATTCTAAGGCTTACCTGAACTGGAATCAAAACTGAATCCTCCATTATGGCCACCAAAGAAAGACCTGAAGATGTTATTTGCATCAAAATCTAGACATAAAAAAGAGCAAACAGATACATCAGAATTAGTTCCTAATAATAAGCTTTTGGAGGAACAAAAGATGACATGACTTACTGATTTAAGTACAGATAAGAGCTACTTCAAGTCATTTTACATAATATCAACAAAACGTTTTAAACAAAATTAACTTCAAATCTGAGAAACATTCTTGTCTTCAAATTAATTTACTATTTATTCCAATCAAAGTCACATTATAAATTTACAAAACATTTATCTTACTATAGGAACTGTTTTGGACTTCTGGTGCCCCCTACAGGGAAAACTAAAGATACCAGGGTTCATATGATCCTCAATATGCTAAGAGTAAATAATTTTAGAGATATGATAAAGAATTAGCTTGACGTGACTGCAAGTCAACATGTGTGTTAATTAAGTGAAGCCAAATTTCCAAATAGTAACATGACTATTAATAGTTTGTTGTGTATTGGTGTAAATTGTCTTCAAGAAGTTTTATTTCTATATTTATCTATATATTTTGCCTTTCAAGATATACATCAAGGTCCTAGATAAAGCTAATGACGCAACCGTCAGTCCTGATAAAAAACTGAAAAAAACCCAAACCCAAAATAAAATGAAAAGTATTCACCTCCACCATCAAAGCCAGCATCATTCTCGAGGTCATGCCCACTGTCATAGCGGATCTTCTTCTTCGGATCAGAGAGGATGGTGAAGGCTTCACCCACCTCCTTAAACTTCTTTTCCTCCTCCTTTTGCACCTCTGGAGTTGCTGCACTGTGGCGGTCTGCAAGACAGAGGAATTTCATGGAAATGAATGTCATATGGAAATGAATTGAAAACATTCAAAATTGCTTCCAGGCTCGTGTTAAGTTGAATACCTGGGTGATGCATGAGGGCCCGTTTGCGGTACGCCTTTTTGATCTCGTCCTCTGTGGCGTTCTTGCCGACACCCAGTACCTTGTAGTAATCTTTCCTCTTGCTCTTCTTCAGCTCCATCTGTGCCTTCTTCAGCAGATGTTTGTGATCTGATGTGCCACAGAAAGTACGTCAGTGTGTGCATATCTGTAAATGTCAGTTAAAGCAAGGAATTGTAAGCGCAGCAGCTTACCTGAAGTTTTTTCAGTCTGATAAACCTTTTCATAGTCCCGTACAGCCTCTTCGTACTGCTCTGTGTCCATGCAGCTACGGGGTCATAGAGAGTCACTGAAAAACTGCACAATACTGAACAACAAAACATATGAAGCAGGAAAAATTCACTTAGAATAGCAGTGTAACATACCACTGAGCTCTTCTTAGGTAGGCCTTGATGTAAGTGTCATCTAGTTTGATTGCACTGCTACAGTCGTCAATTGCTTGATTTAGTTTCTTCAGCTGTGGATAATTTAATCCATTAGTGACAATAAACTGACTGAAGATGAACAGCTAGGATTAATACTTACAGTAAATTCTAAATGACTCCCAAATGGTTGATGAAACTCTTACAGCCTGTGGAGCAATGTTCAAGTGTGTAACTTAAACTGACTTGATGCTCTTTACCTTTGCTCCTGCTGTGGCTCGGTTACAGTAGAGTTTAGCGTTGGTCTTGATGTTGTTGGGGTCGATCCCTAAAGCATCAGTGTACAGCAGGTAGGCAGCTTCATAGTTGTTGTTTTTAAACGCCTGGTTGCCCTCGTCTTTCTTGGCTTTTAAAGCTTTGGCATTCTGGTTTAAGAAGAAAACAAACGTTCAGGAATTTCTCACATTTAAAGAATCACAAAGTTATGCTGAAGATGATTTAATTTTATTTCAGGAGGTTCTTTAAAAAATAATTTTTATTCTGCTTCTCCTGTAATAAAACTTTAGGCCAAACAAACATCAAAATATTCAACCACACTCCTCTACAAATCAAATTTTTACCAAAAAATTACACATTATAAAGTTAGAATGAACTATATTTTATTTACCATCATATCTGAGGTTTTTAGTCAGTAAGAGCAGCTTTGGAGAATTATAAAATCTTAGCAAACGAATCAGAAGATGTGCAATAACCAGTAAAACTGTTGTAAATAAAAAGCTTTTTTACATAAGAAATGAGACTTCTCAGTGTTGTTGCTCTGTACGAAGGAAAAATCTTACCCTGCAGGCTAGCCGGGCCTTTTCATGGTCAGGAGCCATTCGCAGAGCCTGGACGAAGAACTGCACTGCTTTATCAATGCAGTCTTCATAGTAGAGACACAGGCCTCGAACGTACAGAGCGTCAGCATTAGTGGAGTCCAGCCGCAGGATGTCACTGAAAAAACAACAAAAAAAAGCACCTATTTAAAAAATCTTTAATTCAAAACTTATACTTGCTTACTAAAACTAACATTTTACATGAAATTACTGACAGAAAGTAATGGGGAAAAAAATGCATCACTTAGACTAAGTATTCATGTAAAACCTTTTTGGTTTATATAAAAACTGAACTTTCCTTACCTTGCCACAGACTGAGCTTCTGGATATCGTCCTAGCAGAGCGAGACACTCTGCCTTCAGGATTTTGAAGCGGTGGCAGGCAGAGGCTGAAGTTAAGGCCCGGTCCATGCAGTACACCACCTGACCAACAAGCAAATGTGACACCGACTACAGTAGTTACATTCCATCATTACATCCAGACATCATCCAGACCTTTAAAATAAATAATGTTTTTCCTGATGTTTATTTACTAATAGGCATGTAGTGGCTTGTGGGGGAAGACTGGAGTTCCCGGAGAAAACCCACACATGCATCAGGTAGGGCTGTCACGGTAACCGCACAAATGAAATATCGTGATATTAAGAAACCTACCGCGCTGCATGACGGGCCACTGCAATTACTGCACCTGACAATACTGATGATGATGATGATGATGAGGTAAAGTGCGCGTTGATCGAGGAGATCGTACACATGGAAGATGGAGGGAGCGGTGCCAGTGCGTTAGCTGCAGCCCAGCCAGAATCCTTGGCGGAGACAGTGC
Organism: Callopanchax toddi; assembly: GCA_006937965.1. Lineage (NCBI taxonomy): Eukaryota > Metazoa > Chordata > Actinopteri > Cyprinodontiformes > Nothobranchiidae > Callopanchax > Callopanchax toddi. The sequence goes on along the minus strand of SSNR01000446.1, from coordinate 172,741 downwards.
TGCCACCAGCGGCCAAAAAAAACAAAAAAACAAAAACGCTCGGAGACCTGCTGAAGTCACGGACCAGCACGTCTTCTGCATCTGTCCCAAAGAGAGTTAGAGCCGAGCTGGAGCTCAATCGCTACCTGAAGGAGGAACCCATTGACCCTAATGAAAATCCCCTGCAGAGGTCGCACTAGACTTTTTAGTTTTCCGTCATTTGACTGACAGGGTTAAAAAAAATCCGGTCATAATCTATTTTTATCCGTCACTTATTAATTTTTAAAATTATAATAATGAAATTTTCAGTAGCATTATTACTCTAACACTGGGCCCATTTAGCAAATAAATCCATAGGATTAGACTCGATCAGTCAGTCATCAGATAGACATTTCTAAAAACTCAGTTCGGAGTCGAGCGCAGCGCAGCAGCAGGTGCAGCTCTATGCGCTCTGCAGGACTCTGATTACCGTATAATATTAACGTTCATTATTAGATCATGAGAGAGATGAGGGGTTGACAGATTTTTCATTGAGATACTCAGGGGAAAACCTGGTACTGATGTTTAATGCGGACCTCCTCACGTGAGGGAGTGTTTGAGGTCCAGTTCTATGTGCGCGCGGCTTGTGGAGCAGATTTTGTGTGTCAACAAGCCTCCACAGCTTATAAACACTACTCTGAGAGCACATTACAACAGAAAGTGTAATTAATCCATATCTGATCGCGTGCTGAGCACCGGATTGCAAAGGGGCTTTTGAGCGGATCAGGTCTGACACCTGATGGCGGACCAGTGTTCTTCTGCTGCAGAGCGCAGGACGTCTGGATCACAGGTCTGCGCTCAGCAGCACAGAACCTCAGTCTGGGCTGCAGGTATTGGTGGAGATGCAGCGCAATTTCTGCATCCTTGGTTCGAATTATTAGTGGGGACAATTCAGTGATTGCCTATGACAGTCTGATGGCGTGCGCACAAACCTGTCAGAATGACCGGCGCCCTTCAGATCTTTCCGTCAGAGTAAAAAAAAAAAAAAAAGGTTAAATACCGGAAAATTCCAGTTAACGCGACACTGATCCCCTGACACGGTGGCGTAACAACCAAGAGCGATTCCCATTGCTCTCCAGAGTCGCACGCAAGTACATGTGTATTTGTGCAACGAGCGCACCTTCCGAGAGGGTTTTCAGTGTCGCTGGAAATGTTGTCACCCCTCTCAGATCCTGTCTGAAACCGCATAAAGTTAACATGCTGGTTTTCCTTGCGCGTAACAAGGACATGACAGAGCTATAAATCACCGTTATTTGTGTGTGTGAAAGTGAAATGATAGTGCCCACCCGCGCCAGGTTAATCTTATTTTATATACTTGATTTTAACAAAACGGGCGCTTTTTTATTTCAGTTAGATGCTGCAGCAAAATTTACATTCAAAAGTTAAACATTCTTCTGAATTTTGTTTTTGTTAAGTTCAGTCGGAATCTGACTCTCGGAAAAACAAGTGTTGATATTTGCGATCTGTGCTGTTGATCTGCATTCAATAAAGTGTTAAAAAATTACCATGTCTTCTTTTATTACCTTTTTTAAATGTGTAAGCACCATGTTTCAAAGGACATATTGCCATGAATTTAGTAATTTACAAAGAAATGTGCTAAATAAATAAAGTGCTGCAATAAAATCGCACACGGCAATATTGAGCTGCCCTGACTCACCGCAGGAGGAATTCCTCAACCGCGACAGCCCTAGCATAGGGAGAACATGCAAACTCCATGAAGAAAGGCCACAGCCAGGAATCAAATCTACAACCTTCATGCTGCGAGGCAACAGTGCTATCAACTGTGCCATCACGCAAATAGACATGATCAGATGAGCTGTTAAGAATGAAAAGATGAAGCAAACCTTTGACAACCAAAGTAATTCCTAAATCAGAGCCATGATTTATACAAATTATGGCAAAGATTTTTCAATTTACATTGTTTCTTTTCCAACCTGTTCCATGTATTTGTGACAGAAGAGTCTTTTATCAAGTGACTATTAGAAATAAATAAACAAATGCAGTATTTTCAAATTAAACAAGATGGACAGAAGAGTTTTTCAGGTTGATGTAAATTACCTTTCGAAAATCCCGCTTTTCGAAGGCGAAATCTGCCATTTGTTCATACTCCAGCAGCACAGCTGCATTCTTTTTCTATAACAAATCAATAAAAACAAAGAAATTCAATCATAATCTTCAATTCCAAAAGAAAAACACTTGAAATTTTAACCAAGCAAACAAATAAACATCACAAATATGCACCACTTGCAACCCAATAGATTTTTTTCAAGAAGTTATTCAAATCTTTAATGTTCCCACCTCCTGCTGGGCCTCTCTGTTGCTGGGATCCAACTCCAGAACCTTCAGAAAGCAGCGACTGGCTGCCATGCCATTCCCCAAAGACAAGTGGCATTTACCTTCTCGTAGATGACCCTGTGGTTTAAAAAATGTATTAAAAAGCCTGTCAAATCTCCAAGTCACTCTCTGTTAAAGCCAAAAACAAATGAAATGTTCTGGATGGGATCATTTGGAAAAACGAACCTTCATGAAACAGTCATCCAGACGTACAGCCTTCTGGGAATCTTCCAGGGCTTCTCGAAAGCGACAAAGCATCATGAGGGTGGCTGCTCTGTTGCCATAGTAACTGGCATTCTTGGGGCATACATCTTTAAATTAAAATAATAAAAACAAATCATATTTTAAAATGTGTATTAAGAAACATTAAAGCTATAAGAAAAATGCAACACTAGATATTAGAGATAGGTAGATACAGCATCACTAGATACTAGGGGTGTAACAATATTGGAAACACCGTGATACCGCGGTAGTAAAATGGCCACGATATCGTCGTGGTTTTGTCTTGGTATTGAACAGTACGTCCTGAGTTTAAAATAACATGTTTTAGTTCGCCCCACCAGAGTATAGCAAAGAAAACTACACAGACCATGATCCATTGCTTCCGCGTCATCAGCCAATGCACCAATAGGAGCGTGTGCAGCCCACATGGAAAAGATAAACAAACATGGCGGGCGGAGCGACGTGAGCGGCTTTTCAGTCTGAGTTGTGGAAGCATTTCGGATTTATCATGTCGAGAAATGGTGAAGGAGACAAGAACGGGCAAACAGCTGACAATATGCAGACACTGTACAGAGCTGGACTCCTCGGTGAATATGAGCAAGGTCAGTTGATAACCCCCCCCCAAAAAAGTTTCAAACGAAAGTCCAGACGGGTCAAAAATCCCAGCATGAAGCTCTTAGATCAGCGCTGTCTCACAGCAGCTCAAGAAATAAAATACATCCCAGAATATTTAGCGACTGATTTGCATCTAATTTCCACCGTGAACGTCGTGGGGTTTAAATAATTTGTGGCTAAACTGGAACTTAAATATAAAATGCCATCATCAACACATTTTAGTCAATTATTTTATTTCTTTTAATTCAGTCATTGCCCAGATGAAGGCAGCAACATTAAAAGACTTGTCAGACAGAAAGCAAGGAGAAGTTCCTGCTGGAGCAGTAAAAACAGCAGAGGTCATTTTAACTGCTCTATAATCTGTCCTCCTCCTCCCCTTAAATGTTGACGTGTTGATCTTTAAAAAAAAAAAAACTGAAGCTGGACTAGAACTCTAGAAACTAGAAGAGGCTTACCTTCTAATTAGTTTCCTGTTTGGTGATGCCTAGGTATTTTTATTTATGACTTACTGACAAGGCAGTTTTGTATTTTCTGATTACTTTTATTAAATACGCCGTTTTGTCTTTTCTTTATATGTTGAAATTGAATTTTGCACTTTAGGAATGACTTTTCAGGCTGTCCAAAACATCATAATGGTACATTTTATGTTGTGAGGCTTATTATCGTGAGCATAGTCACAATATCGTGAGTCTCCCCACAATATTGCAATAAATATCGTACCGTGAGGCCCATACCATGAAGATATCGTACCGTGGGATTTGGATATCGTTACACCCCTACTAGATACTGGTGCTGTTAACAGGGTCAGCTGTGACAAATACAGATCAACATTCTCAACCAGAAAGGATGAGGATATACACATGGATAGTTTAAAATGGTTTAAAAACAATATCACACGGCTCATGTGAAAATCTTAATGATTTAAATGCAATCTCACCAATGGCCTTGGTGTAATAATTGAATGCTTCAGAGTAATCCTTCTTGCTGTAGTATGCATTTCCCTGCTCTTTGAAGCCTTCAGCCTGACTGTAGAGGAAAAACAAAAACAAGGTCAACAAACAAAGAAACTAAAACTATACGCCTGTTCAAATGCTTGAAATGTGACCATTAGACGAACTGAAGATAGCTTGAAAACATGATATCTCCATGACAAACATTAAAATTTTAAACTGAAGCTTCTTCATAATAATTGCAATAATAATAATTTGCCTTTGTCTGGGATTTGGAGCAAATTTGAGTATTTCCAAAGACTGTGCTGCATTTTACCTGAAACTGGGACACAGAGCAAGCTGTGTATTGTTCAGTACTAAACATAGCTGTGAATCTCACCTGCTGCAGTGCTGTTGGAAGCAGCAACCATTGAAATGCAAATCAAAAATGAGGTACACAAATAAGGTGCTACAACTGCTGTCTTGTATATTGTGAAATAAATAAACTGGTAAACTTAGGGGGCTGACAAAAATTAAACCATGTAAAAGTAGAAAAGAACCTTCTACTGTGTATTTAGTTTCATCTTATATGTGAATAAATTGGCAACTATCCTGGACAAACAAAAACAATGAGTAAAAACTAACTGGCTGGCTGATTATTCTAAAGCTGCTTATCATTTTATCTGTTGTTTCACTTTTTGGAAAGCTTCTTGCAGACTCTGACCAATAAATAGGTCGGTCAAGCATTAGCTTACATGTTTGGCTGTGATGCAAAGGTATTAAAACTTAATATTTTCTGAAAAAAGTATATTGTGAAACAAAGAATAGGATTGTGGTCATTCAAAAATAGCACACATTGTTTTAATCACTTACTGCATTTTATTTTAGTCTGGAGCAGCTCCTATCTTATAGATACTCTAAGGAATTCAAACAATTAAGAAGGACTACTTGAGTTATGATAGTCGAATTCCAGTAGTTATTGTGATGACTGTGTTAAGGGTGTGACTACCAATGACGCAGTAGGTCAAATTTAAAGGATCCATACGCATTATGCATGTGGTAGCTTGGTAGAATCTTAAAAGATTACTACATTCCCACAAGTTCTAGTTGCCTTTGGAAAATAGTGCTGGGGCAAAACAACTATTAAATATTGTTTGTATCCATTTTCTTGACACAACCAATAAAGCTGTTAATTCCGAACTTTTTTCTGTGAACATCTGTTTTGAAATCACCACAAATGGCATTACAATCACAACAGAAATGTATTTTTATTTTTTGACTGTTTCTGATGATGTAACCAATATTACACAACACCAGTTGTCTGTAAACTCTGTTTAATGTTCTGTTTGTGTTGGAAATATTCTGACCAACTGTACGTTGAATTATTGTCTGCGTTAATATGTTTATCACTGACATGTAGCACATCAGATTCTGTGACTGGCAATGTCTGAAACAATCCTATCACTTTATTTTAAAGTATCGTCTGTTATAAAAACTAGGTGATCCTAAATGCATTAAAATGTTCCAGATGTTCCATTATTAAGTATATAAGTGTAGACACAAAATGTTAAGTGACATATATGCAAATGTATCCAAAACGACTAATTGTTCCTGCCTAAGCAGATGTTAAAGCTTTTATTTTAGAGGTTTTTTTGTAATTTAATGTGTGAACAAACAGTTTTGAAGGAAAACAATTTATATAAAGATTTTCTGTAGCTAAATCGTGTCAAGGCAGGAGGACACGTTGCCTATAATTGTTTCAGTCGAAAAACATAATTACATTTTTTATGATAATTAAATTAAACAGCCTAAAATATTTTAATGTCCGTGTTTTATCAAACGCTGTAATTTGAAATGTAAAAATAAGAGGATGGTGAGACTGCTTTCTGTAAGCTAAGCTAGCTCGTCTCCGGCTCATGTGACCGTGCTGACCGCTTTCCGAGTCTTTTAAACTCAATGACTTCGTTCCGTTTGGTTGTTCACACTCATCACAGTGAAAACTATTAAAAGAAACATATTTACCGATCAAGTTCGTCCTGACTGCAAATCATGGGCTCTGTTTCTACCGGCACGTCGATATCAACAGCTGCCATCTTTTCTGGAAAGTACGAACCGAAAGACCTTAACGAAGTAACGTCACTTCCGTTTTTGTCTTTATGGGTCATAGGAAAGTAGGCTACTGGTACAAGTATTGTTATATAACCATCTATTGTCGGTTTTGTGGTCTCGTGTTTAAAAATTTTAGGATATTTTACAACTTGAATAAATTGATTTATTTTGATTTGTTACATTATAACAGTGATGTCATTGTACAATTAGAAGTTTCGAAATAGATCAATCGATTAATGGATTGAAGCTGATGCTTATTTTGCCCATCCCAAGCATTCTCATGATACATCGATACAATAAGATAAAAAATAGGCTTAATGACTAGGAATTAGGAATAAAATCAAATAAAATTTGTTTATTCAAGTATAATTTACTTAAACGTTAACTGGACACGAGCAGCTGATTTCTTCTCTATCTTCAAACCTACACTATTGGGAATTTTTTATTTTGTACTTTTTTTTTTATTTTGTACTTTTTAACCCTTCCGCGTTCCTAACACAGGGGTCATGATGCCCCCACCTCCACCGAGCAGGCGTGTGCATACCCTATTGGTACACACACAGTTGGCAGAAGTGTACTGTGTATAACAGCAGTATATATATACACACACATACATATATAGTATATATATATATATATATATAGTATTTAATTTGGAGCTAAATATTTAGTTGACAAACTAAATATTTAGCTCCAAATTAAATATTTAGCTGGGATCTAAATATTTAGCTAAATATTTCTTTGGCTAACTAAATATTTAATTTGGAGCTAAATATTTAGCTGTGTGACCTAAATATTTAGCTGTGTGACCTAAATATTTAGCTAATATGCAAATTCGCTTGCGTATAAGCGGAAGTGGGTTACCAAAATAAAAGCTGGATCTTGCTCTTGGAAATCTAGGTAGATGATAGGGGTAAGGTCCTGCCTTTCTCGCTTCTTGGCAGGCTAGACCAGACCAAACAGACGTGTTCGAAATGTTCACTCGTTCCCTATATGGGGCAGTCTTGTTCGAAACGTTCACTACATTTTTTCGTCCCCACCTGGTATGATAAAAGTAGTGTACAGTCGATGGTCACTCCATCGGTAGATATAGACCATAATGCTTTGCGGGTCAGGACGTAAAAGTTATGATGGCTGCACGTCGAGAGCAGCG
>SSNR01000446.1:130403-155946 GCA_006937965.1 Callopanchax toddi | reverse complement strand
TGAATGTAAGGTCTTAAATTTGATCAAAGCAGCCTTAAAACAGGTATTAAAAAGTCTTAAATCTGACTTCCTTGAACCTGCAGATACCCTGTAAACTATCTTTTAAACCCTGCTCCTCTCCTCAGAACTCCAGATCCTGAATCCAGTCAGTAGTCTTAATAAAACATCTCATTTCCATTTACTCTGGTTGTGTTGTGGTCATTGCTGCTCTTGAGCCAGTTGTATTTAAACATGACATATTCAAAATAAGGACATTCTTTTGTAATCTTTTAGTGCAACATTTTTATAGAAACAATGGTGTATTTTTAAAACACATTGGTTGATTTGCCAGTAAAATACATACTGTGATTAAATAAATGAATGACACAATCGCATTCATTAGTCCACACCTACATTATGAAATATTCAATTAAACATCAGTCAAAACAATTGGACTGATTGAGGATAACTTTAACGGTCTGACTGGAATATTTATGATCAATCCTATGTTATTCATCTAACCCATGGAGAATTTCCCTATGATCTTTTTATTTTTAAAGTTAACGTTAAGTTTTATTTTAAGTACAATACATTTTAACAACACTTGGTATATATTTTTTTAACTTTATACCAATTGACTCCACATTAAACCTTACCTTACTAAATACAGAGGTCCTGAAATCATGGGGTGTCTGTTTTGGTAACTACTTTTTAAATGTATGTTATTGTTTCTGACTCTTATTTTTGTGTTCCAAAAGTCATCTGGTTTTCCAAATGTCATCCTATACATTTTAAATGCAAATATGAATAAATAGGATGCAGTAGATTTTTAAAATACAATAGACTCATTGTTTGAATAACAGAACAAAAACTTCAGCCAATAGTAGACGGATGTAAATATTATTAATTTTCAGAATTCAGCTAAAGTGCTAAACATCAACAACTCCACATTCTCTCTTTTGTACCTGGATAATTCCTGCCTGTAGCACCAAATGACTCTGAGAGGGATTTGCTTTGCAGTAGCAGCAGTACTCCTCACAGATCTCCTCATCACGTCTTCATACTCCGTCTTGTGATTTATTTTAAAGTGTTAAATAAGGTTTTTTGTTACAGCAGTACTTCAGTCTTCCAACAGATGTCACAGGCTGGATCATGTTGTTTGTGGTGCTAAAATTGCTCCACACACAACTCTTTTTACAGATCACATTTAAATCAAAGAAGTGAAGACAAGACGCATCAGTGATTCATTAATGACGTTCAGAAGGGTTGTTCAGTAAAGCACTGAGGTATGTTAGACCCACACACACACACACACACACACACACACACACACACACACACATTGACATGGCTCAGATTTGTAAACAACATAGAAAATACAATTATTTTTAAAAAATGCTGTCTAAGACCATCACAGAGGATAATGATTTCATCCTATTGAGTTTTGTTAAACTTAACCCTTCCGCGTTCCTAACACAGGGGTCACGATACCCCCACCTCCACCGAGCAGGCGTGTGCATACCCTATTGGTACACACACAGTTGGCAGAAGTGTACTGTGTATAACAGCAGTATATATATATATATATATATATATATATATATATATATATATACATACATATATATATATATATGTATGTATATATATGGGGTCGGGGTGCGTTGGACCCCACGTTCCGGCCGTTAGGGGGGGTGGGTGGTGCGGGCTATCCATGCACTTAGGTTTACATGGGGTCACCTTTGTAGATAATGAGATAAGACAAACACCCNTTACTACACTAGCCATGGGGGTCGGGGTGCGTTGGACCCCACGTTAGGTACCGAGACCGGTACCCCCCCCCGCAAGCACCCCGCTCGACGGACTCTGAAGAGGCCGAAGACGCGGACCCGGGCGACTCAGAGGAGCCGGAGGACGACTCGGACGACTCGAGCGTCGGGGCACCCAGCCCCGAGGCGGCGCCCCGTCCCCCGCGCTCGACCCGAAGGCCGCCCGACTCGGTGGAGCTCGGCGCGTACCTGGGACTCCTGTTGCTCGCGGGGGTCTACCGCTCCCGCGGGGAGTCCACCGCGTGCCTGTGGGCGGGCGAGAGCGGGCGTCCAATCTTCGCCGCCACCATGCCCCGGAAGAGGTTTCACGAGCTGTCCTCGCTGATCGGCTTCGACGATCCGCGGACCAGGGCCGAGAGGTCCGCGCTCCGCGGGGAGGTACGGGACAAATTCGCACCGTTCAGGGAACTGTGGGAGGCCTGGTCCGCCCTGCTCCCGCGAATGTACATGCCCAGTCCGGAGATCACGGTGGACGAACGCCTGGTTCCTTTCAGAGGTCCGTGCTCGCTCGCTGTGTCTCACATTCCCCCCCCCCCCAACACACACACACACACACACCTCTGTCAGTCTCTGTCTGTCTGTCTCTGTCAGTCAGTCTGTCTGTCTCTCTCTCTCTGTCTGTCTGTCTGTCTCTCTCTCTCTCTCTGTGTCTCACCTGCCTAAAGTTGCAGCTACGTGTAAGGTGTCGTCTCTCTCTCTCTCTCTCTCACCCCCACCCCCACACACAGGACGGTGTCCCTTCAGGCAGTACATCCCGACCAAACCCGGAAAATACGGCGTCAAGCTTTGGGTGGCCTGCGACGCCAGGTCCAGCTACGCTTGGAGGATGAGCGTTTACCTAGGGAGGGAAGGCGTGGGCGCTCCTGGGGCTGCTGCTGCTTCCTCCTCCCGAACCGAACCTGTATCTGAGGAACAGGAGGGGGACCTGGGCCTCGCGGCCGGGGTCGTCCTCGAGGTCACCAGGGGACTCTCGGGGCGCAACGTCACCTGCGACAACTTCTTCACCTCCTACCGGCTGGCCGAGCGCCTGCTCGCCCGCCGCGGCAACACTTTGGTCGGGACCGTGCGCAAAAACAAACCCGAGCTCCCGCCCGTGATCTCGGGCTTCGCGGGGCGAGCCGCCCTCTCCACGGTCTCGGCCTACACCTCGGTGGCCGCGCTGGTGTCTTACATGCCCAAGAGGAACAGGAACGTGATCCTGATGAGCACGCTTCACCGCCGGGGCGTGAGCGTCGCCCCCGACCGGCAGGACCGTAAGCCGAGCGTCCTACTCCACTACAATGAAAACAAAGGAGGCGTGGACAACCTCGTCAAGCTCCGTGTGACCGGACTGGGGGTGGGTGGGGGGTGGGATGACCTGTCCTCCTGTCTGGAATTTCCAGGAGTGCGGGAGGGTTAAAAAACACTTGAAGCAACCTTGGGTCAGACCTATGTGTCTTTGTGCTATTGCAACCCATTTATAGAAAAAATAGTATTTTTTAATTAAACAGCTAAAACGCGGTATATAATTTTAAGCCTAAATAATGGCAATTCAAAATGGTAACATTTTTCATGAAAATGCATTCTTGCAATTATTGTTCCCCGGATTTTATGTAAGGTTGGTAAACCAGTAATAAAAACATTTGGATAGGATTTAAATTATTTAAATTAATTATTGTAAAATTATATATGTATACAATTTGAATAATCCAAAGACGTATAATGTGCAGGACATTTTTTTTAGCTTGATGGGTGCTTTTTGGATGCTAGTTTTGCAATTGCAATAAATCACCACCAGAGGGCGCAAACTGGTTATAAAGCCATGGTTCTCTGAAACTCTGGCAACAGTACCTGTTACCCATGATGATCCTATTAGTTCTGAGAAGAAATTTTGTTATCCACCATCTACAAGTTAAATAGCAAGTTAATGAACCCTTTAAAGGGCACTAAGTGAAATACTTGGAAATTGAAGGTTTTAACCCACGAGTTTTACTGTAGGCTATTAGATATTCTAATTTAAAATTAATTTTTACATACATTACAAAGTTGTCAGAAATTTGTATTTAGTTGTGATGCAGAAAGAGAACAAAGACCACAAGATTAGTTGTGCTGTTTTCAGCAGTCAATGCAAAGAACAGGTACAAGTGATTTACCACTGATGCCCTCACCCAGGAAGGCCCAGTGGAGGATGATCAGGCCTGCGTGTTTGTTGAAGGGTTAAGGTCAGGATAAAAATGTAGTTTGTATGGTTAAGGACAAACAAAAAAGGTCTTCCAATAGAGCATAGACTATTTTCTGGAAAAAGACTGACATCAAGTGTCGCTTTCCTGCTTGTTGCTTATTTTTGTGGTAATTAGTACTTTAAAAACCTTAGTAATTACATGTAACAACTCTATAACCTAGACTTTAAACCGGTATCTTCCTTTGCTCTGTAATTTAAATTTTTACTTAAAAAACACATTTATTTGAAATCTGTATCATAATATTGTGATGTAAGACAATACATAGTGTGTCCCAAGTTTCAAAAACACAAGAATTTTATCTAACTATATAATAAATACATCTAGTAACTAAGGACAAACACACATCTAAATAAAGGAAAAACAGTGTAAAAAACAGGAATATTTATAAGTTCATGTGGAATACAGTATTAACACATTTTAAATAATTGCAAAAAAAGCACACTTACAATAATCATTACCAGTTTACACCTAAACTACATATTGCTCAGGGTGTTTCAGAGCCATGAGAGGAACACCTTCAATGAAAGTAGGTTTTTTTAAAATACACTACAGAAATAGCAATTTCAACAATTTGACATTTTTAAACACAATCAGATGTTTATGAACACATACAGCATCTGCTTCTTTTTATTGCACAAACAGCAACAAGCTGTTACAAGATCTAAACTTCCCTGAAACACTTTGTCTCCCTGTTCAACTTTTTATAAGCACAATTTGTCCCATAAAGATACTTTTGGGGGCATTTAAACATTTTTACTACATCATCATTTATATTCTGCTTGTAATTGAGCTATCACTCAGAATATGAGTTGTAATTATTTATTTTGAAGTCTGCTCATAAATATGTTTTAAAAACAGGGTGACTGAAAGAGAAACCTATTAACCTATCAAAAGAAGCACAGAACGGCTTCTGTCAAAGAACGTTTTGAATAAATAACTTTATTATAAACCTCTTCATTTTATACATTTTGTTTGGCAAGTATTTCTCCGTTTATGTCAGTGTGATGGTTGATTGTCACTTTATTACACAGAAAACAAGAGACAAACAAAATTGTAGATATATTAAACATCAGATGGTGAATAAAAATACACAAGCCTGATGAGATGCAAATATTTTCAAAGGTGCAAAACTGCAGATCTTTATTGTATTTTTATAGGTTTAGACTGATTTTATTTATTTATTAATAATCAGTTTTATTGAGCTTTAACAAAATGGATTATCCAGCTTTTGATTCATGTAAAGTAAATATAACATTTTGTCCTCAGAGTATGATTAGAAAGCTCTAAACTGAATTTAAAACATGTTCTTAAACATTTAAACACTCTAAGCATATTGGTTTATTTTTATTGTAAAATAAACTAAAAGATGTACATCGTTATGGCTTGCAGAGAGGTCCAGATCCTGGGGAACATGCATTCAAGTGTCTGCTGCCAGGAAACAGCTGAGCGATGATTCTTCTATTTTTAAAGGTAGACACTGCTCAGTCTGAGCTGAAATCCCTATCCACACGCGAGGATTGAACAGACCAGTTATCATGCTGCTCTCACTCTGAATGCTGCTTCTCTGTGTCACTCAGGCAGTACTAGTTGGTTCTTTCAGGGCCAAGTTAGTGATTTCTGCTAGTCCAGCTTTGGCTAGGTTAGGTCCTCAACTCTGTAAGTCCGTTGTGCTCATTGCTAATATGGGGAGAAGATAATAGGTGCATGTGTGGCCCTCAGAGGTCCAGGTGCAGGCCTGAAGAGCGTGGGGCTGATGAGGGAACCCTGGATGATGGCTGCAGGACCTGGAGGCAGACGTAGAGCCAAAGGTCCAGACGTCATGGTGCACAGAGCAGCTGGATTGAGCGGCCTGGTCAGGAGTCCCGCCGGCAGGGCTTTGGATAGCTGCTTCTGCAGGGCCAGTTTAGTCTGAAACCAGAAACAAGAGAAATGCTGACCTGATGAATGAGAGTTAGCTGCTATGTTCCTGATGTTTAGTCTCCTTAATTGTAATCACTCCTTTGCATAGTTTACCAAACAGTTTTACCTTCTATAGATATAAGAAAGGTTGTTTGATTATCATTAATTGACCACAAATAATGTGGACATAAAGAAAACAAGTGTGTGCGTGTGTGTGACTCTTACTGCTAAGATAATGTTGGGGTGTAGTTTATTATAGGGGGTGAACTTGGTCTTTACAGACTTCCCAGCCAAACGCTCTTTGTGTCTCCTGCTGTTCATGTGCTAAAAGAAAAAAATAAAAGCGATTCAGTCTGAATAGTTCAGATTAAAAAACAAAAAGCCAATGAACACCTAGTGCAGTCCTTATTTTTAACAGTGCAGTTGTAAAATTAGCTAAATGAAATAATGCATTTACCTGCTTCAGCTGTGTTTCTGAGTTAACAGACACTTGGCACAGCTCACAGTGAAAGGCCTGATTGGTCACACCAACCACCGCTCTGCTCTTGCTCCCGATTCGTTGTTTAACTCGACTTTTGGGCCTCGGAGACGATCCCACCTTGGCTCTGCGATGTGAACGATTGCTGTTCTGACCGTCCAGCATCTGTTTGTGCTTCGACCCTGATTCAACCAGCCAGAGAGGAGAGTCAAACGTCAGGATGGTAAAGCAGAACAGATTTAAATTGCAAGAGCTTTAAAACCGAAGCAGTAAAGTGAAAATGAATACCGCTACAGTGAGACTCCAGCTGGGAGCTAGAATTGACCGTCACTTTGCAGGTTGGACAGTGGAAATGCTTTTTGCTGTTTTTAGCCTCCTTCACCGCCTCCTCCTCTTCTCCTCCTGTGGAGCTTCCCTGAACGTCTGAGTGTGGTGCTGAGGCAGCATCTGGGCTGCAGCCGTCTGCGTGTGGACTGTCTGAAGGCAGATCAGAAGGCTCAGATTCTGGGGAGACCTGTGGAGTCTGGAACGATGAGGAGTCCGTGGATGGAGGCAGTGCTGTTGGTGAGCACTCCTGGATGTTTTCAGGATGCTGCTGTGCAGATTGGGATGAGGTGCTGGAGTCTGTGGACAAATAAAAAATGCAAGCAACTAAAACATAAGAAATTGTGTTTTCAAGGTTTTAGGATGTTTTTTTCATGTGGCCTTTAGATTTTAAACCTTTTGTTTTTCCTTTTCGTTAACTTTATCTTTGAATCCTGCATTTGAATTCTTGTTTGTGGATGTAATGACCAAACCAGCATTTTGAGGGATATTTAGACTTTTTACAGTTTTAAAAATAGTTTTATTTCTTTTTGTGGGTTGGGAAGCTTGAATATATCCCCAGTTTTGTCAGTTAAAATTAAAGAAGCTGGTTGCAAAAACTGATGCTTTGAGTTTTAGACTTTAGAAATTTTATTTTTAAATTTTTTTAACACATTTTCATTAATAAACTGTATTTTGATCAAATCTTCAAGCAGATGTTAAGTCTTTGAAAGTGGAATAATGTAAAATGTATAAAAATCAATGTAATCAAGTGATAAAAATATAAATTTTCTTGGTTCTGCTCCTTTTATCCAACCTTTTGATTGTACATTCTGTCTTTTCTATCTTCTCTTACATTTTCATAACATTTCCTCCTTTTTTCTGCCATCTTAATCACTCTCCTTTGTCCCTGAGCCTCGCTGTCATTTGTTGGCTCTAGCTGCTGAAGCTCCCTCTGTCACATCAATCAACAACCATGGCAACCAGCGAAGGTAACAAGCTTATCATTATGTGCTTCGAGGAGGAAATTGATAGGTGCTGCAAGAAAATGGGAGGTAGAGGATCAATAATGGAGAGGAAAGGCAGACAGAATAGAAAAGACGATGGTGATATTTTGTTGTCAGGCAGAATGAGAAGCTACAAGACTGATGACTGAAAAAGTCAAACAGTAAACTGCAAAGTCATTACTCGGAAAGTCGCTACGCCTTTTCGTGTTTGTGGATTTTTAAAAATTTGGGGGATTATTTCTTTGAAAAAGGAACTTAAAGCAAAAATAATCAACAATTAATAATTATTTGAGTTTTTAAAGTAATAACTGAAATCTAAGCTCATCTGGATTCTGTTGAGCACTTTAAACCCACAGAACCAAGAAGTGTAACACATTTCCACTCCTCTCCAGATTTCCTCTCCTTTTAAACGCTTTAATGCTCCTCATCCTGCTGAATGTCTTTGCTTGATAGGAGTAATTATCTATCTGACAGAACCAATGATAGCAGGACAGGTAATGGCTGGTAATTAACCAGCTGAGTGGCAGCTTCCAAGCCTTGGTGCTTATTCTCTTCAATTACAGCTAATTACTCAGAGGGTGGCAGGGGGGACTGGTTTTAAAAAAAGAAAAATCTTATGCCTTTGTTGTCTTTCAGCTGCGAGTCTATTGGTGCTCCTTCCATCACACCTCCCTCTCCGTCTCCATCTTTTCCCGTCGAGGACTGACTGTGTCCGTTCTTCTGACGGTTCTTCTGGTTCTCCAAGGCTTTTAGCTTTCGAGCATGCTTGTGACCTTTGTAGTGGGCCTCTGCCTGGGTCTAGCCATCACACAGACACAAGTACGCACACAAAAACAAAACTCGTTGAATGGTGCATTAAGGGTGGGTGATATATGTAGAATATAAACAAAATATCAAGATTTTTACAGCCATTACTAGAAGCTTCAGTTCTCCCAGATAATTCTTTTAGCATCACAGCTAAATTATCCAGATAGAAGGAGGAAGAGAGACAATGCTGGTTTTGATTTTCTAATGAATACCTATAAAACACGTTTTTATTAGGATTGGTTGCTTTTTCACAGCTGCTGCGTGGCTCAGAGATTCACCTGTGACTAAATAACAGGCTAACCCATGCTAATGCTGTGTAACTGACCATCTGAGGTGACTGTACTTTATAAAAAATAATTATTACAGAATGAATGGGTCACAGGATGGACCTAAGTTGATGAAACCATTAAACAATTAGTAATTTGGTTGCAGTGCAAATGGATTTTTTTCTGTCGTTATGTTTAGCATAAATCATGTGACCCAATTTCTGGTCACAATAGGTTTATTTTAAATCTAAGTAGCTTGTTTTCTCTAACATAGCATGACATGGGCTGCAGTTAATTTACTGGGCTGTAAATATATAGCTTTTTTCCACATGTGAGCTGTATCTCGCCTCGTCTCGAAGTCTTCCACTCATCCAGATCCGGGTTGTGGAGCCAGCAGACTGTCCTCTCTCCAGCCACCATCATCCAGCTCCTCCGGTGGGACCCCAAGGTGTTCCCAGGCCAGCCTAGAGATAAAATCTCTCCAGTGTGTCCTGGGTCAGCTCGGGGACTTTCTGCCAGCAGGACATGCTCTAAACACCTCCCCAGGATGGCATTCATGAGGCATCCTGACCAGATGCTCTAACTGGCTGCTGGCTCCTCTTTATGTGGAGTGTTTCTACTCCGAGTCCTTCCTGGATGGCTGAGATTCTCACCCTATTTCTAAGGCTGAGTCTGGCCACCCTGTGGAGGAAACTCATTTAGGCTGCTTGTTTTGTTATTATGTTCACAAATTGGCCTTCTGTTCTCAAACTTTGCTGCCAGACTGCACATTAATTGAGAGGACAGGTATGATGTTTGTTGTTTTTTATCTCAATAAGGGTTGGAGAGCCGAGTCACCATCCCATTAGTATATTAAACATTATGTAGTAGCTAAAGGCACTAGATTTTTAAATATCAAGACATCATAAACCTCCAAGGGATCATAAAAATAATTTTGAGCACTATTTCTTAAAGAAATCTGTTGATGAAAGCTATAAAAGCCAGTTACCATATGTTATATACTCAAATGTAAATCTAAATACTCAAATGTATAACTCACAATGTTGCTAGATAATGTGGCTTTGCTCAAATGATCTCATCACACAGCGGTTCAGCTGATGTCTCTCCGTTAACACTTTGCACAAAACCTGGATGGCTGCACAAGTGAAAAGGTCACCACCAAGGGTCAAAGTGTGATGTTGGGGATTCAGGGCAAAGCAAAGGGTATGCAAGCCCTTTGGCTACTGTGAATGTCAGCGAACACCAACCATTCATTGATTTTTAGAGAGTCAGAGGGAGGAATCTGTTCTATTCCCAATAAAACTGAATGCAAGCGTTGTGTGAGTTATCTTTGTTACGCCGTAGCAGTTTTTAAATTAACTAGATACAAACGAACAAAAAACACTTAAAAGAAACTCCTTCAGAGTAAGTTTTTGCACTCATGTTCACAATCTGCAAAAATAAACAAACAAAACCAGAACTGAAGCCAGACAAACTTACCCCCTCTACTTGCTGTGAAGCAAAGATAAACTCTTTATAATCTTTAGTTTTATCACATCTAATACTTTAAATATTTGCTTTTCTGACATGATGGAAAAACAGAGGTCTGACTCACAGTGGAGTTGAAGCGGAGGTGACAGATGTTACAGGATATGATGGGTTTCTTCTTAGTCGGCGCCACGCCGAAGGTGTGGTTGATCACCGCTTTCTGAACTGGGTCCATCTACACGGAGAAAAACACACAAACATGTTGGTGCTGCTTCGGATAAATATCTAATCAGCAAAAATATGGAGGATAAACGTGACATTCTTTTAAAACAAATACTTTTTAATGACACAAAGGCCTGACCATGAAATCAGGTATATAAATATAAAAGGACAAATAGAGTGAAACATTTCTATAAGACACAAAAAATAGTCTCTTTTTAAAAATAAGAGAATTTTGATTTAACGTGACAAAAATCTCTAGATTTCTGTCTATTTTGCCTCAAGATTGAAAGAAATGCATCATTAACTCAATAACATATATTGACGAGGAAAATTGAGAAATGTTTTAAGGCGTCTTACGGTGTTGAAATTGGGGAAGAGGCTGAGCGGCGAGGAGCCGTTGACCCTGAGAGGCAGGAAGTGCTCCAGCTGAGGATGAGTGTGCGACTGAAGGGGTCGGCCCGGGAGCGGCAGGGATCTGAGGAGCGGGTGGACCTGGTTCTGGGTCAGCGCGCCTACATGGATGGATAATCACACATCAGCAATTTGTGGAAATACATAAATTTTAGCCTTTCATATTCTGAGTCACTAAAAGTTCTCCATGTACAGAATAAAAGGTAGATTTTAGCACACGAATGAGAACAAGACACACACACAGTGAATGATTCACTCAGTGCAGCCTTAATGACTTCAGTAATAGCTGAAGATAAATGAGAGGCTTTGAGTGGCCTTTCCCTGCTTCACCAGTCCATTGTTTACCAGGAGAAATGTCTCTGGCCTTTAAGCACAACTTTAGTGTCTGTAATTGTGTTTCTCTTCCTCCGATCCTGCAAACATCTCAGTCAACAGAGTGAGAAAATCTTATTTAATTGTGCACGAACATTCAGCTTTTCTGCATGCTTTTTCTTACAATTGCGGAATTTAATTTGATGAATCCCAGTTATTCACTGCTTCATGCATTGAAATCTTTTTTCCATGTGACTTCTCGTCTCATCGCGGTTAGCTCTGGTTGACCTGCATGCTTTTAGACTGCTCGTGCTTTAAAGAGCAACGTGCTGCTGACCTTTGTCGAGACCCAAAGCAGCATTAAAATGCACGGTGCCTTATATAAACATGCTAATTACAGATTCTTGTAATGACTGCCTGCCAAATAAATGTTCTGATGCTGTTTGGTCAGGAAATCATGTAAAAACATAAGAACAAGTCATAAAAATGGCTTTTAAACAAGGTAAAGAGACAAAAAACAAACATGTTTACACTTAAAGTGGGGCGATTTTTCCTAGAAAAAGAACAAATTAAAACACAATTACACTTTAAAGACTTTGTAGGAATTCAAAATGTGCAGTTTAAGATGGAGGGTAAATGGGAGGCTGGGAAATATCAGGAGGAGCTCAGTGAGATTGATGAAGGAAAAACTGCCTGGTAGCAGGTGTCTTCTGACAAGAAAAACTGATGGATGAAGCTGGAAATCACACTATGACAACCGGATAATAAAGAGAGATATTTATACATAATAAAAAAGAGTGGGATAAAGAATCTACAAATTAAAAATGTACCATAACAGACTGCTCTTGTTGTTTTGCACAAAATCTCAGAAAGTGTATTATTCATGCACAGTTATACATTTTCTCCTAAAAAGGATTTGCTGTTGAAGTCAAATCATTTTATTTAGTCTAACATAAAAGCAAAGCAACAGGAAGGCAATTTACCCACAATTCTCTGCCTTGATTTCAGAATTGAGTGACAGAAGTTTGAAAGTCTTAATAACTTTTAGTGTTTTTTTAAAGGTTAAAGTCAAAGAGGAACACAGAGGAGGAGGGTTTCTGTTCAGGTTTAAATAAAGGATCAGCATGACTGATGTTTTCATCTGACGTGGGAGAAAAGGTTAGAGAGAAATCAAAGATGATTGGATTTTCATTGCAGATGTCCAACTGTTTAATGAAGGCAACTGTTACAGAGATACAGCAGCAGGAGTGGACATTATGTCTCGCTTTATTGCTGTTCAGAGTCACAGAGGACGGTAGTTTCTTTGTGAATCAGTAGAAATGTTAAAGGACAAAATGCCCTCAAAAATTAAATCTGAGTGAGAGTAATCAGGATGCCTACATAGAAATGAAACATTCTAGTTTTTTGTACTGGAAAATGAAAAAAAATCAAAAGCTAAGAAACAGCATGAGCAAATTTTCTATATTGTACTTTTATTATGAGATATATTTAATTATGCTTGTTATATTTTGGGACATGTTTCCCAGAGCTTAATGATACAGAAAACAAATTCTTGGTTAAAAAAGATACAATTTTTTTTCCTTTTTTTTGTATGAACAAAAACAAATGATCTCAAAAGCAAACAGATTACCCACTCCCATTCCTGTAGAGAAACAAACTAATGTAAAGAGTATAAGAATTAAATCAGCTAAAGAAAGTGAACATATATATGTATTATTTATGCGTACATACAGAAAAGGGTAGATGTGGGAAAAATAGATAAATAAAACCAAACAAAAAAAAAATATATGAAAATAAAAAAAAATAAGAAAAAACAGAAGTATAAAGTCTGCTCAGACATATTGCTAAAGCTTTGCAATGAATAGATTAGTTAGCATCATTCAGAGAATTTTTTAGACAAAGTGAACTAAACATGGCAAATAGCACCAGTGATACACACACAACACACAAGTACTCCCAAAGTTATACCCTTGTCAAATATAACATAAAAGGCTGCCACATTTTGTCAAAAGTCTCAGGGGTTAAACAAACGTTGTGTCGGATCTGCTCTAGTTGCAGATAGTTAATAACTGCTGACATCCAGGTCTCAAAAGACGGCACCTCTTCACTCTTCCACAAAGATAAGACGTTTCTTTTAGCAATGACCATGCAATATTGTACTGTGTTTTTTTTTGGACATGGGTTAAGGTAGTGAGACGTCGGGATCCGCCCAATATAGCAGTGTATGGGTCTGGAATGATATCACAGCCATGGATCTTGGAGAGACATTTGAAAATACCTGACCAGAATGGGTTCAGTTTAGGGCAGGACCAGAAGAGATGACCGAGAGTGCCCTCTGCTGTTTTGCATTTTGGGCAGATTGGGGAGACAGAGGGATAAAAAGAGTGTAATTTAGTTGTAGCGTATTATAACCTGTTTTTATTGTTAAAATAGACACACACACTTCCGCAAAGTGATTAGCTTAGTTTGGTAGGTTTTACACTGAGCTATGCTGAGATACCCTCACTAAACTAATTGTTATGTAGGGATACTTCTAGATTCTCCTTAATTCAAAGTGAGGACTTACGTACTTTAAAGATAGGAACCAGAGGCATACTTAGACTACACTTCTTTTATTAAAGCGGCTCTCTGGAGCATTTTTCTCTGTATCAAAGTTTTCTAAATGTTTTAATTTATATTTCAGGTCTAAACTATGACCTATGGGTTGAGTTCCACAACATCTGTCATTCTGATGAAGACCCTCCTTCCTCCTAGAGACCCCTTTCCATTATTTCTTGCCGCCGACATTTTTCAGCCAATGAAATTCAAATGTCTGCATTCTCTCAACATGCATTCGCATCGACCAAACCTGTACCAGTAGGGGGCGCTGTCGTACAGGACGCTCCGTGTGTTTCTCTGCCGTCTCAGCCGTTCACTGAGGACTCACAGCTCATTTCTACTAAAAACCTACCCATTCTCCAGCTAAAGACGGGTTTATTTTTATTTTTAAACCTTTCACCTCACAGAATGGCAAGGCTTGACAGGATTATGCGTTTATTTTGGTCAGAAAGTTAATCCAGGGCCGAGTCAAGTTCAGCTTCAGAGTCCAGCAGCAGCTCTCTGCTAACAGAGCTAATATCAGAAGCAGCAGGGACAGAGAGGGCTCATCAGACCCTCGTAGTATTGTTGGAATAAGATTGTGAACTGTGAGTGATTAAACCCTACACATTGAGCGGTACAGTTCATGTCCGAAGTATATGCGCCGCGTGCACGCGCGCACACGCGACCGGACGCGCGTGTCGAGATGTTTTGAGGAGGAGCCTTTGGACGCTAGATTCAAAAACTGCTCTCCTGATGAAATCCTCCGGAGTGCTGCTTTAAGCAAACAGATTGAACGAACAGACAGAGATATGAGGTAGGGAGTTGCATCTTAGGGAGTTCTTCTGATGGCATTAAGCTGAGAGTTAATGACGAGAGCCCGTGATATAAGATATATCTAGGGAATTACCGAACTAGTTATGAGGGGAGTTGGAGACTAAGTTAACCGGAGAGTTACTTATCAAGAGCCTCAGTTTTACCAGATCGGAGTTGGTACCTGCTGAGATCGCTCCAGGATCACCTCGACATGGCAGGTGAAAACGAAGCCGACGGATGGTGTCTAGCTTAGAGCCGGGGAAATGTCTTCGACTTGTGGGGCTAGGACCCACAGGGAAGTCGGCACCTGAGCGTACCGTGTAGCTGAGAAAACAGTCGCTTCTCGTCTCATTGCTGGCTGAACGAGAACTGAGGGACTTCCAGCTGGGAGTCTAATATGGCATCTTTTTGACGCGTGGCCCAATAGGAAACGAGTTTACCAAGTTACGTGGTTCTCGTCATTAAAGATCCCAGTTTAACCCTAAATGGATTATTAATATGATTTAACCTTTTAGCAAAAGTAGAAACATGAAATACTGATGCAAGATCAACATTCATTAATACTGGAAGGAAATGAATTAATCATATTAAGACATTTCTGGACAGTGGATTAAAGGTAGTGTCCTTTAGAATGAGACATCAAAGAGTCTTTAAGTTTAATTATTAACTAAAGAAAGTCTTCTGGGTCTTCCGACACGACCGGGTCCTGGAAGGAATGTTGATTCAGGTTACAACATAATAAAAGAGTCATTTTAATCCAAGTTATTGGGAAAAAGATGGGTTATTGTAGTGATGATCAACAACGGTCAAAGTTCAGAGGATATAACGTATTTGTTGATGTTACATAGTACAGGAATAGTGAAGTCTATGGGTTACTTTGAATTGGATGAGTTGATGCCTAGAGTTTATCGAGCAGCTATGAATAGCGGGGAGGCAGGAATCCCATTCAACAGCACTGATTCCAATACCCAGATCTCTCTCCCAGGCCTCCCTTAGGTGCGAGGTGGGAGCAGGCTCAAGGGATGTAAAGATGTCAACAAAATGAGAGACAAGTTTTTTCAAGTGAGGAGCCTGATTTAGAAGGGTATGCAGATCCGTGGGGACAGGGAATGTTTCAAAATTCGTCATGTTTTTTGGCGCATAATCTCTAATCTGGAGATAACGAAAGAAATGCGAGGGTGGAAGTGCGTACTTCCCCTGCAGTTGCTTGAAGGTAACAAAGGTTTTGTCAATGTAAAGGTTTGCCAAAGTGACTAGGCCTTTGTTTTTCCAGATTACAAAAGTATTATCACTCAAAGAGGGGGAAAGGTGTGATTGTGACAGATGGGGGTGTACGATGAAAAATCAGGTAGATTATATGTTTTTTTAATTTGTCGCCAAATTTTCAGGGAGTTGGCAACTATGAGGCCGCAACCAGTGATAACTGTTGGAGGTTTGTTTATTGAAAAAAGAAGAGCAGGAAGAGAGCTTCGGGGAAGGTCCTGTTCAATTGCAAGCCATACAGGGGTGGAGTCTGTAACATTACCTGGGTATGCATCTTGCCAATACATCAAGGCCCTGCAATTCGCAGCCCAATAGTAATGTACAAAATTAGGCAGACTAAGGCCTCCTGCAGATTTAGGTTTGGTAATATGTTTTTTAGAAATGCGGTGCGCCTTGAATCCCCCCCCCCCCCAAAAAAAAATATTTTTAAACAAATGTGAATCATTAATTTATTAATTTTAATTTTTAACAACAAATTTATTGATGCAAAAACAAAGGAAGTACACGTCTCCTTCAAATGTATCTTCTTTTATTTAAACTTTAGTCTAAAAAAATTAAAAGAAAAGAAACAAAGATGCTATAATTTATAGCCTTATATTAATACATAATAAATTAAAAAGGGTTTTATTTTTAAAGACATGAACATTTTTTTCTAGGCATTGAAGACCAACTAAGGCAGAAAATGGATGAAAGTCATATTTATTAGCATTAAATAATATATAAAATAAATCACAATAAAATATACAAAGCTTCCAATGAGACTTACATTCATCTTAAAGGCACACTAGGCAGTTTTGGCTTGTTTTTAGCACCCTTTAGTGTCCACTTTAAATAACTGTCGTAAAAACGAACTGTAGAGCCCTCCCTCCCACTGTGTGCCCGTTTTCAATCATCAGATAAAGGTTTTCTTTGTTCATTTTGAGGCTTCACCATGATTAGCACATACTGGCTCAATTTAAATGTGAAAAAGTTACAAAGTGCGACTTTAAGGTACATCTTCTATTCATAATGTCATTAACATCCATTCAAAATCTGTAAAAACGCCTCCCTCAAAATCATACATGTCAATCTATTCAATGGTTTTTGACTAACTTGTCATCCTCTGCTTGCAGGGCAAAAGGTGTGCAAAAGTATAATAAAAAACGACAGACTGCACAGAAATATGACTTATTTTAAAATAAAAAATACTGCAAAGAAGCTTAGTGTTAAACACAAAAACCCCTAGTCTTGTTATCAACATTTATTTCATTTATTCAGTGGTTTTCAGCAATTCCTGCAGCATTTAAATCAGGATTTGAATTAAATGTGATTAGACCTGATTATTGTTGTTTATTTGATCCCTGAATTGTATTGTGAAACCTGAATCGGTATAGACAACACACACACATGCACACAAGAACAAACACACTCCCTAAATGTTCTTTGATTTGATTACCTTGAATCCCATTTTCATTTAAATTCTTCCCCATGACCTTTCAAGTATCACTAATTCCAATAAACTTAATTAAATTGCGTTACACTGACTAACTGAGGGAAGCGTCTAAAGAAAGGCAGCGAGAGGCGACCACATGCAGATGAGGGACGGTTTAATTCTGACGGCTTTAATCTGCCAGTCAGGATCACTTTTGTAAGCGTTGATTTTCTCTCCTACATGAATCTGAAATTGATCGCAGTAATCTCCTACGCATACAGTCACAAAACATCAGGATGAGAGGTTTAATTAACTGCATTTTGCGCTGATCAAACCATCTGGCGACAGCATGCTGGTTTTTTAAAGTTTTACATCTTGTGTGCATTCAGACGGACCTCAGAGGAGCTCAGTCTGACAAGATGAGCAGCTTTTTATTAGCGTCATCTCTTCATGTGGGGAATATTCATATGTTCATTAATTCCTGACATCTAATTTCTTTACCTAATAGTTTCAATAATAATCTGAAGTTATTACTGATCAAATTGCTGGAAAAGTTTTAAAATTTGAGTTTTTTTTATAACTTTATCCATGAGGCCAATTGATTTAAACAGCTTATGTTTTATTCAAATATTATGGTAAAAAAAAAAAAAAAATCATATGCTACTAAACTTTAAAAATGTTGCCTAAAGTAGACACATTTTCTGTAGGACAAGGAGTCATTTTATGGCAAAATGCTGCATTAGTTCAACTGACATTTAAAAGGTTTCATTTGATTAATATTTTTGATTTACCCTTTTTAAAAAAAAAATCAGGTTAATCTAATTAAGATTCAGTTCTCTTTTTCATGAGTTTAAAGATGACAGAGTACAAAAAAATACAACAATTTTACAATCATCGATAGAATCCAGTTTCAGATAAAAATGCACCAAAAAACATCTGGTGACCAGAAATGATCAATATTCACTTTGATTGGCAAGTGAAATTTTGAAACTCAAAAATCTGAATTCATTTATGTTTTGGATCCATGAACAAAATCATTCACATGTAAGAAAAAAATTATAATTTTCCCAATCTGTGACACACTGTTGCTAAATGCTAATTCACACTGTAATGTGGAAGTTTTACTTCCAGATTCATATCTTTTTTATTTAATTACTGTAGTAAATCAGAAAAACTCGGTAGGTCAGAGCACTGAAAATCTGTATCGACCCTAAAACTGAAATTGGTGCATTTTTAATTTCAGAATTTCCACAATGTCTTTAAATTGTTTGTGGATTATAAAATCCTTGAGTCTTAAATCATTCTGTGTATGTTAAAATGTGGTTTAATTGCAGGTCCTGTAGTTTTTTCTGTCTAAAAACAATGATGCGCTATATTAAATAGATACTGGCTGTTGTTTTTAGGTGTAGGCTGATATCATGGCACTGTTTAAGCAGTTCAAGCCCCACTTCTGCACCTCCAGCTCCAATCATGGTAAAAAAATGTATTAGAATTTAATGTTCAGCTTTATTTGGTTTCTGGAAATAATTTCTTTGGGAAACACCAAATGTTACTTCACGTTGTATGATAGCAGAACGATAATGTTCCTGTGACTTACTGATCTGTCGTAACCTTTTATGGTTTTATAGCTATTAGTCTTGTTCTATTTTAACTCATTAGTTGTTTTAAACCTGTTGCACTCGACTGCAAAGGAAACATTTTTAATGAATACCCAATAATAGTACAGATTTTGGAGGACGATTCTTCAATTTTAAGAAATGTTTGATGCTTTTTTGAGGGTTTGAGGCAGTTGAAGATGTTAAAATGTGCAGATAATCTTTTTAATGTGTTTGACTTAAAAAAAAAAAAAGCCCTAACCTATAAACAAAATGATATTTATTCATGCATTTTCAATAGAAAGAAATTTAAAGCCACTCTGACTCGACTGTTCTATGTTTTGGCTATGAAAATCCATGTTTTTAAATGATTTCCTGATTACTAATCTTTCCTCACATAATTTTTCTAAACGCCATGAGTGTAGGTCACAACATCCAGTCTTCCTGTATTGAGAAAGGATAAAAGATTATGAGCTGGAGAAAATATAGATTAGATAAAAAAAAATTGCTTAAATCTCCTTTATTTCCAATTATTAGACTGAGGGTGAGGCAACATCACAAAAACAATAGACAGGATAAAAATGGTTTCTTGTATTGACTTTTAGGAATATAAAAAATAGAAGAAAAAAAAAAGCTTGGATGAGATATTTTAATAGCAGCAAAGGCATCCAAGAAATGGCTGTTTTTGCATTTTCTTTCATGGCGTGCCCTGTTCCTGGGATTATCTGTCTGATCCAGTCTCTGTTATCACTCTGAACCGACATGCTCTCATTACTGACACCTAACAACGTCCCTCGATGAGCCTCATCTGCGTGGCTTCGGTGACACCGACAGCTTTGTTAGGGCCGTTTCTTAATTTCACTTAGCAGCGAGAACATATTCTGCTGTATTATCGCCCTAAAAATAAATGCAATTAATTATTCTACCTTAAAATATTCTGTCAAGGAGACAACCGGCATCCTTCTTTCTCATTTTTAATAAGATGACTCATTTCTCAAAATGTATATAAAGTATTCTCTGTTCTCCCTATAACACATAAACTATAAAGAATTCCCTTTACTTTATCTTTAACTAAATGCAATCTTTCCATTTGTGAAACAGAAGTCAGTAATAACAACCCAGCTGCTATAACTGTCAGGATGAAACACCGAGGTTTGTGGAGTTTGAATGAGGTGTCTCTCCTCATGCTAGCGGTTTGCCGTTAAGCCTGCAGAACACATTGTCGAATCATAAAAACCGAATGGCACGTTTTCCTCTATAATAGCACAGCTTTTCTGAGTCATAAAACACAAGTGCTTGGTGCACTGCGCTTTTGCAGTAATGATGATGCCATTCATTGCTTACACAACAGGCACGGTGCTAGGCATTTATGATGAGCTCTGGAGGATGAATTAGCATCTATTAAAACTGCTATTGACGGCTTTGCTATAAGCTCATTCCACTGGAAAAGAAAAGGAAAAACGAGAGTAAAGGTCTAATTTCCACGATGGTCCCTGCTGTGCTCTGTGTGGTCTTTAAATAAATCATCTTTATTGTGACAAAGTGCATTTAGGCCACAACTGGCAGCCAACAGGAAAATTCTCCCGCTGGCTGTCGGCATCTATTTAAAACAACTGCAGCTGGCAGAACCAGCAGCTTCAGGAGAGTTTCTACCTGCAGGGTACCATCCAGCCCCGATCAGGCTCCCTGTCGTAATCTGTCCTACTTTCAGCTGAAGCACCATGGGCCCATTTTCACCTCAGGGGCTAAAAACTTTTAATAATTTGTTCCAAGGTGAAAATCTGGACTGGTGTCCTCTGGTCAAGGAAAAACCACAAAGAACACAACATGATCTAGAATGGTTTGTGATCTCAAAATAGAAGTCCCTGAATAGTTTAAATGTTCTTATCTACAGGGTAATCATCATCATCATATTTCATCTAATTCAGGGAATATTCCTAAAAACTTTTAATCCACTCAGCTAGAGCTTTACATTTTGATTCCAGTTATTGCTTATGGAATAACTTAAATAGATTTTTCATTTATGTTTAACGATTTCACCCTTTGTGTTTTTAAACAGCTGTGCAGGAAAACCTTTAAAAATAAAATACAGACAATGGCATCTTTTATATGCATTTGGGTGCATAAATTTAACTTTGGTTTTACTCCAAACATTTTATGAGAAATGATTCCTCACATGAGACAAACTGAGTGATCACCTTTACTTTCACATTTTGTGAATTTCAGCACAAACAATGAAGCATGCAGGTGGATCAGTCTGCAGCCTGTGGCTCTTCTGCCCCTCTGGAGTGGCTCCTTGTAGCTTTGAACAGACGTAAACAGTTAACAGGGTTTACAGTTAAACTGACAATAAGAGAGGGTATGGTCTGTCCAAATGTTTGCAATCAGTACATGGATTTTCTACAGCAAACTAACACTAGTAGTACAAGTTGATTAGGTTGCCTGTAAACTCATTTTTTAAAAACAAAATTACTACAGTTAGTTATGGATGTACTGTTTTACACCAATTTCCATAATTTCAGTGCCAGAATAGCAAAAAATTGCTCTAGTTTTCACCAAAATGTTTATATTGCTTTAATAAAACATTTAAACTTATTTATGCAAATTTATGAAATATAAAGAGATTTAATTCCAACATTTTCTGCTTGTAGTTTTGTGCATTTAATGGAATAAAAATTTTAGGAAGTGTCACCATGCCAGTGTCCATTTTTATAAGGAACTGAAAAACAGAAATAATAATGATCAAGTACTTTATGGCTTGTTGTTTAGCATTTGCTTTTTTTATATATACATTAAAGTGCAACGTAATGCTTTATTATATACAAGTGGACAATTTAATTTGCTAATTTTCTATAAATATGGGAAGAACTGACATACCTGCATAATTCTTAACAGAAAGTGTAATTTCCATGAACATTATTATTTATTCCTTAATTTTTGTCTAACATTTTAAAAAGTCTCTTTGGGACATTAACAATAGATACTGTGTAAAAAAACAACTTCATCTTCATTTTAAGGGTCAAGTATTTTGAGGTTAGATGGTAAAAATGTCTCTTTCAGTCATATTGGTTACAAACCCCCCAGTTTTAATTTATATTGTGACATCATTTTATTTATTGTACATTGACTTATTGTTGATTTGATGTGTCCTGAATTGTGGATCTTCTGACCTCTTATCAGGATATTAAAACAGCTCAGATAATCCTTGCTGCATTCTCATCAGTGACCTTCTGTCCTTTACATAATGTGCTGTATCAAACACTCCTAAAACAAACTGCCACCATCTGCCCAAGCTCAGATAAGAGTCCAATCAGACCTTCTGAATGGCAGCTGGCAAACGTGTAGCACACGCTTGTTGGCATTTAAAGTGTGCGTGGAGCTTTATCCGCCTCATGAACTTGGTAATTAGCAGCTTTTCTGACTCGATGCTCCTCTCAGAGCTGCAGTAAACACAGCAGCTGTCTGCCTGATGGACTGAGCCTGAAAGATCGGTGGTCCTCACCTTAAAAGATTTATGGGGCTATTGTAGATTTATTATTGATTTTTATTAGCATCAGTTGAACTAGCTAAATCTGAAGTTTGAAGACCTATTAAGTTTATACCTTAAATCAATGCATTTATAACTTGGTGCGCTTGATTTATTTAACCCTATATCCAGACTGGTAAAACAAACTGATTTTTTTGTTTGTTTTCTGACTCATGAGTCACAGAAATACTGTCTGTAAATGTTGCTGCATCATCACCTAATATTGTCACTTCTATATAATAAAGATCACACAACGAAACCTCAAGACGTGTGCAAATCATTAAAATGCCTTGAAGTACCTGGTCCTGGCATCTCGCTCCATTCCCAGGACTCATCTGGAAAAATTGTACTTCATTTTTGACGCAGGATATGAGTCACCCTGAGCTTCATCGTGTACAGCTAAGTCTAATATAACAAAAAGCAGGAAACAGGCATGTAGCCCATCATCTTTTAACACCCTTTGATGCTTTTAAACTAATTATGCTACTATCAAGATGTTTAACAGAGTCTCGCACATTCACATTAACCAGCCATCATGTGTAACTATTTACTCATAATAACCTGCAGACGTCATTCTGTTCCTGCACAGGATAAATGAGCAAGTTTTATTTTATTTTAGATTTAAATAGACATAAATCTTTAAAAGGTTCATCACTGAAATGAAGTTTTTCTTTTTAGAATTCAGATATATTTACATGCAAAGGAAATCTGAGAAAATATTAACAGTTGCATTGTGGGAATTTTTTAAAAATCTGTTGGGGAAATCCCTTTCCAGAAAATGTAGTTTAAAATAAGCCAAGTTTCAGATTAAATTCGTGTCCTTTAAATGTGTGTGTGTGTGTGTGTGTGTGTGTGTGTGTGTGTGGACTCCCACAGTCATTACCAGTCAAGCTAATCAAACTCACACTGACAACGACTGATTAGAGCCGTCAGTGGTCAGTGAGTGTTAACAGGCCGCAGCTAAAGGTAGCACATTTCAAGTTGAGCTTTCACCCCAACCTAAAGAAAATTTGGAATAGAAAACAAACATGAAAAAAACCAAAAAGAGGAAAAAAAACAGACAACCTGCCACATTTCAGTGGACTGAATTCTGAGCTCTTACATAGATCAAACTCAAATATGTTCAAAAGCAAAAACAACATGAACAATGTGTGTGAGACAAGTCCTGTCACAGAGGATTATGTGCAGGAGACACTGGTAGGAAGTGAGTTGGCAATGCCAAGGCTGAAAAAAGATCCATACGTTAGTGACCTTCATGAACACATTCCCAACACATTGCCAAAGGCGCTAGGATTTATCTTTAGCTATGCCAATTAGGATGGAAAAAAACTATTCACAGCACCAGATATTGTTGTCCTTCTTCATGAAACACAATAACAAAGCCACTGGAACCAAAAGCTGGCATGTAAGATAATAAGATGTGCTAGAAACAGATTTTTTCTGCTCCTGGCATCACCTCTTTTTATATCCATAGATGGACAGATATTGAGATGAATAATTTTAGGATTTATTCAGTCATCAAAATTGCACAGTCACCCATCTGCACACAAATTGGGGGTTTGATGGGGTTCAGTGTTTTGTCCATGGACACTTCAATATGTGGAGGAGGAGAACATCCACTTCCTACCACTTTTCCAGGATTCAATGGTAACAGGTCCAGAAGGAAAACCCAGACATGTCTCCCCACTGACACTCTCCAGCTCCTCTTGGGGAATCCCAATGAATAAACCTTCCAGAGAGGTCTGCCTCAGCATCTCCTCTCAGTACAACATGACCAGAGAAGCTTCAGAAGGAGGTGATTAGAAGCCTGAACTACCTGAGCCACCTCAGCTGCCTCCTTTTGATGAGGAGCAGCTCCTCCTGATGATGAAGCTCCTCACTTTATTTCTAAGACTGAGCCCTTCCACCTTCTGGTGAAAACTCATTTCAGTCACATATCTGGGGATTTTGTTCTTGCAGTCATGACTAAACCTCATGACCATAGGTGAGGGTCAGAACATAGAAGGATCAGTTTATCAAGGTACCACTATAGAACAGAGTAGCACCGTCTTTACTGAATGAAGCCCTGATCAGTCAGTCCATCTCTCTCCACCCTACTCATGAACAAGACACTTCCAACTCCTCTTCTTGAGGCAAACATACGTACCCGATCTAGATGGAGTGTTACACGTTTTCCCAGTCAAAACCTACAACCTCTTGGATGAGCCGACTCTCATCCCGACCGCTTCACACTTCTTGTCACATATGTAACAGTTTGAAAAAGTATTGGGAAATCATCAAAATTTTAAATATTTTAAATGTTGAATGTTATACGGATATATTTGTATGCTGCTCGGGATGATAAACAAATCAGCCTATAGATATTTAATAAAAATTCAGTGATTTATAAAGATGGTAATAGTGGAGAGAGCTCTGGTTTCCACAGACTTTTGTTTAATTAAATAAAATAAAAAGATCCACGATAACAGTGATGTAATAAAACAAAGTGTAGCCCGGTGAGAAATGCTAAACTTTTTGTTTTATTTAATATTAATAAATAAATAAATATGCAAGTCTTTAATACATGGGCGTCGCAACCATTATGTCAGGAGGGGACGTGTCCCCCCCACTTTGTAAAATCAGGCATTTGGACCCCCCCACATTTACCGAGTCCGTCTTGCGCTCGTTCGGTTGTTCTCAAAGAAATCCATTCCACTTGATTCATTACAAATTACTTAGACCGCTGAAATCCACTCCATGTTTTCCTGGTTACACCCTGGACCCTGACACGCTGCTCTCCTTCTGGACCCGACCTCACCTCGCGCTGCAGCTGAAAGCAAACCGAACCGGGAAGGAGGTCGACCAGAAACCGGAGTGTTACTCTGGAGGGGCCAGGGTTAGGAGGCACAGGAATAAGACCTGAATGACCAGAGGAGGTAAACCCCCCACAGACCTATGGCCTCTAATAAAAAGGTAAATGCGCCTCAATCAAGTTTCATCCTGGATCTACAGGTAGCAGAAAAAAGTACAGGAAGCACAATACAATATATATATATATATACCAAAATATCAGAGACAGAACAATAACGACAGGAAAACAATGGAAGAAAATAATATATAAATACAGGTAAAATGTTATAGTGAAAAATAAAATAACAATAATGAGTGTAATTC
>SSNR01000446.1:88216-121470 GCA_006937965.1 Callopanchax toddi | reverse complement strand
CATCCTCCACTGACTGTCGCGGTTTGGAGAACCTGTTTAGAAGCTGCAGATCGCTCTGTTCCAATTATTTGATTGATCTAACACTGGGCCCATGAGCACATAAATCCATAGGATTACGGTAGACACTAAATTAGTCGATCAGCCAGTCATCATATAGAAATTTCTAAAAACTTCGTTCGGAGTTGAGCGCAGCAGCAGGTGCAGCTCTGTGCGCTCCGCGGGACTCTGATTACAGAATATTAACGTTCCTTATGAGATCATGAGAGAGATGAGGGTTTCACATATTTTTCATTAAAATACTCAGGGGAAAACCTGGCGCTGCTGTTTAATGCGGACCTCCTCGCGGGTTAGTGTTTGGAGTCCAGTTCTATGTGCGCGCGGCTCGCGGAGCAGATTTTGCGTGTCAACAAGCCTCCACAGCCGCAGACCTGATCCGCTCAAATGCCCCTTTGCAATCCGGTGCTCAGCGTGCGATCAGATGCAGACTAACTACACTTTCTGTTGTAATGCGCTCTCGGACTAGCGTTCATAGGCTGTGGACGCTTGTTGACACGCAAAATCTGCTCTGCGAGCTGCGCGCACATAGAACTGGACTCCAAACGCCCACTAACCTACGAGGAGGTCCGCATTAAACATCAGCACCAGGTTTCCCCTGAGTATCTCAATGAAAATATGTGAACCCCTCATCTCTCTCATGATCTCATAATGAACGTTAATATTACACGGTAATCAGAGTCCCGCGGAGCGCACAGAGGATCACCTCACCTGCTGCTGCGCTGAGCTCGACTCCAAACGGAGTTTTTGGGAATTTCTATATGATGACTGGCTGATCGACTAATTTAGAGTCTAATTTTATGGATTTGTGTGCTAAATGGGCCCAGTGTTAGAGTAATAATGCTATTGAAAATGTAATAAGTGTAAAATTAATGTGACGGATAAAAATAGATTATGACTGGATTTTTTTTAACCCTGTGAGTCAAATAATAATAATAATAATAATAATAATAATAATAATAATAAATTTAACTTATATTGCACTTTATATTTTGCAATCTCAAAGTGCTACAGCGGAGAAGGTTAAAATAGCTGAGTCAACACTCATAAAACAAGTTTAAAAAAGTAAAAGGGGCGGCTACAGAATAAAACTAACAAAAAGCTTTTCTAAAAAGGTAGGTTTTCAGGTTCTGTTTAAAAGCATCCACAGTTTGTGGAGACCTTAAGTGGACAGGGAGGGAGTTCCACAACCTCGGAGCAGCAGAGGAAAAAGCCCGATCTCCCATGCTGCAGAGCTTGGTTCTGGGGGTTTGAAGCGTGTTCGCTTTTACGGAGCGAAGGATGCGTGTGGTCGGGGAAGTGAGGAGTTCCTTTAGGTAGTGGGGGGCTTGACCGTAAATGCACTGGTGGGAGAGGAGGCAGAGTTTGTATTCTATTCTAAGTGGGACAGGGAGCCAGTGAAGTGCTTTCAGAATGGGGGTGATGTGCTCATGCTTGCGCACCCTCATCAGGATCCTGGCAGCGCTGTTCTGGATGTACTGTAGTCTCTGGAGGTTCTTGCCAGAGATCCCGATGAGATGACTAAAAACTAAAAAGTCTAGCGCTACCTCTGGTTGCGCAATCATGTGCTTTTCACGAAAGATTACCCAATGGCGGTATAAGGGGGGTATGGGGGTGGTGGTCGCGCTGTTGACTACGTGCAGGATTACACAGACGTGAGTCGGGAGTAGTGATGGGACTAATGGTTCTTTGATGGGAGCCATTCATTGGTGAGCCGTTTTCCTACGTGTTTTCTTTGTTTTTGCAACATTCTGCAACTAATTAACACTGACAAGTGGTCTGTTCGAAACTGATGGCCCCGCCCTTTTGCACAGCTGCACCTTTGACAATGAAGGCAGTTTGACTTCTTTTGTTATCTTTAATGTTTCAACTCATCCTATTGAAAAACAGCCGTTCACACCTCCAACGGATTCCTCACCCAAGTGGCAGCCAGACAACTGCTCTCCACACCTCTCCCTCCCCCCTCAGCCCCCCTGCTGCATTAGCATTAAAACACCCGCGGCTTATATTCCGGTGCGGCTTATGTGTGGACAAATCTGCAATTTCCCCCAAATTTAGCTGCTGCGGCTTATAATTAGGTGCGCTTTATAGTCCGGAAATTACGGTAGTTTGTTTTTGCATTTCAGCAAAGAAGCAGAACAACACAAGAGGTCTTACCTAGCAGCATCTCCACGTGCTTTACGATTCCTCTCCTCTTTCACTTTCCTGTCAGCTGATTTCAGATCAAAGAAGTTCAACAAAGCAAACAAAGTATCTCCTTTAGAAGAGCCCCTCTCTGCTTTTTTTCTGCGTCTGTTTCATCTCCACTGTGATCGTCTGATTAGGGTAAATAGAGGTCCTTTCTCAGGTCAACAACACGTCTCAGTTGTGATCCAAACCGCGGCTGCAGAAGGTCGACTCGCGAGCTTCAATTAAAAGTGTCATGCTCCGCTGATCACCCCGTCCTTTACGAGAGAAGAGGAAGAAAGTGCAAGGCGGGTTGGAAATCAAACAGGAAGAATAGAAGCCGAGAGTGTCTGAAGAGCAAGTGTGTGTTTTTCCGTGTGTTGGAGTGTATAAGGCAGTGAGGAAGAGGAGAGAGAAAGAGCTGGCAGAACACTGGCTGTTAACACGAATGTACAGCATCTCTCCCTCCGGTTTTCTTCTTCCACTGCTTCATCTTCCTCTCAGCCAGGATTTCCTATTCAGAGCTCACACCTGCATGCTCCCTTAAGAACAATCTAATGCTGTTTTTGCTAAATTTACACTTAAAATTCACAAACTAAAATACAGTTAAAAAGATACCAAATGTTTGTATTTAAAATACTTAGAAATAAAAGCTCATGTTTATTTTGAAGCTAGAAGAATTTTGGCCAGATCACAAGACTTTTTCCATTTGAAGCTTTAATATTGAAAGTTATATTAAATTTGCCTTACCTTGGACACATTCTTTCAAACTGGCTTCATTATTTAGAATACTCTTAGCAGCAAATTTAAATTTTATTATAAGGATCTGGAATTTGAATAGACTTTTGTCACATGCCGAGATAAAATAAAGTTTCTGGACTCTAATATATGTATTTTGTCTTGAAAATGTCGTTTCAGCTTTTCATAGATTGCTACACCTCCACTGGCTCTACGAATGTTTTCATAGACATGAGATCTTGCATTTTAAGACATTTTTACACCTTTATAATAAAAAGTAGGCATTATGGTTGTCCAGTTTCAGTTGAGCAGTCTTGTCATCTCAAGGGCAAAATGAACCTTACTGACTGCAGAATTATCCATTAAAGAAAACTGCATTTATTCACCAGAGTGACTCATATAATTTAGTGGACATTTTATGAAAAGGAGGAGGAAAAACATGAAAGTAAGGCATAGAAGACAAAAACACACAAGTATGCAAAATATACCATTTGGAAAGCATTATTAATTTTTATATTCATCATAAAGAGACCAGAATCAATGAGTTACAGTCAGTAAAGAGCTGTAAAAGTCTAGATGTGTGCGGATGTTTCCACACTCACGGATTTAAAGGATTTCAGATTGTGTATTGTAATGAGCAGGTGGGAGACATTATGTTTCAGTGAATTGTTTTTTAATTTCCCTGACTAATATTCTGATGATTATCAGAGCCGTGGTTCACTGTAAATCCTACAGGTGGATGAAGATTTTATTGCTTATTGGTTTTTTAACCAATCATAGCCAACCCCCCAAAATGGCTAAAACTCAGTGAATTTTACAGATAAAGCACAAATTTAACAAAGTGTTAGCAGAGAGTCATTCACAACACATACTGAAAACTATCTGTGCCAACAGATCTTAGTGAATGAGATCACATAATGATTTTTTCAGATACTTCTGGTATGAAACAAATTCTAGACCCTTGACTTACTTGTCTCCGTGTCTATTTTAGAAAAGGGACACAAAATTACTCCAAATTCAAATTTCTGCACTTTTAAGACAAGTCCGGTGTAATAATTTCCAGCAACATTGCATCATGTTTTTGCAAAATAAAAGAAACAAATCAGATCACGTAAGGTTTTCAGCTCACACATGAGTTATAATCACTGTGCAGATGTCTCATTTTTAAATGTCCATTATATTAATCTAGATCAGAATCTGTTAGCTTTGCATTGATTAAGAAAAGGAGGTTGAGTGAACTCAACACATTCCAGAAACAAAACAGTAGATATTTGCAGAGCATCTTGTCACCACAGTCTCTAAAATTCAATAATGCAAGTTAACACACAAACAGTGTAGTGTTAAACAGCTTCAGGGCAAAATGCACCAAACCACTGCTATCCTGAACTGAAACAGAACTTTAAACCAATACATTTCCTTTAAGGTTTAATCATTTTTATCATCAAGGTTCAGGTTTATCCACAAAAGGGTTTTCATTATCTGATGGTGCAACCTGATTTATATCCTCACAATCAGAGTAACACACACTGTGTTACACTGTGTGTGTTCCCTGTGTGCTCCTTGTCCACTTGAATAAAGGTGGTGTGAAAACACAACACTGACAAACCCTGACAGATTTACACTCGACTTCAGTCTGCTGCATTCAGAAGAGAAGTGCAGGAAGTGGGCCTGGAGCAGAATGATCGCATGTTGCCCACACACATCATGCTTTCATCTCGTCATGGATCTGCAAAACGCTCAATGTCGATTCTCCTATTTATGTGTCTGACATGCTGTGTTACTCACACAAATTTGTTAAAGGATGTGGGGGAAAGGATGGTGAAGTAAAAACAAAAGATTTTTAAATCCTCACTGCTGCAACTCTACAGCATAATGGAATAATCTGCTGAATACTAGTTGATGAAAAATCAAATAACATCTGAAAATTGGCTGCTTTGCTTTAAGCAGGTTTCAGTATTTATCTGCATGTATGTAGCTGCTTATAGTTGTTCCATTGATACAGCAAATCTCTACTCTAATAGAACAACCTTTTAGAAAGCTTCTAGGCTTTCTCTCTGGAAAGCAATATTTTTAGTTTGGATTCAAAATGTGTTTGAACAAAAATCTAAAAGACTGATTATTTAAACATGGAGCATGCATGTTGGTGAGTATTATTAGCGTGTTACTGCTCAGTTAGGCCTAAAGACCCTTGAAATAATCAAATTAAAGCCGCACTCTGGATTATTTCAGCAAGAGAGAAGCTTTTGAATCTAACGTCCAAAGGCTCCTCCTCAAAACATCTCGACACGCGCGTCCGGTCGCGTGTGCGCGCGTGCACACGGCGCATATACTTCGGGCATAAAGTGTACAGCTCAATGTGTAGGGTTTAATCACT
Organism: Callopanchax toddi; assembly: GCA_006937965.1. NCBI lineage: Eukaryota > Metazoa > Chordata > Actinopteri > Cyprinodontiformes > Nothobranchiidae > Callopanchax > Callopanchax toddi. The sequence continues at coordinate 116,138 of SSNR01000446.1, read as the reverse complement.
CACAGTTCACAATCTTATTCCAAAACAACGAGGGTCTGATGAGCCCTCTCTGTCCCTGCTGCTTCTGATATTAGCTCTGTTAGCAGAGAGCTGCTGCTGGACTCTGAAGCTGAACTTGACTCGGCCCTGGATGAACTTTCTGACCAAAATAAACGCGTAACCCTGTCAAACCTTGCCATTCTGTGAGGTGAAAGGTTTAAAAATAAAAATAAATCCATCTTTAGCTGGAGAACGGTAGGTTTTTAGTAGAAATGAGCTGTGAGTCCTCAGTGAACGAGACGGTAAACAGAGAAACACACAGAGCGTCCTGTACGACAGCGCCCCCTACTGGTACAGGTTTGGTCGATGCATGTTGAGAGAATGCAGACATTTGAATTTCATTGGCTGAAAAATGTCGGCGGCAAGAAATAATGGAAAGGGGTCTCTAGGAGGAAGGAGGGTCTTCATCAGAATGACAGATGTTGTGGAACTCAACCCATAGATCATAGTTTAGACCTGAAATATCATTTAAAACATTTAGAAAACTTTGATACAGAGAAAAATAATCCAGAGAGCCGCTTTAACATCACAGGCAGAGATTTACAATAAAAACCTGCTCAGGTTATTCTGACAGATGTCAACTGTCCATATTGAAATCACATTTATATAATTGTACCTTGACTGAAAATGTTCGTCTTAACATTCCCTTCTTCTCCTGAACTTTTAAACCCATCTAGATACACACAACAAAGCACACACACACACACACACACACACACACACACACACACACACACACACACACACACACACACACACACACACACACACACACACACACACACACACACACACACACACACACACACACACACACGCTACAACCTGAAAAACTGTGACCCTGATTTGAAAGGACTCCTGAGCTGTTCTGTACTTTAGGAGTGAAAAGTGATTTGCTCTGCTCTCTTTTCAAAAGCCCCCCAGTGAGAACAGTCTATTAAAATCTCTTTTCATTTGAGCAATCACTTCACAAGGCTGGAAAAAAAGGAGGAGATGGTTCAGCTGTTGGAAGGGAATAGAGGGAGCAAGTGCTATTAGACTGGTTTCATTGCTGCACAGTCTGAATTACACTAACAGTCAACTTAATTGACTTGGCTTGTCCTCGTTTTCTCCTGGCTGCTGTGAAATGAGCATCAGAGACGATGGTTTCCTGGGAAAAGTATGTGCAAAACTTCATGCACAACTTACAGTATTTGTGGAAATGTAAGGATGTTAATTTTTTTGTGCAATATGAGAGTTCATCTGAATTATGAGCGTTTTGTAGCTAATGTTTGGTAACTCGTGTTTTGGAGCATACATATAAGATTTTACTCGTTTTAAGTAGCTTTTAAATTTAAATTGTATTAACAAAAAGGGTGACATTCAGGTGGAACAACTTGAGCAGGTGAGGTAAGACATGCACTGGATGTGCACCCATAGGAAGCTGGCATCAACTGAAATAATCATTGACTAACTGGGGAAAAATGAATCAAAATAAAGATTAAAGATTTACTGGTATCATAAACCAAATGATTTCACTTACTTGGAAAAAACATTGTAGAGAAATCACTAGGATTACATTTTTGGCTGAAATCCTTTAGGTATAAAATGAACAAAAAATAACCAACTGCATCTTAAAAATGCACAATACTAGTAAGTAAGTGGTAGGAGACATTGTGACATCTACTAATGATCTGTCCAAGAGGATGGATATATAGTAAAAACAGGAGTGGACCCAGAACAGAGCCTTGGGGTACCCCACAGAACAGATCTGTAGTATCTGACATGATGTTGTTTATATGGACACTGAAACTTCTGTTACTAGTTTCTTCTATGTCACATTTTTATGCACAAACATTTTTTAGGATAATTTGCTGCACAGTTCAGTTCGAGGAGTTACACAAGAGACCAGACTGAAAGGGTTTAAAAGAGCTAATTTTTTAATCCAAATCGTCACCTTGTTGATGAGATGCGATCAAATCTGCACCAAAATTGAGAAAATTTATAAGAGCTACTGAAAACTCAATTTTCTCAAATTTGGGAACCAAGTTTTTATAGATTTTTGTCCATTTTTATTCAGTGTGTTTAGTTTCAAGGCTGCATGGTGGCGTAGTTGGTAAAAAGGTTGCAGGTTTGCTTCCTGGCTGTGGCCTTTCTGCATGGAGCATGCATGCCTCCAGTTTCCACAGACCCAAAACATGCATGTTAGCTTAATTGGTGACTCTAATGTGTCCCTAGGTGTGAGTGAGTGTGTAAGTGATTGTCTGTCTCATTTGTCCCAACGTGTGTCCCTGTGATGGACTGGCAACCTGTCCAGGGTGTCCCCTGCCTCTCTCCCCATGATTGCTGGAGATAGACGCCAGCTCCCAGCGATCTTTAATGGATGAAGTGGTTTAGAAAATGAATGGAGTTCAGTTTTAAGATGACAGTTTTTAACCTTCAAACACTGATGTTAAACACTAGATTCTTATTTGTTCCAAATTCTTTTACTTTAAAGAAGAGGCAAATTATAATAGTAAACTACAGCATGTAGGTGAATTAGAACCAAAATAATATTTATAGTGAATCTGTAAAAGTTTCCAGATTAAAACATAAAGAATGCATTGCACCAATTGGGTGAATATAACAAATTATTGATTTAGTTTGTAAAGGTCACTACATTGATTATTAAGAGTACAGTTTTTTTTTAAAGATTGCACCTAATCTTGGAAAATCTCTGTTTATCAGTCCATCCATTGCTTTACATTAATGTTTCAGCACACTAAGAATTACAAAAACATTTTTTAAAAAGTCTAATTTAGTTGAAAAAACTAAAGTAAAAAATGTAGAATCCAAGCTAAGAAAAAAGATTAGACACATCCCCATAAAACAATTTATCATTTGGCAAAATATCAGTCTTAAATATGAATGATGATTTGCAAAGGCCATTATCTGACACACAAAATATCAATAACACTGGTGGTGACAAAATAAGGTTAAGAAAGGGAGGAATTAAACAATGGATGTGAAAATAATTTAATCTTATGTGCTGTATTGGTCTGGAACAGCTAAATATGTTTTGAAAGCCGACATCAATGGATAATTGTCATAAATGTCATAAATCAACATTAAAAATGTCATTTTATTGGCCAGTTGTTCATTAGAGGCTTTTTATTTTCCAAATGCAGATTGATCAAGCTGGCCGGAGCTGCAGAGTGACACAGGTGGTGCTGAGTGAAGGTGATTAATGGCCCTTCAACAAAACAGGTGTGCAGAAAATACTTGGAAAATCTCTTTTGGAATAGTTAATGCATTCTCAATGTACGTATAACACCTAACAGTCTGCAGACGCAAATATTTAAAGAACCCTAATGTTTTAGATAAATTTAATGAAGTTTCTTGTTTTTACCCCCTTAAAAAACTAACTCCAACTCTAATTCACCTTTTTATATTGCATTTTGTAAAAAAATCTTTTGTATTGGCACAACTGAAAGCTGTAAAATATGTTTTCTTTGCTAAATGATAGTCTGCTGAAATAGTAATGTTTTTGCAAATCATCTTAACTCTTGGCATCAAGAAGCATAAAAGAGACAAAGCAGCAGTATTTCTAGATTATGTAAACAAATACTGCAACGTGTGACGGGTTCAATTTAAAACTACAGGTGAGAGAAGAAGAAATGTTGGAGGCTCCAGAGTAAATATCATTTTCTCATGTTTTCGTTCAGAACAGTGACTGGTATTAAACTCTGTTCATGTTCAGGAAGTATGAAGTGAGCTGAAGTAAATATAAAGTTATGACATTTTCAATCAGGGTTGGTAAATATCGACATGCAGTTATTTTTTCCCGTTAATAAGTTGAACTGCTTTATCAAATAAGTTCCCGCTCCTCGTGAGACCTTTTTCTCTGCACAGTTTAACCAGTAAAAGTCACGGCTCTGTCCTCTTGCTCATTCCCTTTGCAGGCTTTTGGTGCCATGTGTGTCTAATGAAACAAATGTAAAATGACCCCTGCTCTGTTTTGCTGTGATAGATTATAAAGTGTTTATCTAGAGAAAAGTCCATCTGACTTGCTGGCTTCACTTTGTTTTTTATGGCAATTTAACCATCCTAACATACCAACTTAAAATAGTGATTATCTATAAATGTGTAATTTATTTTAGTATAACTTCTTTGCTGGGCCAGAGCTTTTTTCAGGAGCTGGAGTTAAGGAGATCAACAACCAATAAAAAAGTTGTGATAATCATTCCAGCCTATTACATGAATTGCACATACATAAACAACTCACACTAAAAATATTTGTACAAAAATAAAGCAAACTTTGTGATACTTTATGTTTGTTTATTTACAAGTGCTTTACTTGCATTTAATTTTTTTTCACTAAAACCTGCATTAAGATAAACAGAAATGTCCAAACACCTAATGAAAAAAGTCCTGGAAAATTAACAGGCCATCATATGTTTTTCTGCTGACCTTTCTTACAGTGTACATATGTGTTCAAAACAAATATTTCACTTCATTGTCTCATAAATGTTACCATGACTAAGTTCAGTTAGTTTCAAGCACTTTATTTGAAAGCCAAGCACTTTTAAAGCCTTGCAAATACCCTGTTAAAATTCAAACATTTTCAAGGATTTCAAGCATATGTAGAACCCTGAATTTAGGATGAAGTACTCTGCTTCAGCATGAATGAAAAGTCAAATTATTATTGGAACAACATGAGCCCATTGTCTGACCGTCCTGTAGTTTGTTTTTTTAAATCACCACTCACAGTTAAAGTGAGTCAGAGCATGGCTTAGGGCTGCATTCACAGTCTCATGTTTTCAATTGATGAACACTGTTTGAAATGCCATTTATAAACATTTTAAATTATCAGATAATTTATAGATTGTATTTAAAACACTGTGTTTGCAGCTGCTTGTTTACAAATACTGATCAGATACCAGTAGAGCATTTATTAAGATAACTCTTGTTTAAAACAAGGTTAAGTTTGGAGGAATAACAAGACAACCCTGTAAGTACCCTGTACTTACTTTGTACTGTACATAACCCTGTATGTACCCTTCACATGCCCCTGTAACAACCCAATGTTGTTAAATAATCTAATTGTGCACATTCCATATTTACTTATGAAATATTCTGCTATAAAGTGTATTTAATTTAGGAAACAAACATTATAAAGGGTGATATAAGTAACTTTCATTTAATGCAATATAACAATAAATAAAAGATGAAGATGCACGTTTAAATAAAATGAGAGATGGTAACATAAAAACACCTGTGGATCCCTACCTGTGCTGACAGCCTTCGCCAGTCGGCGCAGCCTCCTCTGGTGAGTCTTTCCTCTGTAGTGGATCTGCGCCTGGGCACTTGAGTTCAGCTTCATGCTGCACACCTGGCACATCGTGGCACTGCTGCTGCCCTGCCGGCGCTCCCGTTTGGCCTTGAGTCCTGCCCTGACTCGCCTTACTCTCTCCTCTTCCTCATCCTCTTCCTCCTCTTTCTGTCCCTCCTCACTTTTGGGAAGGTTGTTGTCAATCCACTCCTTGTTCTGTGGACACTTCATATCTGGAGAGAAACAATTCATTTAAAGTTGTTTTTTTTTAAATTGGAGTATTCTTGATGCACCTAAATCATCCACAAGGGGGCAACAGAGCAGCATGGATTTATTTAAAGAGGAATTTGTCTTTTCTTCATCATGAAACTACAATTTTATGGTATGTTACAAAGAGCACCTTTTCTCTGATTTATCTACATTCTTTAATCAGAGTGTCAACTTACATAAATCTGTCTAGATGCATCTTTGACAGCCTGTTAAAGGGCTAGACAAGAGTATATTGTTCCAACATGTCTGTTTTTATCAGATAATAAAAGCAGATTCCCGGGTTACACAAAGCGACACATCTTTTCATTTTTTTCTCCTGAAAGCACACAGCTTCAATACCTGTAATGGCTGAGCAATTATGGCACCCTGACAGCAGAAATCAAGCTGCAGCTAAACACATGCTGCGCCACGAATGTAGAAATGTCATCCAAAGTCTGAGTGAATTCTTTGTTTTGCTTCTGTTCATATGATAATGGAATCAATTAAGTACTCATGTTGTTAGACATTTTATTACCCGCCATGTCAGAACAGACCCCACCCTTCACTCCCCCGACTAGAAACCGACATCGATAAAACGTTAGCCGCTAGGAAAATTCAACTTGACAAGATGAAAGCAGAATGAAAATGTGTTTGTTGGAATTCATCAGCCTCCAACCAGAAATATGGACTTCAAAGCTGCAGCCCATCACCGCAATTATCTGAATAAAAACCTCGGAGCCTGGTAGGTGGGAATGAAAATGACCGCTGGCGAAGATTCTGACTAAAATATAAAGGTTTAAACAAAGATTTTAGGTTTGTAAAAATAACATTTGTTAGAATAATCTATAAAATAAATGGCAAAATGTTGTTTTTTTGTCATGTTAACAATCCGGTACGTTTCATTGGCATTATTCCTGCAGATGATGATAAATTCATATAATTTCAAAATGTGTACGGCAAAATTAATTTCACAAGTAATTTTATCCAAATCCATGTCTCAAATCTCTAGAGACTGATGATTGTTCTCCCATCAGATATCTGCCACAGTCTTCCTAAATCCATGAATATGTGCTATGAATTCCAAGCCTCTATGAGCCGAATTCTTTAATATCCGAGATGATTTTGGTGAGTCTACAGTTTTTATTTCACAAGTTTTTAAATATTTTATTAGTAATAGAGTCTTTAAAGTTATTCTGCTTGACCTTTTCTCGTACTAAGAGCAATCAGCACAAGCCTTTCAGGTCATTCTATGACAAATTCAGTTTTTGAAAGTTTAATTTATAGTTGGTCTCCGATTCTTTTACACAACCACTTTAAATTAACCAAAAAGTTATTTTTTTCTTCAAATACAGGTGTTGTCTAATTAACAGAAGCCATTTGATGTCATCTGTTAATGACACCAAGATCATTTAGAGTGAAGTTACTGAATTTTGTTGTAGCAGTAATTACCTTTATGAGCCCTGGGCACCTTCTCAGCACACCAGCTGCATGTTAAAACTGATGTTTCTGTACCGTACAAAGAGCAACACATTTTGATTTTAAAATAATAAAGCTCACCATAGTTTGAGGCCTAAAGCAAATTCAAAAAGCCTCACAGGCAGCAGATGCTCAACACTCTTTTAGTAACTTACTGGTGAGTATCAAAATGCATTTTCAATGTATAAAAAATTAAAACACAAGTAAACCATTTTCTCCTGGAATATTGAAGCCTTTGCCATTCGTGTCAGCAGCACTGCTGTAGTTCTCATCTTGACCTGTTGGTGTCACTAATGAGAAAGCAGCACTGCTGAACAGCAGGAATGGCACCAAATTTTGCAGTCTCAGACTTCAGTATAGCCTTTGGTATAGCATGTATTTTTGTAAATCTCAAAGTCAAAATACAGTTATGAATGTCTTAACTCAGTGGTTCTCAATTATTTTCTGTCAGCCCCCCCTGCGAGCATGGATGCTCTGCGTTCACCCCCACAGCACCCTTGTCTTGGTTGCAGCACACACTGAGGGCATGTGTGTCAGTGCTGCTGGCAGGGGACCCCCCCTATACAGAGTCAAGCTCACTACTGCAGGTGTGGGACACGCACCCTTCCCCTGTGGCAGAGCACTGCGTCCAGAACCATTTGTGGATCTTTGTGTGGCCCTTTCTTGTTTGTAATTGAGTACCCCGTTCAACCTCTACCCCCCCCAACCGCCCGCCACCACAGGGAGTTAATGCAAACAAACCTGCATCCTATTCACAACATTTCCAGGTCATTTTCTGCCGACAAAAATCTCCATCTCACTTCCCCACTTTGTAAACTGCTCTGGGTTGCCAGGTACTCAACATTATCCCACACAAAAGTCCATAAGAACCAGCAGAACACTAAAACCCATCCAAGCATGAATTTAGGCACTAACCCTAAAAATTCCTCCTGCCTCTAATGCCCCCCCCAAGGATGTATGCCTCACTATTTGAGAAGTACTGTCCTAACTGATAAAAATATACAGCTAAAGTACAGTGTACAAGTAGAATAATTTATGACCTCTAAATCTACAAAAACAAAATAGCTGCGTGTAATCTGGTGGGAAAAAAATGATCTTCTTGATTATTTATCCCAAAACAAAACCTGCATGTTTTCCAGCAGCTGACACATTTCTATTTGAAGACGAGTAGCATTCAGATGTTTGTGTTTGCAGATATTTATTACTCTGCTCTAATACCATCAGTCAGTGAGCAAACCCCACAGCTCATGGAACTGCTCCTTCCACTGCTCTTCATGTGGTCAGCTGGAGCTGGCACCAGCAGCACCAACAGAAAAACAACTTTTAACAGGTTGCCCGCCGGCCAGCAGCTGCTGGTGCTTCAGTCAGGACTCTGTCTGGCAATAAACCAGTCCTCCACAGCGCACCAAATGGATGATGTGAGCGACGCCCGACAGAACAAGCTGTGGCCCCTGCAGCTGTGACTGTGCAGCAAAAACTTTCACATTATGTTAACACAGCTTTTAGTACATTCACTTGTAGCGAGGGTACTTGAGCCCTTTGGGGTTTAATGAACATAAACCCTTAAAAATGATCATTTAGCAGCATGTAGCAACAGCCTTGCATATTTTACTGGAAAAAGTGAGTGACAGTGTTGTCCATTTTAAAATCTGACAAAACAAAAATTCATATCTGACTATGAAGTTCAAAAGTCCGGAATTTCAAATGATCAAACACAAGCGATTGATAGGAATAGACATTTTAAATCACTATAATTAACACAGCTCTAGTGATTTGTAAACTTAAGCATGCGCACATTTGTTTTACTCCACTTCCAACAGAAATTACAGCAAAATTCTGATTCTGTCAGTGATGACGGTTGGTTTTAAAACAAGAAATGGCTAGGGTGGGAAAAAAAACAAAATGATGTAAAATTTGCACTTTTACTGTTGTGCAAATTGTTAGTATAGTAATGATAAGATTCATATCTGAGATCCTGAGTACTAAACCTGCCTTAACATGTCTTGAGTTTTCTATCATTAAATTCAGAACAACACACATGACATTTGTTAAAGATCATTTAGGCTGGTTTTAAACATGCCTTCATCACTAATAGTGCAATCCAGCATGAACCTTTTTTTTTACTTTAGCTCCTCGTTATTAAAAATGAATGTTAACTCTTTTTGCTGATTTGTTTGGGATACAGTAAAGCACTGTGAGCTACATAACTGCAGAAGACTCCCTTTGCAAACCGATCGCTGTCTCTGCATCAGTTTTACGAAGTCTGACAGAAACCCATTCAGTTTGTTTATCTATGAACACAGTGTCTGTTGTCCTTTTAATAGTCAAACTATCCAGCCCCAGGAGCTCTTCAAATACCAGCACTCATCATCCTGTCTGTTGCTCTGAGATTAGTAAAGACTACATCGAAGCCAACATTACAAAGTCTCTGTTTTAAAGGCATGGATATAATGCATAAATGAACATTTGGAAATTTAAAGGTCCCATATTATGCAAAATTCAATTTCTAAATATTTTTTAACAGTCATATCAGTCCCAAAGACTGTGCGTGAGACCCAAAAGTGAGAAGATATTTTTACCATTTTTACTTCCTTATTCTCAATTTTGTGAAAAGTGTTTTGAGCTAATGCTAAAACAGGTGGTTTTAAAATCTTTCCGCTGCTGATGTCAAGAAGGGAAAAGACCACGCCTCTCTAGAGGACAGAGCCAATCACGAGCACCTTTGGGTACCTGAGCCCACCCTCACTCTTTAAAAACCACGGGAGCGCTCATCCTCACAAACGTTAGCAAACAGTCATGGTGAAGCTACGAGCAAAGCACGGCAGTTGCTTCATAGATGGTTGCATCAACTACAAACATCTTTTTTTACTCCCTTCATCTATGACCCTGAAGACCCACTGATGACCCACAAACCAATATTGGGAGGAGAGATGGGCGGGGCTTAGCTTCTCGGCTTCCCAACAGCCCTGCCTATTTGAAAGGAAAGTTTTGCTTTACTGTAGGAGGTTGGATGAGGGGGAGAAAGAACAACAGCTGCACTTAAAGCTGCATTGTGGAGTATTTCATCAAGGGAGCAGTTTTTGAATCTAACGTCCAAAGGCTCCTCCTCAAAACACCTCGACACGTGCGTCCGGTCGCGTGTGTGCGCGTGCACATGGCGCATTACGTTGCAGGCATAACTGTGCAGCTCAATGTGTAGGGTTTAATCACTCACAGTTCACAAATCTTATTCCAACACTGTACCAGGCTCTGATGAACCCCGTCTGTCCCTGCTGCTTCTGATACTTAGCTCTGTAGCAGCTAGCTGCTGCTACTCTGTCTGAAGCTGAACACAGAAATGATGACTCGACCCTGAATAAACTTTCTGACCAAAATAAATGCGTAACCCTGTCAAGCCTTGCCATTCTGTGAGGTGAAAGGTTTAAAAATAAATCCATCTTTAGCTGGGAAATGGGTAGATTTTTAGTAGAAATGAGCTGTGAGTCCTCAGTGAACGGCTGAGATGGCAAACAGAGAAACACACAGACAGGTTTGCTTGTACATTGTGAGAGTGGAGAAATTTGAATTTTAATGGCTAAAAAATGTCGGCAGCCAGAAATAATGCAAACGGGTCTCTAGGAGGAAGTAGGGTCTTCATCAGAATGACAGATGCTGTGGAACTCTAACCATAGATCATAGTTTAGACCTGAAATATCATTTAAAACATTTAGAAAACTTTGATACAGAAAAATAATCCTCCTATCAGCTTTAAAGTATGGGTCAATTTGACCAATGCAAAGCTTTCACATGTTATTGAGATGTAAAAGAAATGATTCAGAATGTATATAAAGTGCATAATATGGGACCTTTAAAGCAAATTGAGTTATATCACATATTTGCAAATGTATTAAATGTTGGCACACAGAACAAGAGAAAAAAAAATTGTTTACGTAAGCCCCACCTTGAAATAGTTTGTTGAATCAGATCAGAATATTTAGTTTTATAATTTGGTCCATGGCCATTTTTAACCTAATTTGTTCTGTTGTCATTGTACATAACATGATCCATCACATGGACAGACAACACTGCTACAAAAGCAGAGAAGAGCTGCTACGGATGTCCAAGCACATAAAACTGGATCTGTCAGGACCATATGGAAAATTTTCACTGTAAGGGGAGTATTTTTGACACTGCTGGTGTGTTTTACACTCATTCTGCATTTTCAACCTCTTGCTGATTTTTTAAAACTCCAACACAAGGCTTGCAACTTTAACCTTCACAAGGGGCAGGACAAAATGTGATTAAATAATTTTAATAATGATCCTTTTATGTTGAATACACATTTTTTTGTGATTGTTTGGAGCTAAAATTAAATTTGAAATATAAATTTGATTAATTGCACAGCCTTACAAGTAAAATACATTCTCCACTGCTAAACTGACTAGGACTTAAAGGCATACTATGCAGTTTTGGCTTGTTCTGTAGCTCCCCATAGTGTCCGTTGTAAGTCACTGTCGTAAAAACATTAGCATTGTCTTTGCTCAGAAACACCTAAAACTGCTGAAATGGCCCTGGAGCGCCTTGGGATCCTGCCGGAGGAGCTGGTAGAAGTGGCTGGGGAGAGGACCGTCTGGAGCTCCCTAATTGGGATGCTGCCCCCGTGACCCGGACCCGGATAAGCGGAAGAAGACGAGACGAGATTTTTATAGTATTTTTGTGTCACTAAGACAAGAGGTGTTTTAGGGTTGTAGATTATTATCAACACTTTCAAAGGTTTTGTGTGTTTTGTAGAGACTCAAACAGCAGCAGTGGTCACACACAGTCCAGCCAGGTGAGCTGACAGGTTGCTATAAAACTGCCAAGCTGCTCTGCTAGTTTCCCTCAAGCTGCTCTCACCATCTGTATGATGTGCAGCCTGCTTTGAGTTGCTGTTCGTTCAGCGGTGAACTCGTTTATCACAGTTTTGACAAATGGGAGGGAGCTTCAAGAAGAAAAGCTTTGGCAAAGAAAGGAGCCGTTTCAAACTATGAAAGAATAAAATAAATAGTTAAAATCACTCAATCAGCACACAGATTATTGTCTTACATTTTCCCAAAGGGCTGAAGTATAGCATTACACCTCTCTAAATATAGCTGCTTAATTCCACATAACTGTACTGTACAGTACATCTGTTACACTCTGAAGGGTAGGTGGCAATGTAATGCTTTTTGTTCCTAAACCACAGACTCTATCCATCTGTCTCTATACAATCAAAGCCTGCTGAATCCATAATAATCGTCTATAACTACAAGGCTGACTCTGAATATTTTTCAGGGAACCAAGTCCTCTATTTAGCCTGGCCTTTTGAGAATTAAGATGGAACAAATCCGACACCTCTCCTATAAATCCTCCTGATCCTCTGAACATTTGCACTCCGTTCAGCGATCAAGGAAACTTCCTGGAATAAGAGCGTTTAATCCAGATGTGTTAAAAAGGTGGACCGAGCCCATCAGCTTCATATAAGCGAGGCTGCTGTGAAAGGGATGTTTTGGCAGACATATGCTCTTTTAAACATGACATTAAACCCGACACTGAGGCTAGGACTCCTTTTTACAGCACCTGTCAGCACTGTTCCATTACATCAACAACAGATAGCAGATAAAGAACTCTGCCTGGAATGGAAAAACCCAACCCTCGGGGAACAAGACTAATAATTTTGATGTTTTCATTAATTACTACATACAATGTATTTGGAAAGTGATGAGACCTTTCAGAGAAATGCAATTAATCCTACAGAGACCGAGGCACGCACCTCGCACATTAACTTATTGCCACCAAATTATTTTTTTAGGCAATTGACAGAATAAATACTGAACAAGCACATAACAGTTTGACTACAGATACAGATGTGTCGCTAGGCAACCCTGCCCATCCTTTGTGAAAATGACAATTCTACACAAAGAGCAGGTCAATTATGCTGTAATTTGTGCAGATAAAGAAAATAATGTCCAAAAATGCCACATATAGCTAGAAAATGTACAAGAAAACCAGAATGTAATATCTACAGAGACTTAAAAGAAATAGAGATTTTAGCAAGAACTTAATCAAGAAAGACTACAAAATTAAACATGTTTTACTGTTGTTGTGTTTTTACAGTTTGCAGGATTCCTCATCAATATTTGCTTACTTTGTTATTTTTACTGCAATAACTTAAGATATAGGCTGTTATAAATATGATATATGAAAACAAACAAAAACAACTTCAAACATTTTTTGTGTTTTAAAATTATTTCCACAAAGCTGCATGCAAATATAGACAAGACTTGTTTAAACAAACATGTTTTATTGTTTTTCTGCTGAATGTCACCTCAGCTGCTCTATCCTTGTCTATCTATTTAGCAAAAAACTGCTGAGGACTTTGAGAGACTGATGCAGAGGATAAAAGACATTAAAAAGTCTGATAAAGGTTTATTTATAGTATCAATTCATTATGAGAAACCAACAAGGTCAGTGATGATGATGGCAGAGGCAGTTCCTTGGACTAAAGACAGAAAATTGACAAATATTTGCAGAAAAGATAACTTGAGGACCGGTTTAAGTTTAAGGATGTAGAGCTGCATAATATTAGCAAACATGATTGTGATATTAGTGTTGAACACTGTATTGACATTATCAGTTGCTATAAACCCACACTCAGTATGATGCTCACAACACTAAATGTTAAATATAGCAAACAACCCAATTAGGGTGCTAAATTTAATGTTTAAAGGCACACTAGGCAGTTTTGGCTTGTTTTTAGCACCCTCTAGTGTCAGTTTTAAATCACTGTCGTAAAAACAAACTGCTGACCCCTCTCTCCACTGTGCTCCAATGTTTTCAATCATCAGATAAAAGTTTTCTTTGTTTCTTTGGAGGCTCCACCATGATAAACACGCTACAATAGATCTCTTAGTTCATATGTCTGTGTCTTCAGCTCATCTGTCCTGAGCAGGTTCTGAGGTGTAAACATCAATTGCCATAAAGCATTACTGCTTCTCGTGAGATACGCGACTTTGAGAGACTTCAGGGCAGAAGATCGGAGACTCTGAAGTTGCAAGAGTGGTATTCTGGACACAAGCAGCAGATTTGCCTGAGTGACTTTTCATTAACCCTGTAAAAGGTCATATCAGCACATACTGGCTCAAGAAAAAGATGTAAAATATGAAAAAGTTACATAGTTTAAATACTTTAAATTGGCACTGATTGACTACAAAAATAGACTCAAAAAGCTTTAAATATATGTATATATATATATATATATACACCTTTTTCTGAACTCTCTAAGACAAACACAAAATGTACTTTCTATGAAAAGGATAAATGTCGGATCCTGATCAGATTGTTTTTATTGGATCATGGAAATGCAAAGCTCTTGATCTCTATTGTTGACCTACTTTCTATTGTTTAACATCAGTCATTCTGCAACTCTTTTCTTAAAAGAAAATGTAAATTTCACATTTAGTTTCACTTTTCCTCTGCTTAATTTAAGACAAAAATCTGGTTTCAATGTGAGTGTCAGTAGCAGTATAGTAGTAAGATGAGCTCATATTTTTCTGCTGTTTGTGTGTTTAATCATCATAATCAGTCACATGGTTAGAGCAGGTCAGAGTACTGCATAGAGCTGCCTTTACAGTCACACGTTTTCAGCTGATTTAATAAACACAGTTTGAAACATCATTTATAAACTTCGTTTTTTAAAATCACCAGCTGGTGTTTATGGATCCTATAGTAGCTCCTGTTTGCAGAGGTTAATAAATACTGAACTGAGATCACTAAAAGTGTTCACAACAACTATTGTTTAATAGTGTTTCAAATGACACTGATAACATTAAAACATGAGTTTACAGGAATAACAAGAAAAACCCTGTGGTCTGTGTAGAAAACTGTCTCTCTGTACTGTGATCCTATAAAAATGGAGTTTAGTGTACTTGTGTAGTCTGCAAGTCGGCTGTGAAAAAAAAGGCGAGCATCTGATTGAGACTTTGTATTGGCAGATATTTCATCCTGAATTATTCTGACTGGTTTCAGGGACAAAAATTCTTGATTGGTAACTTATTACTAAAAACTGACATGTGACATTATAGCTGATTTTAGTTGGACGTCCAACGGTTTTCATTATGGTGAATTTAAAATAAAAACAATAAAGATTTATTTTCTAAGAATAAATCCTGAAGCGATGCATGACTCACCTGAGAGGCTGAGTAGAGTATAAATGTCTTGTACTGAGACATACAACTCCACAAAATACTCTATATATAAAGTACTATATTGAAACACACACAACCTCACAGTACAAATGGTGTTTTGTGTGTCCCATCATTAGACAAGGTCATGTGCAAATGTACCACTAAGATAATGCAGTGAGTCACTGTTAGGTAAGTGAGTGGGAGCTGCTTAGATGGTGCATATTTTTAGTTTCCATATGTTTCTCTCAGTGGTACTGGATGCAAGGCGCATGCACTTATTGATATTAGGATAACTTGTAAGCTGAGAGGAAAAAAAGAAACTTGGACTGCAAGTCAAAAAGAAACAACTAGAACTAATTTTAGCAATTAAAACCTAACCTAAAAAACACAAACATTTAGAAAAAATATTTTTTAAAGGGGTGATTTTGGTTTCTGGTTACGACTTTGAATTGAACCTTCAAAATTGTTATTTCACTCTACTTTATTCCTCCTCTGAACTTCAGTCACCAAACAGCATCAGGAAACGCGTCTCAGTCGGTCTGCTGCTCCCTGTGTGCATGAACGGAATAAATTACATGCACGACATTAGTGACTGCATGTTTTAATGGGTGATGGAAATGGGATTTACTCTCTGAATAAATTCAACTGGGATCTGGAATATAAAATTTAAAAAATTTGCAAACATTTAAACCAGGAATTTAACATATTTGTAGTGAATATTTTTAAGAAAATATTTATATAAGAGGCCATATGTTTCCTGCTATGAGCAGCCACAGAACATATTTTAGTCTCAACTTAAGACAAATTGGACAAAACATATAAATATCAATGAAAAAAATTAGCATTACAAGATGTGATGCAGTCATAGCAACACAGGTACTAACACACACACACGTTCCTCTGAGGGGGTTTGGCAGGAGTCCCAGCAAATGTCTGTTCTGATTTGGCATCACCTTGTAAACATCTCAGAGTAAAAATGACACACACACACACACACACACACACACACACACACACACACACACACACACACACACACACACACACACACACACACACACACACAGAAACACACTGCTCCATGTAGCGAGAGATTAGCTTCAATGTTAAACAAAGAGGCAGAGCAGGTTTCTGACATGCCAGCTCTTTAATTGGACCACTGGTTTGTGTCTGAGAATGCACACTGATACACACCAATCAGAGGACACTATGTTGACTTATGTTAATTTCCTAATGAGCTAATAATACCCACAACCTGCTAAACATAATCCTTTACTCTAACTTTGCAGTAACAATGATTTAAAGGCGATATTTAACATTTTACTGCTCGCTTTGAGTATTAAATGTGCACTTTCACACATAGACTGCACAAAATCTGACACACTTTGATATCTGTGCTGTCTAATGTTTCTCACAGTGAAACACTGCTACAGACAGATAGGAGGAGTAGCAGCCAGTCAACTGTCACCTTTGCTGATGTGTGCAGAGGCTTCAGACAGCACAGGCCTGCATGCCATCCCCGTGGATAACCACTGGCTAAAAGCTCTTACACAGTCCTGATGGTCACCAGACAAATGTGTTGTTTATATTAATTTTCTTTTAGGGGTTTTATCCTGATTGTTATATTCTAGAAGTGTCACAAATTATTTTGGTATGAAAAAAGCAACAAAAACAGATAATCAAGAAATTGGAAATAAAAAAAAGGGTATTTACTGTAAAACCTCAAAAGTCAGAGTTTGTTAAAATGTGTTAAATTGTTGAAATCATATTATTTCTCCATATAATAAAATGCAAGTATTTCAGGTAAAAAAATATGTTAAAGAAAAAAAAATTAATACATAGACATTTTTAAAAATATAAAGAGAAAAAAAAAGAAATTTGGGAAAAATGTAAATGTTTCTCTCATATGTTTGTTAGAAAAAAATTAGTGAACATGCCAAGTTATTGAATAATGCAATCCATTTTTTTCCATTAAAAAGCAATTTAGAAAACCAAGTTAATCCATCACTGCTCTGCATTAATGTGACTGCAGAAAGTCAAGCTTGTGCCACATGGAGGTGACATGTTATCAGCATTGACATAGTCACATTGCCTCTATAAATGCTTATATATAAAAGTGCAGATGTGGTAATGTTGCAGTCCCAATTATTGGGAGGCAATGCATGTCTGAAGGCCAAATTATAGGTGATAATATAGCAAATATTAGACCTTCTATTCTGGTTTTTGCAGCAGTTGTGGCATCAAAAGGTGGAGAAAAAGAAAACTTTAAGGTAGAAGCTGAAAAATCAACTGACAATGTTTGTTTTGTCATGTCAACCTTTTTTTTCTGCTAGTTCTTACATTTTTATTTATTTATTGCCTCATATACACCAAGAGCTAAAACAATCCTTAAAGTTTTCAGTATAAACTTTGAAAAGGAAGTAACTTTTAACAAGGCAATTTTTAAAATGTTGTAACGTCTACATTTCATCTAAATGGTGCAAATTTAGCTTTTTTCCCTTCAACGAAATCAGTCTGGGAAATAAAAATAATGCAGTAAATCAGCTGCAATCACACCAAACGCTCAGTCTCATCACATCAGCATTCATCTTTTTGATCCTTCGTACACTAAACTGATGAGGTGACTGTCGTTGAACAGAACTGGGTTTTTCCACAGTCAGGAAGGTCACAACACCAAAACTCTCTCACAAAAGAACAATATGATCAAACAATCAAATGTTTACAAATAGCAATTTTTCCAAAATCTCAAAATAATGCTTCTACTTCCGGCTTTGACAGGGCAGTTGCACTTTTTCTCTGCTCCACTTGCGTCTGCTTTTTTTGTCTTGTAAACTATCTGAGAACCTTCCTCATTCATCCTCCACTTGGATTAAGCACTATTCGAAATGGATCTTGTTTCGTGGGCTTTCAGTGCATGTCCCTTGGGTACAAAAGCCACGGGGTATGTGATGAATCACGGAAGAAATGGGACATCGTATGCCTAGCGATGCTATCTGTGGAGGACGTGGAGGATTTGTAAGTTTTTGGATTCATAATGGTTGGTTTCTTGCTTGGATGTGTCAACTATCTCGGCCATCGCACTCAAATCAAGAAAATGGAGGAGGTGGTGGAGGCAATTGGAAAACTCTCTGCTCTCCTGGAAAATCAAGCTCGAATCATGAACTTGATCACCTGAATGAACTTGATCACCTGAATGAACCGTCTCGTGTAATGAACTCATTAAAGGAGTGAGGAGCAGCGTTGAGCAAATGGTTCGGGTTTAAGGTAATTCAAAGCCATGATTCGAAACTTTGGAATGATGAAACCTGCAGAACGAACTGTAAGGAGCGAACAAAACAGAATCGTTGCCTGAAGACATAACTAAATCAACAATCAGATGACCCTGGATCTTTCCCAAACAAGCGGACTGGAGGAATGTGGAAGCAGCTCAACCCAACTCTGTACTCTGCCCTGAACTCCATGAACCATATTTCTCACTGTTTGCACATGCCATCTGCAAAGTAGGCGCCATCTAGTGGCTGCCCGGGTGTTCTGTAACTAAGTCAAATTCTCAAATTTGTCAGACGTCTCATTTCTGATAATTAAAGCTATTCTGATTCTGATAAATATGACGAATATTTTAGCAGATGATTGGCACAACCAGAGGAACCCAGTTTGCATTAAATCCCTGCCCTTGCACTTAATCCCATTTCCACCCTGACGGATTCCCAGAAAGGCCATTTTTGCTCCACATAAAGACTGCTGAGGCAGACTGCAGTCAGAAATGACTAAATGTAATCTCCTCCACTCAGGTGGAGTCTCATAAACGAAGTGTTTCATGTAGGAAAAACTCACATGGAGCAGATTTTTGTACCAGACAAGTATTATCAGCAGCTCACTCGTGTTTTAAAACCCGATTGTTGGTAAAGGATATAAGAATGGACATCTCATTTAAATGTTTGGTCAGCATCTAGCCCCATATTAAAATGGAAACACAGGTCATCCAATGGAGGCAAGGACAAAGGAGAGAGGACGTTTTGAAACTCTAAAACTTAATTAGCTATGTCAGCAAACAAATTATTAGAAGAAGATGGTATAAAGTGAAATCTATTAAATGAGAATAAAAAAGGGGCAACAGGACAAACAGGAAAACTGGACCCTTAGGGGAACTTGGATAAAACTTTGTTTAGTTTTCTTCTTTTTTTAACTGATGGAAAGGACTGCCTCCAACCAAGGGCAACAGCAACTGTGGGCATCTGTCAACGGCCATCTGGGAGAGCCCTAAGGCTCCTGTGAGCAACAAAGCAAATGTGACCTCAATGTGACAGCAGAGAACAGATTAGAGCCACACTGCAAACTGTAAAACAACAAAAAGCCTTTTGGCACAATTAAAAGTTGATAAGTATTTGTGCAAGAAAATAAAAATGATCAAACCAACATGGTAACTAAAATCACAGATATCAATCTGATCTTCATTACCACCTCACCTAATAAAACTATAAAATAACACTAGAAGGGGAAGCACCAAAGAACCAAACCATTGTTTTCCTAATAGTTCCATTTTTGCCACCATAAAAGTAATTTGGCACATTGAATTAGAAGAAGTAATGCAATCTTAGTGCACATTCCATTAAAAACAATTTCTCACCTTTCATCCAATGTTTTTGCTCGAGTGTGTGTGTTTGTTGATGAAATGGTGGAAACCCTCAGAAAGTAATCATTGGACAAATTTCTGCTACCGGTTTACTTATAAAGTAAATTCAGTTAATATAGCCACCACAGGTGATATTAGCAAACATAAAAATGGCTGGAAGTCAGACAATTTTACAGATACTGATCTAAACTCTCATGTAGCTAATAGTCATTCACAACAGATGCTCAGTGCTAACAGAGCAGATGAGAGCCTTGTGATATTGCATGAGAATGAACATAATTTCCATTATCGTTTTTATTATATATGGCCTTGTTTATTACAACAGCTATAATCCTATCATTTTCTACATAAGCGTTTTTATTCTTCTATGAAAGACAGAGAGTGGTATGAATTCTTTAAAAATAATGCTCAGCCTTTAATTCATTTATTGGACATCCAAAACAAAAACAGAGCAGTAACTGATCCATCCATCCACACCTTTTGGAGGTTTGGTTGCAGCATCTCCAGGAGGGAAACCGTCATTTCTCTCCAGCTACTCTTGAGGGATCCCAAGACATTCCCAGGCCAGAGAGGATATATCTAGTTAGGTCTTGGTCTGCCCTCGGGTCTCCTTCCAGTGGGACGTGCCTGGAAAACCTCTATGTAACCAAGAAGCATCCTAATCAGATGTGGAGGAGAAACAGCTCCATTCCAAGCTCTCCTGGATGATGGATCTCCTAGTCTTATCTTTAAGGCTGAGCTCAAAATGAAGGACTTGTTCAGTCACTTGTATCTCATTTTTTTATTCATAATCCAGGGATGGACATGGACCAGGGATGAGAGTTGGAAAATCAATGGACCAGTAAATTTAGAGCTTTGACTTTTAGCTCAGCTCCTGACCGAAGCTGTGCTGTATCACACAACCGCATCAGAAAAACTCAATGAGTCACACGAGAGAGTGGAATTCAAGTAGACAACATTAAAATGATCACAGAGAAGCTGCTCAGAGTGATCATCATCAATCTGTTGAGAAAAATGTTCAATTCTGCAGCCTGCTGAAACGCTTCAAGCAAATGTTTTGTTCATCATCCAGAAAACAAATAAAACATTTTTATATTCAGAATGAACAATATCACCATTAAAATGTAAATAAGTTATCAAAAATTCTCATGCATTTTACTCTAAACCTGCAAGAAGACATCGACTGAACCACTGTTTCTGGACTTCTTGCACAAATGTATTATCAGCATATTGACAGCCTGATAGTTAAAATGTGCAGAGAGCCTGCTGATTATAATAAAATTGACTTGGCTAGAGAGTGAAACGTGGGCTGCTGAGGGGATTGGCCTGCAGCCAGTTGAAATCCTCATCTGCCTTCCCTTAACACTCAAAACAAGGCTTGACCTAAATTCCCTTAAATTGTTTCCTACATATTTTTAGCAAAAATGGCTGCCTGCTTAGTGTTTAAGTATGAATCATACAGAGTATGGATGAACTCGGGGGAAATGTACTCATTCCCATCTCAGGTCTCAAGTTTCTTTTTGTAAAGTCTGTCAGGGTTTTCTCTCAGTTAGCTTAATAATGAGATCGTTACATTTACAGTTTGAAATCACGTGCATTTAATTAAATAAGCCTTTGTAAGGTTAAATACCAACAACAAGAAAATATATTTTAACAAAAAACCCTCAGAATACTTCTGCTACCAGCTTGTTAATGTCTGAGGTGTGGATGTGACCTTGAATACTAACTTCACACTGAAAACGTGTTCAGTCCCTTCAGGAATTTTAACAAAAAGGATTTGAATTCTCCTGGTATTGGAATACTTGAATGTGAGCATGCATGCATGTTTATATCTGCAGGAGAACCGTGAACAGAGGGAAGCAACTGTCTGCCTGTTTTACCGCCTGGTTTCACACTTCTGACGATTCTGGTTAGTCACTCCATGACAATGCAGACTGTAGCAGAGACTTGGGTCATATAAATCAGAGACATGTGGCTTCAGCTGGACTGCACATGAAAACAGGTGCCGTTTTAATGATCAGGGTTTTAAAACTCATTGCATCTTTTGCATCTTGCCATCCAGACTAAAAAAAAAACATTATGAACTACAGTTATTAGCAGTTAGCTCAAATTACTTTTCACATAAGTGTAAATAGTTAAGGTATATATCATTGAGAAACTTGATGTTTTTAATTTCCAGATGACATCATCCGACTTTAATGGATGGCTACAGATATGATCACAGCTCCGTCTGACTCCCATCTCACTAATCCTTCATGCTTCCAGCTCCTCGGACTGGAAACCGACAGGTTCAATTGGATTGACATTTAATTAGTCGCATTACCGCTGTAAAATGGGTAATGCACTTAAATCAGTTTTTATCATTTTCTAATCTTGAACTATATTCAAGGCTAACAAGCCTTACTTTTTTGTCTATTCACTCCTGTATTTGTTCATGTGTTCATATCGGAGAACATCTTAAATCTAAAAGCACTGTATACATTCTATTGTTCATTACTATTACCTTTATTTTATTTAGTTTATTAAGTGTGACAATTTTACAAATGTTACATCCTATTTGAGTTACTGCATAGAGGTGGTGTTTTTGTCTGAAATGACTAAGAATATAAGTAATTAGATCATTATTGTATTAAAGTAAGTAATGTACAATATAAATGAGGTAGGGCCAAATAAGCTTTTACTTCTGCTTACTTCTTTACAAACTACTAAATGAATCTGTGTTACGATATTATGATGAATGTACTGAAGTTTGAAATAAACACGAATGAATACGGATGCACTGTTTGAAAAAATGTGATCTACCTTAAAATAAAGCTGTCTGGATAAAGTTCAATGGATCTTTTGATTTCTCCAGTGCATTTAATACAATCCAGCCTGATTTAATATGCAAGAAGCTCCAGAAGACACAGGTGGGTCCTCCACAGTCACCTGGATTAGGGGCTACCTGATAAGCAGACCTCAGTTTGTGAGACTGAAGGGTTGTGTGTCTGAACAGGCTGTCAGCAGCACAGGAGCACGGCGCTTTTTACTCTGAACATCTCAGACTTTCAGTAGCAGTAATTGTCCTCTCATCTGCAGAAATATTCTGATGACTCTGCAGTTGTTGAATGTATCAGAGATAGACAAGAGTCCAGAGAACTGGTGGACCACTTTGTGAACAAAACAAAGGAGTTGTGGATTTTAGAAGAAGTGGGAATAAGTCCAACACCTTTTCCATCAAGGGAGAAGAAGTGGTGGTGGATGAATATAAATACCCCGATGTTCACCTGGACAGCAGACTGGACTGGAGATGGTCATTTGCTGGGGCAGCAACATCAGAACCAGTGATCCTAAAACGTTGATACAAGCTGATAAAAAAGGCAGGGTCTGTTCTGAGGACACTGGAGCTTCTAGAGCTGATTGGACAATGGAGGACGCTTATGAAGAACATAATTTACAACCCTGAGCACCCTCTACACAAGACAGTTACTCAACAACAGAGTGTCTTCAGTCTGAGGTTCTTCAAATCTGCTGCAACTTCCTGTCCACAGATAGAACCATCTATAATAATTCTTTAAAAAAAAACTTAAAATACTGAAAAATCCAATTACCCTCTGGGATCAATAAAGTATTTTGATTGAGTGAGTGATTTAAACTCATTATTGCACATGTTGAAACAAAATCTTGCATGTATTTATGGAAGATTTTACCTCAGATCCCAACAATAAAACAATGTGATCAGGGCACATTAAGCTATAAAGCCGGTGCTCGCATTGTGTTAATATTTGATATTTAGTCTGTAATTTAGTGCAACAATAAACCTGGTTTACACAGTCAGAGGGTGAATTTTTGTTTACACAATCTGTTTCCATGCTACAGAGAAATAGACATTTACAGTTTCCATCAGCTAATGTCACTAAAGTTAAAATAAAGTAATATTGATGTGTTTTGCTTATTCAAATAATGCTCCAATTAATTACCTGCTACGACTAAATGAAAAACACTATAAAATAAAAAAGTAGTCGGAGACATCACTGTTGTTCGCGCAACACATACACATTTTGTCTCATGAAAAATATCAGATTCAGACCTGGTTACTTATAAAGTATAAATAAAACAGGTGACAGAATATTTAAAAAAAGTCAGAGATTTTAGTCGACAGAATTAGAGGATATATAACATCCAGACCGCTTCCCCGTCTTGCCCCTGAGACTCAGCCATTAGACACACAAGCTGCAGAGTGAAGCTATAATGGCTCCTTCAATTAAAAACCATTTAATTTGGCACCCTTTAGTGGTCTTTTGTGGTCAGCAGTAATAGCCATCATTGAAGAAATTATGCACAAAGAGCAAAATGATTTTAGAAGAAGAGACTGCGTGAGAATTCAGGCTGTTCAAAAGAAGGAAAAGAGTGGAGGCCGGAAATAAAGAGCTGTTGGGAGAAAAATCTGATCAGTGCTGCTGGTATTGGATTAAAAGTTAAAGGATCTGGGGGCAGCTTTAAGAAACGAACCTCACGTGCGCCGCGCCCAGCGCTGCGAATAACTGCTACCTTGAACGGGAGCGCGCACAAACTTCTCACTAGTTTATCTCATAAGGTTTAAACAAAGGCAAGCAGAGACATGATTCCATAAATAAAAATACATTTTATTAATACAAAAGATTTCTCAAATTCAAAGCACAACTGCCTTTGATGCACTGTAAGCGGACTGAGGGCAGGGAAATAGTCGGGGACGAAGAGGCAGAGTCCCGACATTCAGTAACATTCACAGATCGCTGTGCGCTTGTCTATAACAGCACCTTTAGCTCCGTGAATCCCTGTAATCCATCAGTGGTTGTCAGCTTCATGAATGCTGCCCAAACACCACCAGTATTATGAGAAAAACAACGGGTCCAGAAGAAGTATGTCGGCCATTGGCACGGAACACAACGGTGCAATACTGCCACCTACTGGATATACAATTATTATTTTTGAAGCTTTTGAGAACGTGCAGGCAGCGTCAGTTGGCGCGGGAAATTCGGTCCCGAATTGCAGCTGAATTTACAGCTCACAGCCTGTTCAAGATAATGGAATGAGACATGGATGGCCTCATTCTTTTTGGTTTAAAATGCTTCATCACTCAAAACTGACCATGCATGATTATTTTTATTTAGAATCTTTACCCATGTCCCTTTAAGGTACTCGTTTGAACATTTTTTATATACATGCTTATTTTATAGACTTAGTTCTTATCTATTTTTTAGAATCACCAGACACATAAACTGATTATTTATGCTGTGAGTCAAGTACATGATCAGCAAAATTTGTGAATATCTGAAAATGTCCACAAAAGTAATAAGAAATTCATAGTTTTAGTAAACAATCTGGATTTAGGTTAAAGCAGCATTCTGGAGTATTTCATCAAGAGAGCAGTTTTTGAATCTAGCATCCAAAGGATCCTCCTCAAAACATCTCGACACGCGCGTCCAGTCGCGTGTGCGCACGGCACATATACGTTGCGGGCATGAACTGTACAGCTCAATGTTGTAGGGTTTAATCACTCACAGTTCACAACTCTTATTCCAACAATACTACGAGGGTCTGATGAGCCCTCTCTGTCCCTGCTGCTTCTGATATTAGCTCTGTTAGCACCGAGCTGCTGCTGGACTCTGAAGCTGAACTTGACTCGGTCCTGGATGAACTTTCTGACCAAAATAAACGTGTAACCCTGTCAAGCCTTGCCATTCTGTGAGGTGAAAGGTTTAAAAATAAAAATAAATCCATCTTTAGCTGGAGAATGGGTAGGTTTTTAGTAGAAATGAGCCGTGAGGCTGAGACGCAAACAGAGAAACACACGGAGCGTCCTGTACGACAGCGCCCCCTACTGGTACAGGTTTGGTCGATGCACATGCATGTTGAGAGAATGCAGACATTTGACTTTCATTGGCTAAAAAATGTCGGCGGCAAGAAATAATGGAAAGGGGTCTCTAGGAGGAAGGAGGGTCTTCATCAGAATGACAGATGTTGTGGAACTCAACCCATAGATCATAGTTTAGACCTGAAATATCATTTAAAACATTTAGAAAACTTTGATACAGAGAAAAATGCTCCAGAGAGCTGCTTTAAACTCCTGCTGAATGGTCAACAAATCTGTTCTATTTTACTTTTTTTTTTCGGCTGTAACAATTCAAAAAGCAAAAACATACTTTGTTTAAATATACCTAAAGTCAAAGTGGTTGACTGGTGATGACTGGTTTGATATGCTAACAGCAGATAAGCTAGTCCTGACAACTGAAACAAAATGTGCAATCCAAACACACACATGCCATAAATACTATTCTGAAGTCATCTCAGCATGGCTTTGTTAAGGTGATTGTAAAAAAGTATCTAACACACATTACCAGTTAAGATATGCAAAGATTTTCCCCAAAAGTCAATGTTTTTTACATGCACACACAAAGTTCAACCATTCAAATTAGTTTCTGTTTGGTGAAAATATGCAGAAGGCTTGCATGTTTTGTGTATTTCTAAATATTTACTATTTTGGGCAAGTTAGCACCTGGTTGGAAATGAGAAAACACCCCGATATTCAGCGCAGTGGTTGAGGTTCATAAACAGCAATAATCTACAAATAGACCAACTTGCTGTTTTCAGTAAATACAGTCAACCAGGAGCAGCAAATTAGCACTTAGCCTTTAACCCGGCAGAGCTGTTGCGAACTAGAAATCCCTAAAGCAGCGGTCAAACAATGAATGAGTAAATAACGAGCTTTTTCTGAACTCGACATGCTGAAGAGGTAACGTCCCTATTTGAATCAGGTGTGTAGAAGCAGAAAAACATCTAAAACTTGCAGGACAGCACCTTGAAGTATTATTCTTTCCAGGGAAATTAAGTCGGTTTTATTTTTGCCTCAGATCTAAAATGACAACTTATCAAACCTTGTCTAAAAATTAACTTGTCCTTTCTAATTAAAACTGCATGATTTTATTAGTAAAAATGCTATTGTAATATCATTTTTATTGCTAACCTTTGCAGTATTGATATTGCACATGCCTATATTATGACATATTGCTATATTTTATCAAATGTGCAGTGCAGCCCTATTTAAAATGATTGTAATAAGTCCTCATTTTTCATTTCATGCACTTAATAAAAATCAATTGCAGAAATCAAACCATACAACATATTTATTAATAAAGTATAGTTAAATATAGTTTCCATTTGTGCAGGTTTATTTTAAAAAACGTTAAGATGACGTAAACACTGTCAGTGAATTACTATTTTAGTTTTTCTCTCTGCAGTGGACAGTGCATGAAGTCTGATGAAGGTGAGAAACAGACCAAGAGAATACTAAATTAAATTAAGGCACCCTGAATTCTCAGCATTAATTTAAAAAAGGCAAAAATAAGAAATGGACTTTGTGGTTCTGTTCTGTGTGAAAGCTAAATCATTAAAAAAGGTAATAAAAAATGTTTGTGCTCAGAAAATGAATCATAATTTTTAAGTATTCTGTTAATTAAAGTTGCTTGAAAAAAAATAAAAATAAATAAAAATTAAAGTTGCTTGAGAAGAAACTTTGTATTGGCATGTCTGAGCTGTTCCAGAACCAGAAATTGGCATCAGCCCTCAAAACCATAAACGGAGGATCTCTAAAGGTAACGCATCTTTTCATTGGAGGCATGCCACTCCAAGGGAGAGACTGAAGACAAACTAGTTTTTGCACAAAACTATTGTTTGCAACAAATTATATTTCCGCTCATGAGAGCAGAGCTTATGATTATGTATAATTTTGTCATCAGAATCTACAGCATGCATCTCTTTCTACTCAATCAACTGTAATCAGTCTTGGTTTTAATCAAACAGAGTGGTCAGTTCAGTTATTTCTAGTAAGAAAATTAATTTTAGCTGTCTTTAAACTTCAGATTACAATAGTTCTGCAGTTCTTCAATTTCATCATAAAGACGCTGCAGCATTTCGTATTTTTTGTAAAGCATCTCCGCCTCATCAAATCTACAATCAAAAATAACTTTTTTGTGATATTAAGCATAATCAAGCTGAATATCGAGACATTTTTTTGGGGGGGGGGGGGGGGGG